>JAJPUD010001220.1:117448-350355 GCA_023553655.1 Myrmecobius fasciatus | reverse complement strand
AGGGGTGGGGGGGCGGGGGGAGGGAAAGAAAAAGCTTTGGAAAAAAAAAAGTTTTTTTTTTGCAAAGGTCAATGTTGAAAAGTCACTCATATGTTTTGCAAATAAAAAGCTTTATTAAAAAAAAAAGAGATGACAGTTGAATCCATTTGAGTTGTTCACATCATTTCAGCCCAAGAACAGAAACGTGAAGAAAGCTTAAGGAGGGTCAGAAGGGAGACTATTGAACCATCAAAGGAGGTTGAATAGATTAGAGTCAGATAGATTGGAGACCTGTGAAAGAAGAATTGTGTGTGGTATGTATGTCAAGGGAAGAGAAAGTAATTATTTGTAAACTGTGGCAGAGGAGGGAAAAGGTGACGATATATAGGGCTCTTGAAGAGCAAAAGAGAGGGAATGAAGATGGCTGACTGCAAACAGTTTGAATGAAGGTCCTTTCTATGAGTTTGAGGACTTTAAAGATAAAATGATCAATTTCTTCTATCCATTTTAATTTTCATATTTGGCAACAAAGAACTCTCTACATGAGTGATTACATGGTCACTCAGCATCCTTGCTAGGTTAGGGGCAAAGGAGAAAACATAAGACCTGTTTATCCAAAAATATTTTAAGAGAATTTTTTTTGTCAATGAGGCAACAAAATGTACATTCAATAAAAGACCTTTGAAAAAAGAATTAAAATTAATTGGTGGTGATTAATTTAAAAACATTGGTGGGTCAAAAAAACAAATTATAGCAAGTATAGATAATTTCATCAAGAAAAATTATAATAATGAGATGACATACTCAATGTAGGATCTAGGAATAAAGAGAAAAATAAAAGTTTTTTCTCCTTGAGGAATTTGCATTTTTCTTGGGGGAGGGTTACAACATGTAAACAGAGAGATAAACACAAGATAAATACAAAACAAAAATGAATACACAATAATTTCAATATCAGTTGGGTTGATGCAATAATGACTAAAGGAATCAAAAAAGACCTCTTTTAGGATGCAACATTTGAGTTGAGCTTCAAATGAAATATCAAGAGGTGGAAATGAGTGAAGAGCATAGTCTATGGAAGGCCACTCTAATCAAGCAAAAGAGAAAGGACAGTTATATGCAATCTAAAGTTTCCACCACCAAATTAGAAATTCTGAAAAACGAGGGAAAAAATCACTGAATTTATAAATAAAACTAAGAACTGGTTTGGACAACAAAAGCCTAAAAAAATTAACAGCTAGTCTTATTTTTTTTTTAAAAAAGAGAGAGGAAAAGCAAATTGTTGGAATCAAAAATAAAAGAGGATGAATAACAATTGAAGATGAAATAAAGGAAACTCAGAACTTATTTTGCCCAAATATATGACAGCAAAACTTTGACAGTAAATATGCAGCTTAAGAGAACAAGAAATTGATTATTTAACTTCACTAACATAAAAAAAAGACAAAAACCTGACACAGAAATGAGTCATGGCAGTCATAATTTAAGCAGTCCTACAACAAATAGAGTAAAGGGGAGAAGTAATGGTTGATGGGTAGCCTTAATTTCTTTAGCACAATAGGAGGTGAGATTATGGGTGTAGCAAAGGTATAGGTACTTTAAGAGACGTTTTGGAACAGCAATGAGAGAGTATGAGAGAAGCTCTTTTCTGAGCTTCAGTGTCACATCTCTAATTGCTTGCTAAACTTCTCTTCCTCAAAATCTCACAAACATTTAAACCTAAAAATATCCAAAACTGAGCTCATTATCTTTTCCCCTGTATCCACCCTTCTCTTTATATTACCTGTTTCTATTGAAAGTATCAGCATTTTTCAGTCATCCAAATCCAAATTCAATCTGTCCTCTCTTTCCTATCTATCTACTTCTTCCTATTCATTCTACAATCACCCTATTTTATTCCCTTCTCATTTCTTGTCTAGACTGTAACAGAGTTTCCTAATTGGTCTTCCTGCATCCAGTCTCTCCCTTCTTCATTCTATCATCCACACAGATGTCAAAATGATATTCTTAAAGAACAGTCTGGATTATGTTGTTTCTCTGCTCAAGAAACTTCAGTTATTTTCCATTGCTTCTAGGATAAAATATAGATTACTCTGTTTAGCATTTAAATTCCTTCATAGTCTGGCTCCAACTTGTCCAGATTATTTCCCCTCATATTCTATATTCTAGCCAAACTTAGTTATTTGCTGTTTTTTATGTTTTTGCAAAGACTATTCCCATCTTCCACCTTAAACCCACCCCCAGGCTTGAAATACTCTTCTTGATCAACTCAACTAAAGAAGGTACAACTAAAGTGCTTTCACTTTAGGCCTTCAGATGCCTTCAGATTCTTTTAGTTGTTATTGACTCGGGTCCTACTCCGTGCTTAAAGTTTCTATTTTTCTTCTGTATGTTTCTTGCGTGTAAATATACATATTATCCTTCTCCAAGAAAAATGTAAACCCTTTAAGGCAAAGAACTATTTTTGTATACCTAGGACCAAGCATAATGCCTGATAAATAATAGGTACTTAAGAAATTCTTGTTGCATTAGAATTTATTTGAATTAGGAAGCAGTTAGGACTCAAGTGAATGTGAAGAGCATGAATTCGTAGTGGACCCAGTTGGCATGCTTGTGGTATTCACAAATATAGAAATAGTTATGGTGAAAGTGGATAGGGGCCATGATTCAAGATTGAAAATTGGCAAACCATGAAGTTGACCATGAGTCAAGGGATTCAAGAGTGGAGGATAACATATATAATTGAACTAGTCAGCTGATAGTATCAAGACTATTAAGAGAGGAAAAATAAGGTCAGAGCAGGAGTGGTGGATTGAGAGAACAGAGAAAGATGATATGGGAGATTTAGAGAGAAGTAAGGTGGAGAAACACATACTAATACAGGAGGTTTGGGATAAAAAAGTAAATGTAACCAACTACATTTTAATAATAAGGAAGGGAGGGGCAGCTAGGTGGCACAGTGGATGGAACACCAGCCCTGAAGTCAGGAAGACCTGAGTTCAAATCTGATCTCAGACACTTAACACATACTAGCTGTGTGACTCTGGACAAGTCACTTAACTCTCAATTGCCTCAGCAAAAAGGCAAAAAATAAAATAAATAAATACTAAGGAAGGGAATAAGAGCTAATTGCCCCTGATGTGTGGTTGGTTTTTTTAATTTTTTTTTAACCAAATGTCAAAT
This sequence comes from Myrmecobius fasciatus, assembly GCA_023553655.1. Classification (NCBI taxonomy): domain Eukaryota; kingdom Metazoa; phylum Chordata; class Mammalia; order Dasyuromorphia; family Myrmecobiidae; genus Myrmecobius; species Myrmecobius fasciatus. Next base: position 347,193 of record JAJPUD010001220.1, on the reverse strand, counting down.
TTGTTCTAGGGACTTGTTGTAATGTCTTCAGATCTGGAGGAAGTTGCAAAAAGCATTCTGATAGGCAAAATTCCAGGGATGTGGATGAGAAAATCCTACCCAAGCCTCAAACCACTTGGCAGCTATGTGAATGATTTCCTTGCCAGGCTAAAATTTTTAGAGGTAAGCACTAACCAGTCTGATACTTACTTTATAGTCAAGGCTCTTTTTTGTCATTTTATTCCATTTGGATGGCATGGTGTTTTGCATTACTGTGCCAGTTGGAGCTGGCTTACCAGTCATTCTCAGATGTAATTTATGTTGTCATTTCACCAACCCATCAGCCTATAGTTCCACAAAACTGATTTTTTAGGATGAATCTTTCTTGAGGCTTCTCCAAGTGGCAGATGTTCATTTTTAGTAAAGTCAACTTTACTAATGGTAATGGTAATGATAAAGCCAATCAAATCCAATGGTAAAGCCAATACAACATAAAGAAAATAATTAAATTGGCTTTTCCATTCAGTATCAAGTATGAACTCTGATCCCTAATGTATATGCACTGAGCATTTTAACATCTGACCCCCTACTCAGTGAGTAATCTGATTTATTTTTCCTATATAGTAGTCTGCTAAGTCATAAGAATCACTTATTTGTTTGATTTCATGATATTAGGGATCTAAATGTCAAGTCACTCTGGAAATATTGGCTAAGCAAGTTAGACTCCACTGCTATTATTCTTAGAATAGTGATCATTATTGGAGTATTAACAATTATACTTCCCAAATTTATTTTGGAAATAATAAAAGTCTACTTTACTTAGATATGTTTCTGGGATTAATACTAAGGAACATTTCTACTCTATCTTCCCACATTCTCCTGATGTGGCTTTGGGCTTTACGCTTATTGCAAAAACCAATGGAGAAAGAAAGAACAAGGAAAATAATTTGAAGCTTTCAAATTCATTTCCCTAAAATGCACTTAGTATTTGAGGTCCACAAAAAAAATATGAATTTAGTAATTAGTTCAGTACACAGCTCATCACCTAGACATTTTATTTACAAAAGAAAAATCAAAATGTGTTCCATTATTCGTGAAGACCTCATTCTACCTCAAAAACAAAGATTATTCTAGTTTATTAGGTTATGTCCTTTGGCTGCCAACTTGCCCAGATCTTCTGTTGTATATTAAGCTGAATTATATTTTGAGAGAGAATATTTAAGAATTTTAGATTATCCAATTTGGGCATATTAGGGAAAGAGAAATGGAAAGATATACCTTTATCTAGTCTTTATGCTTGTCTCTTTTTTTAAAATGTCTGTAATATAGTAGACTATTTAGTCTAATAATATGCTAACATGGATATATTTTAGACTACTTTCTACATTAACTTTCTGTGCAAATGAATATCTTTAGATTTTAAGGCAAGTATAAGAATTAAGTTTGCAAATGGCTATTCATTCTTGCATTCATTTTGCATTATGATTCTTGGACTTTTTAAGGGAGGTACAAAGTATAGAAGTATGAATGGTTCTGGGCAAAAATCTATTTCCAAAGAAAGGCTTCACAGATGGAGCATTTAGCATTTTTATCTTTGTAGATAATGTGGATATTGAAGCTATTGTTACAAAGGGCAATATTACATTGTATCTCTAACATTCAGGCCACCTATCCCTTGGCAAAATTAAAAGTGGAAAAGTTTTTCTTCTATATCTCTACCTCACCTCACCCCCACCTCTTGAAGTAGTACCTCACAGTGTAAGCTCATTGCATAACTTAACTAAAATATAATTAGAATGGTTTCTATGACCATTTTTATTTGCAGATTTTGAACTCTTTAACAGTTATAGTGATAAGCTTTTATCTCTCTCACTGTGCTTATGTAGCATTGGTATGAAAACGGAACACCACCGGTCTTCTGGCTTTCGGGCTTTTTCTTCACTCAAGCGTTCTTAACTGGAGCACAGCAAAACTTTGCAAGGAAGTATACTATCCCTATTGACCTGCTTGGTTTTGACTATGAAGTTATGGATGACAAAGAATACAAGAATGCTCCAGAAGATGGTAAGCTCAAAAGAAGTCACATATTGATAGACCAGATTTGTACATTGAACAAAAAAAAACCTTTATAAAATTAACTAAATTTTCTAGATTTGGCAACTAATTTATAAACTACTTAATAATGAATGTTAAAATTAAGGATTAAGATATTGGAATGTCATCCATATTTATTCCAACCTTGGATTTCAAATATGGTGTAACATTGAATAATGTAGATTCCCCTTGGTTTCTAAAAGATCTTATTTTCCTGAATTTCCTTTTGTGATGACATAGTTTGGAAATGACTGGTGTTCTGAGAACTAATATGTATAAATACAAAGGTGCTTTTTTATTTAAAGTTTGATGGTCAGCATTAAGGATATCAGCTTTGAGGAAGTTTATCTTTATGATGTTTTGTTTATTGCTCAATAGAAACCAAATTTTGTAGATCAATTATTTGAAATGAATATCATTTGAGAAATGCTATAGATTTTTGTGAATTATATAAAGATTAATTCTGCTTCATAATAATTATACCTTATCAATGGATGAATTAAGACATTTCTTAATGTCACGTTTTTGCCATGAATCTGTCATGATTTTGTTATCAATCTATGATCTCATCTATCTAGGTCCTCCTTTTAGTGGTACACATGAAACTCATCTATGCCTTATGTACTTCTTGTGTCTGACCTCCTAAAAATGTGCAATAGAAATTTTCCTCAATATGCTGGGCAGAATGCAAAAATATCAATAATCAAAAATATCAATTTTCAATTTGTCCAGGATATTGGAATATTTGGAATGTTGTTTCAGTTAATATATTGTTCTGTGAAACCACTAAGACTTGAGAATAATAATCAAGGGGGGGAAATAGGTCTTTTTCTTAGATCTAAAATGCAAACAGATTTTGAAATCATAACTTTCCTATAAATTCAGGTGATATATTCATATTGAATCTCACTTTATTTCCCCCAACACTTAGTAATAGTTCACATTTTTATGTGAACTTTCATATTTTCAACATCTAAAAAGGTCATTTTGTAATAATTCCCTAGTTGCTCCATATATTTATGTCATATCAGTAAATTAAATTATAAGTCCCTTGGTATCAGGAAACTATTTCCTGGATATCTCCATAAGTCCCTTAGTGCCAGGCTGACCATGTATAAACATGTGCACAGTAGCATAATATTAATGTCCATGAATTTAATATGCTTTGTCATGGGGTAAAAACAGAGATTCATCCTCATTCCATATAAATACTAAAATTTCCACAGAAGGTTAATAGGGGATAGGAGATGATAATGCCATCCACAGATTTAATGGTTAGGAGGTAGCTGTATATATCAGAAAGATAGAGATGATGTAACAATATCCTACATTTTTAGGATTTGCAGAGTGTCTAAAATTGTCTTTCATGAAAATAATAAAATTGTTGATATAGTAGCCAGAGTCTGTACCCAAGTTTGATCTGATCTCTTTATTTGTATTCTGAGCACTGGACTGGTAAGAACAGGGAGAAAATCTTCATGAAAATTTGAGGAAATTGTGGTTAGTTGATATTTCAGTGAGAAGACTTCAAACTAGTTGCTTCTGTTCTCAAATATTTCACCATTGGCAGTACCCACAACTATTAACAGCTTTAGTTTCTCTCAATAAAAATACATTCAATATAAGGATGAGAATTCTAATAATGAAGTATTCAGAAATGAAAAAAAAATCCTTACCATACATGGGATATTACAACATATACAGCGCAGTTAATTTGATCTCCAGCCAGAGTTACATTACCAACTAAATCTAAAAAGTTCAGATGTTTGCTAGGGAGCTGGTTTCTACAGAACCCTATCATTTTTGGTACTTCTTGTTAAATGTCCCAGTTCAAAATTGCGTTGAATCCTCAGAAAGTTCTTAACCCTGTTGTACTAGGCATAACCTATGAAAGGGAGAAAAAAGTATAAAGGGAAGGGGAAGGAGGGAAAGACACACACAGAAAGAATAAACAAATAATTTTTGAAATCTTCAGCACCTTTGGCTCTTTTAGGGACGGATATCTGGACAGACTTCTTCAGTTTTTAAGATTCCTATAAGCACAATGTTCCAAATCTGTGATCTTATGATCTCTAGAGAAAATAATTCCTTACAATCTGGATGAAGAAAGAATTTTTTTAGCTTCACCAAAAGAATTTGAGCATCTTCTGGTCACATGAACAACAAGATGGCAGTCTAAACATTTTTTTCTCTAATTCCCCGTGATCTCTCAAACCTCTCTAAAACAGAAATTATGTACCAAACATAAAACAACTTCAGCTATTTCCATGGCCCAGGACACCAAGGATACAACACTAACTTTAAAAATTCCCCCAAAATTTATCATATATTTTAACATATTTAACATGTATTGGACTACTTGTTATCTGGGGAGGGAGTGAGGGGAAAGAGGGAAAAATTTGGAACAGAAAGTTTCGCAAGGTTCAGTGTTGGAAAATTACCCATGCATGTGTTTTGTAAATAAAAAGCTTTAATTTAAAAAAATAAAATAAAATAAAAAATAAAAATTCCACCAAAGCCAAGAATTGATGATCCTGAAATCTTTCTGCACTTCTCTCCCACCTCCCACATCAATCGTGAGGTTGTACTAGCAAACCCAAAGACACAATACAGGCTTACATAAAACCCACCCCTGTGGTGCATTACCCCCTTCCTTCTTTCCAGTGCTATAGAGACCCTGGATCCAGACTGCAGAAGTTTGGCTGGGCTTGCACAGTCAACTTGATCACAGCCTTTCAGAAGCAAAAACTTTCCAGGGGCTGCAACCAGAAAGCTCCATTGGTGGGGAAAACAGTCTCTGAACTGCTAATGCTGGGCCAGAGAACTGAGGACCTGGGTTCAAACATGGCCTCAGACTCTTACTAATTATGTAACCTTGGGGAAGCCATTTAACTTGTTTGCCTCAGTTTCCTCGTGAGATAATAAGAGCACCACTTCCCAAGGATATTGTGGGGATCAAATAAGATAACTGTTAAGAACTTAGCACAGGGCTTGGAAGATAAGTGCTATATAAAGGTTAGCTGCTAATATTTTTATTATTACTACTACTAACTATTATTATTGGCATTCTTCTGGAAATAAGGCACAATTAAAAAGGGGAATCAATGGAGTGAGTCTTACAAAACAGTGGCACAAAGTGCCTAGAGTGGAGATCCTAAAATGGATACCTTGGAAGCTTTGGTAGCATGAAAAATACAGAGAAAAGAGAGAGATTAGATAATTATAGGAGTTATGAATAAGAGAATAAGAGTCTAAACATAAGAATAAACATAATAGGAGATGAATAATAAAGGGAGTGAGAGAAATCCTTTTTAGAAAGGAGTACTAAAAAAATGAAATTTATATCTAACAAACAGGACTAACAAGGAGAGAGGAAGAAAGGGAAATCTACTTTACAAAACAAGAGAAAAAAGGAGAGGAAAAAAATATATAAGCAAAAGGAACAAATAAACAAAACTCTAAAGGGAAAAGGGTCACAAAGGAGAAGAGAGGATTGAGGAGTAGTGGTAAAGGAAAAAGGGCTAATGGGAACAGCCACTTTTAAAAAAAAAAAAAACGGATTAAAGTAAAGAAGGAGCATAAGACTGAATTTAGAGCAGAAGAGAGAACTTGAAACTGAAAAGCTTCTCTAGGATTAAAAAAAATGTGGCCAAAATAGCAAAAACAAAATCTTTTTGTCAAATTTCTCAGATGAGGGCTTGATACCCAAGATATATAATCATAACAATAATAGCAAACTATAGAGCTGGTATTTGAACACAGGTCCTTTGATTCCAAATCCAGAATTCTTTCTAGTGGATGAAAAGAGTACCAGGGTGCCTGTTCCATCAAGAAGATTATGATTTATCCTGCTATTATAAAGCAACAAGCTATTATATAAATAAGCACAAAATTATTTACAAGGGAACATTTTAATGTAGAGGGAATACAAAATCAAGGAATAATGAGAGTAAAGTCTAGTTAATCAAAGAAAAATTCTGTCTTCCTTTTCCATTATGCTTTTTGGATACTCAAATCAGTTGTTAACAAACATCCCTACTTTATAGATCTCTTCATCATGTATTCTTTCTATCTCCTAGCTGTAATGAAAATGCAAACCTGGATTTCTTTAAAAGACATTTTATACATGATCAATATTTATGATCTTTTTATTTCCCCTTTGAGATTTTACATGTGAATACTAATCCAGATTGCTGCATGTTAGCAGGGGGAGGAAGAGGCACACGAGGGAAGAGAGGTTTGTGAAAAAATTTTAATATATGAAGATGCTAAAAAGGGAGGAAAGTCCTCAGTTATTCACATAGCTGAGTAGACATGTTTGTACGCATGTATCTACTTTTAGCAAGCAGGATCAATTCATTTTTATTGCCCAATAAAGAATGATGACATCTGCAGTTACAAAATTCTAAGAAACAAATATATCCTTATAAATATAAGAAGCCCTGGAAACTATAAATCAGACATTATGGCAATCATAGGTCAACAGACTCTACAACAGAGGATTTTCCTCCAAAAAGACATCCTCCAAGACTAGAAAAAAAAGAGAGAGTGGATGGCTGATGGAGAGGTGAATGGGATTTGAGGTTTAAAATTGGGGGTGGGTTGGGAAATGAATCTTTTGATGGATGACTTCAAGGGAAATACAAGGTGAGTTCTTCTGCTGAGAGGAAGAGTGTAGGGAGTGATTTAAGTGTTTAGAAGAGAGAATATAAGGATGAAATACCCCTGTGAAGAGTGTAGGAAGAGCATAATGATTAGCATGAGGTAATGAGGGCACAATACATTATGAATAACATAAATTCATAGTGGATCCAGTCAACACATTGATATGGTTCTCCAGTAAATTCAAAAATACATAAAGAGGAGGGAAAGGCAGAATAGGAGGAATCTAGGATAGAGATTTGAAAAGAAGTAAGTAGCAATTGAACCAAAAAGCAAAGAACTCTGGGATAAAGTGGAGTATAAAGTGGAGCCAAATAATTATAGGGTCAAATTTTTGAAGAGAAGAAAGTTAGGATAAAGTTCTATGAAAACTCTTTTGGTGATTTGATTGGTATAGCATTAAAAATGTAAATTAACTTTTAAGTATTGTCATTTAAGTTGTTCTTTATTTAAGAACTTTGTAATTGAATCTCTACATGCTTTGTGCTTTGATAATTCAATCTCCATATATTATATGCATTTTGTAGTTATTTGGAATGGGAGTTCCCTTTCTATATTTGTGTCTTAGATTTGTCATTTTCATAAAGAAATAGCAGGATTTCTTTTGTAGCCTGCAAGTTTGCTGAATTATTATCTCAATTGGTATATTTGCTAATTCCAGTATTTTTCAAGTAAACTATTAAATATACACATGCATATATACATACACACATATAACATCAGCAAACAGGGATATTTATCTCCTCTCTGCATGGTGTTATACCTCTTGTCTTATTGCTGTTTCTATCCTTCCCAGAATCATATCAAATAGTGGCAAAACTGGACATCCTTGCTTCACATCTATATTTATTGGAAAGGGTCGTAATGTACAATAATTACATATGATGGTTTCTTTTGGATTTAGATACATGTTTTGTGATATTAAAAAAGGGTCCCTCTATACTTTCTAGTGTTTTTAGTATAAAAGAGTGTTATATTTTGTCAAAGACTTTTTCTGCATATGTTGAGATGATCATGAAGTTTGGGATGCTTTGGTTTTTAATATGATTAATTTTTTATTATTTCTTTAATGTTGAAACATCCTTTCATCCCTGGTATAAAATTTGCTTGGTCATAATGAATGATTTCTTGTATAAATCACTACATTCTGTTTGACACAATTTTGTTTAAAATATTTGAGTCACTCTTCATTAATGATATAGTTTTGTAGTTTTCATTTTTTTGTTTTATCTTTCCCTGAATTAGATATTAGGATAATAATTGTCTCACAAAAGAATTCTGATAGTGTGCTTTCTTTTTCAATTTTTGAGAATAATTTGTAAAATAATGGGTACTAACTGTTCCTTAAAAATTTTATAAGCTTCTCCTATCACCAAGAGCTTTTTTTTTGTTTGTTTGTTTGTTTGTTTTGTTTTGTTTTGTTTTTTGTTTATTTGTCTGCTCCTCCTCTTTGGTAGTTCCTTTATAGCTAGATTTCTTTCATTTTCTGACATTTGGATTATGTAAGATCACTATCTGATTTTCTGAACATTTTGGTAATTTATATTTTTTGAATATATTCATTCATTTGTATTTTCAGTTTTATTAGCATATAATCATTCATAATATATTGTGGTTAGTCTTTAAATATTTTCAAGTTTGGGTGCATTTGCTATTCATTTGCTATTTTATTGATTTGATTTTTCTACCTTTTTTTAAAAATTGGATTAACTAAAGGCTTGTCAATTATATTACTCTTTTCAAAGAACCAGCTTTTAGTTTTATCTATTTTCCCATGAGTTTTATGGTTTCTGCTATAGCAATTTCTTTAATTTTTAATATCTGATTGCTTATTTATTTATATATTTAATATTTATACATTATTTATATGTTTTTATTTAGTAATTTTAAATGAATATTCAGTTAATCCTTCCCCCTATTTTCTTAATGTATGTTTATTGAGATGATTTTCCCATGCTTCTCAGAAATTTTGCTATGCCATTTCATCATTATTTTACTTATGTAATTATTAAATATTTCTGTAATTTGGTCTTTGATCCATTCATTAGTATTCCATTGTTAAATCTCCAATTAAGTTTGTGTCTTTTGTCTGTGATCCCTGAACCAATGACTATTTTTATTGTGTTATAGTCTGTTGGAGATATATTAACAATGCATTTTTACATTTGCTTGAAATATCTCTGCACCTTCTAAACAACTGGAAAACTATCAACTGTTCATAGGTAGGTTGAGCTAATATAATAAAAATAACAATTCTACCTAAATTGGTTTACTTGTTTAGTGCCATACCAACCAAATTACCAAAATTTTATCTTATAAGCTAGGAAAAAATAATAACAAAATTCATCTGGAAAAACAATAGATCAAGACTGTCAAGGGAATTAATGAAAAAAATATAAAGTACAGTGACCTGCTAGCAGTGCCAGACCTAAAACTCTATTATAAAGTAGCAGTCATCAGAAACATATGGTACTGGTTAAGAAATAGAGTGGTAGATCAGTGAAGTAGGCTAGATACACATGACACAATATTCAATGACTGTAATAATCTAGTACTTGATAAACCTCAAAATTTCAGTTTCTGGGATAAAAACTTAATACTTGACAAAATTTCTGGGAAAACTGGAAAATAATATGTCAGAAACTTGGCATAGAGCTACATCTTACACTTTATACCAAAATAAGGTCAAAATGGGTACATGATTTAGGCATAAAGGATGATACCATAAACAAATGAGGAAGAATAGGGGATAATTTACCTATTAGATCTTTGGAGAAGGGAAGAATTTATGACTAAAGAAGAACTAGAGCACATTAAGAAAAAGAAAATGGACAACTTTGATTACATTAAATTAAAAGGTTTTTGCACAAACAAAACCAACAGAAACAAGATTAAAAGGGAAGTACAAAGCTGGGGGGAGGACCTTTATAACCAGTATTTCTGATAAAGGTCTCATCTCTAAAATATACAAAGAAATATGTCAAATTTATAAGAATACAAGTCATTCCCCAATTGATAAATGGTCAAAGAATATGAACAGATAATTTTCAGGTAAAGAAATTAAAGTCATCCATAGTTATATGAAAAAATGCTCTAAATCATTATTGATTAGAGAAAAGCAAATTTAAACAACTCTGTGGTATCATCTCATACCTCTCAGATTGACATGATAAGTGTTGGAGAGGATGTGAGAAAACTGGGACACTAATGCATTGTTAGTGGAATTGTGAAATGATCCAACCATTCTGGAGAGCAATTTGGAAGTATGTCCAAAGGGCTATAAAACAGTACATATCCAACAGTGCCAGTATTGGATCTGTATCCCAAAGAAATCATAAAAGAGGGGGGAAAAAAGACCACTGTGTACAAAAATGTTTGTAGCAGTTTTGTAGGCAAAAGATTGGAAAATGATTGGATGCCCATCAATTGAGAAATGGCTGAATAAGGCATATGAAAGTAATGGAATATTATTGTTCTATAAAAAAATGATGAACAAGTTGATTTTAGAAAGGCTTGGAAACATTTACATGATCTGAGCAAAACAAGCAGAACCAGGAATACATTGTACACAGTAATAGCAAGAATGTACGATCACCTATGACAGACTTGGTTCTTCTCAGCAGTTCAGTAATCCAAAGCAATCCTAATAAACTTTGGATGGAAAATGTCATCCACATCCAGAGAGACAACTATAGAGGCTGAATATAAAATCAACACATGTTACGTTCATTTTCCCCCCTGCCTTTTCCTCCCTTTTTTTTCCTTTTGTGGTTTTTTTCTTTTATGTTCTGATTTTTCTCTCCCAATATAATTCATAAGGAAATTTATATATATATATGCATATATATGTATACATATAAAGAATGTATGTATATAACTAAGGATTATAGGATTCTCTGCATCTTGATAGATGGTCAGTTTTTGCAAATGTTCTTTGTGGTGCTGAGAAATAAGTATCTTATTTTGCAATCCCATTTATAAAACTTAAGTCTTTTATCTTTAGTTTCTCCAGCAATTTGTCTAGTTCCATATTTTCCCTTTTATTTATCTCTTATCCAAAACTGAGAGAAGGCTACTGATATCTCCTGTCACAGTCATGTTATTTTTATGTCTTCTTGTAACTCAGTTAATGTTTTCTCAAACTAAAGCTTTTGGAGCATATAAATTTATCACTGATAATGGTTTGTTGCTATAATTTCATATGCAATAATATAATTTCCTTCTTTATCCCATTTTTAAAAATGTTTGTTTTTGGTTTGTCAGCATGATTGCATCTCCTACTTTTGTGGATTCACTTGATATATATTAAAATGTTTTCTACTGTATGTCTTTGTTTTTTAAATGTGTTTCTGATAAGCAACAGAATGTAATGTTTATTTTTATATATTTTTTTGCTGAGGCAATTGGGGTTAAGTAATTTGCCTAGGGTCACACAGCTAGGACGAGTTAAGTCTCTGAGATCATATTTGAACTCAGGTCCTCCTGACTTCAGGGCTGGTGCTCTATCCACTGCACCACCTAATTGCCCCTTAAGAGTTAATTTTCTTATCTAGTCTGTTGTTCTTTTTCACGTTTTTTATTACTTGGGTCTATTATCATTGGGATTATTGGGTTATTACCATTCACATTTAAAATTATGAGAATTATGTTTATATTTACCTCCATTTATCTCTATTATTCAGGGTTTTTAGGTTGTGATTTTCCTTTTCTTCTTTACAAATGCAATACCATGTTCTTTCAGTTACTATAGCTTCTTTTTTTTCTGACGTGGTCCTATTCTCAATGGTTATTTTCCACTCATCCCTGATCACCTCCCATTAGTTAGTCCCTTCCCTTTGGAGTTTCATATACTACTTTCTTTTGTTTTCCTACCTTTATCTAGGTAAGTGATTCACCTCCCGATTCCTTTTCCTTTTAGTCAAATAGATTCTCTATTCTTTTCTTCCGCTTTAGCTAGTTTTTAATAATTTAAAATTTTTCATAATCATGCTCTTTCCAGAGGAGTTTCTCTCATTCTTTTCATTACTCATCTTTTCTTTCTGGCTAGAGTAAACCCTCATTCTTTTCTTCCTAACTTCTATACTTAACCTAGTCTTTATTCTATTTCTCAAGGAATTTCAAGATACCCACTCTTAGCTCTCCTTTCCAGGCAATTTCTGCCACTGTCTAAGATTTTGCTTCATGCATTTCTCCTTTCCATTTTGACTTCTTTCAGGACAAATCCAAAACTTGCAGATGACAGAGAAGACATTACACTATGGTATTTGTATACCTACTTAACTTCCATGTCCCTCATTATGCATTCCAATCAATACCCTCATTCTTTTCTCCATTTGTCTCAAAATCTTTTCCTGGATCTATGCTTTCCAATTTTTCTAACTTCCAGTAGCCCCCACAAATTCTTTTTAAGTTAGGATTAGTGGACTTTCCAAGCAGCAAATCCCCCAGGCATTTTCACATCTATGAGCACTCAGTAGAACCCCTTTGCATTATCAAAGAAAGGCCTCTCTCCTCCCAATCCTTTTTAATCCTCCCTCCCCCTTCCCTTCTAGGTTTTTCTCTTCCTGAGATCATGGTGATTGCTAGCCATCAATTTGATCTACGTACTTGATACAATCCCCTCAATTAGTTCCCTGTTCACCTCCTCTTTTTTTATTCATTGTCCCATTTTGCATTATAATCACACAAAATCATTGATTGATTTGTTAGATGGGATGTTGTCAGATTCTCTCCTTCATACCACAGACCCATCTCTATTCTGTTGCTTGCCTTCACCTTAGTTTCTTTGTGTATAGTTAGAAAGAAGTTTCTTTTTTTATCTCTGTGCTGTCACTTAATTACTCTTGCTGTCCTTACTTACTATATTCATTCATCCCTCCTGCATTTTTTATTGTCTGAAGTTTTTCTAAGAATGTTTCCAATGCTTCTTTATTCATCTATTTTCATTGGGAGAGTTTGACTGTTTCCCTTACTATGTCATCTTGGCTTCACTCTAGGAACTACTTATATAATATTTTCAAATACAGGGGAACTAAGGTTGGAAGGGGTGGAAGGAGGGAATAATCATGTTTACATCATCTACTATGCGTCTTGTGCTAAATGCTTTACAAAAATAATCTCATTTGATCTTCACAACAGCTCTGCAAGGTAGATGCTATATTCTCATTTTTACAGTTGAGGAAGTTGAAGAAAACAAGTTAGCTCAGGATTACATTGTTACTAAACTTCTTGGACTAGATTTGAATTCTTTTAGAGTTGTTGCATTTTCCTGAAAATCATTTCAGATTTAGTAGAAGGAACTCATTATCAGAACCTCTCTTCAAAAAGATGCTTAATAATATATTTCTGATAGGAGACCACAGGCTAAACTATTCCTGTGAATAATGGATGGATTCCCAACTGCTGAATCTCAAATCACAACTGTCTATTTGCGTGCATTCATGTAGTTTAAGGGGCAGGTTGATAATAAGGCCAAGATATTTTCATTCTTTCATAGGGTTTTTAATCTTGTGTCATCTTGTAAATTCAAATTTAGTTACTACATATCTTATTTTTCAGATTTTGGGGTTGTAGATCATTAAACCACCATTTAGATGTCATGTGACCTCCTCAGTCTGTTTCTCTTTATGCTTATGACTCCCAAATTTAATGAAAGCCCTATTCTCTGTTTTAAATTTTAGCCCCATGTTACAACTGCTATCCACACATCTCATCAGCATCCAAAGCTCAGCATGAGCCAAATGGGTAGCATCTTTCCCCTTAAATCCAGCTTCATCCAAACTTTACTGTTTACTTCCAAATAACTCTGGTTGATTGGCTCCTTCATTCTTCCTTCTCTTTTACACTCTAGGTTCAATTATTTGTTGTCATGTGGAATCTACCTCTATAACATCTTATGTATCTCTCTTCTTACACAGTCCAGGACTATTTTAACAGCTTCCTAATTAATCTTTCTCCTAATTTCTTCTGGCTTTAACCCTTATTTCACACAGCTGCCAAAAACCAATCCCAAGGTATATCTCTGACCATCATATTCCTGCCCAAAACTCCTTATTGCTCATAGGATAAAATACAACCCCACTCTAGTCCCCACTCCAACTCTGGCATTTTAAAGCCAAAATGAGGCGGGGGAAAGGTGACTCAATGATCAGCAGCTTAGTAGACTGTGCCTAAGTCCATACTCCAATAGTGAACTTACTGGAGCCTTTATTTAACTGATAGCTGCCATCCTTATTGAGCATGTGAAATGCTTGTTAGTACCACTAATAACAAGCTCTGATAGTCATGTTTGTTTTTGCTTTCAGGATAATTGGATTTTTAATACTCTAAATAACCTAATGAGAACAGCCCTCAGTTAAATAAACCATTAGGTTGAGAACAGAAGTGTCAACATAGGAACAATTTAATGACTGGCTTGCTGGTTGCTGATGAACATTAATGAGTTCACAATCTTCAGCCAAAATACATTTCACATCCATTTTGCAGACAGATTCTAAAAAATATATATAGTTCAGAAATTTTGCCAAACCTATTCATTTTAAGCAATATCTCACTCTCTTTATCTTCTGTATAAAGTAAGTAAGTAAGAGATATGTATAGTATACTTGTAAAATAAATATAAAGTAAATTTATATCTAAATTAAATAATTTGAATAGAAATTTATAAAGGACCTCCAATGTTCAAAGCAAATGCTAGATAAAAGGGATATAAATGCAATAGTTCCTTCTCTCAAGCAGTTTACATTTTAAGGATATATAATAATTAAATAAATAATTAGAAGGTAATATTAGAAGGGAGATAAAATTAACACTTGAGCTGAGTTTTGAAATTGGGATTCCAAAAAGCAGAGATGAGAAGGGAGTACATTTCAGAAATAGTTTATGTAGACACATGAAGTGTGAGATGGGATGTGGGAAAGAAGGAAAGAAATAAGCACTTATTTAGCCCCTACTATGTTTCAAGTGGGAAAGCTAGGTGGCACAGTGGATAGAGTGCCCGACCTGAAGTCAGTTAGATCCAACCTCCTGAGTTCAAATCTGGCCTTAGACACTATGTGGGCCTGGGCAAGTCACTGAATCCTGTTTGATTCAGCACTTTATATGTAAAATAAGCTGGAGAAGGAAATGGCAAATCACTCCAGTATCTTTGCCAAGAGAATCCTATTTGGGTTCACAAAGAGCTGGACACAACTGAAATAACAACAAAAGCAAATGTCTCTGGCACTATACTAAGCCCTTCACAAATATTCTCCCATTTGATATGGGAGTAAACAAATTCACAGGCTTGTGATTCTGAATTCATCTGTAAGTAACTCTGTCCATTGTCCACAACAGAAGTCTGACATTCCTTATCTCTAAGCAGGCACTTTTTTTTAAAAAGTCAAATCTATCAGAAACATGTTAGTATAAAAGTATAAAAGCATTTATTTGGAGAAAAGTTCTCAACAGAAGAGCTCCTTCTAAAGCAGAAAAGATCTACTTCAAATAGTTCCCAACTGATTTGATCCTCAAAACAACTCTAGGAGGTCAATGCTATTATATCTAATTTTGAGTTGAGGAAAGTGAAGTAAATAGATTAAATGACTTTCTCAGGGTCATACCAAGTCTGGGACTGAATCTGAACTTAATCCTTCCTATTTCAGGACAATGCTTTGCCCTCTGTACCCTATTGCAGCTTCTGGTGGGGAGCTGGGGGGAAGGGAGAAGCTAGTGGTTCAGTTCTATGTGAAGGGATTATAATGTCAGATAAAGCAGGTGTAAACCAGGGCATGGAAGGGACTTAAAATGTGAGACTGAAGGTGGGGACTGGGGTGGGGTTGTAGTTTATCCTATGAGCAATAAGGAGTTTTGGGAAGGGAATGTGATGGTCAGAGATATGCTTTAGGATTGGTCTTTGGCAACTGTGTGGAATAAGAGTAAAAGCAAGAAACTGGGAGGGAGATTAATTAGGAAGCTGTTAAAATAACATTAATGTTATTAATGTATCATGTTATAATGTTGCATTAATGTAACATGTTAATGTTATAAATGTAACATTAATGGTGCTTCCAGTAGTTTGGCAAGGGGCTGGAGGGATGTAGGATGTAGAATAGAGATTAGGAGTGGGGGATTAAAATTGAGGATTTCTGTAGTGGGAAGAGGGAGTGCTGCTGAAGAGCAATCTCATGCACTGCTGAAGAGCAATTCTATCCTGGGGAAGAGGATTATCTGGGGTAGGACATAGGGATTTTGCAATGATTTTCATCTAGGGAATATTTGTGTCTTGGGAGGCTATCTTCTTGAAAGTATTCCTCCATGGACAACATTCTACATCAAGAGAAGAGGAAATAAGTTGGCTCCCAGAATGACAGAAAGAACAGAGAAGGGATAGGATGGGTTTTTGAGAATGATCATGGAGAACACAGGGAGTAGGTTTGTCCTTCACAGTTTGAGACAGAGTAACTGATCACTCATGACTGCTTCCAATTAACATTGCATCCCTCATTTTAAGCTCCTTCATACCCTGTTTACACCTGCATAAAATGAGGGGAGGGGTGGGGTTTACAAAAGAATCAAAATTTCTAACTCTAATATTCTGATTCAGAATTTCTGGGAAGTATTCTGCCTCTTAACCCTCTAAAAAGGTGCCCCAGGAGCAAAGGGTCCTTGTCCTTATGAAGTGTGAGTCTCAGGGCTGATGTGGTCTTGTAGAATGATGAAGTTCTTGGAGGCATAATAGAGAAATCCAGAGGACTGTAGTGTTGGGAAATGAATATGCACGCCCATGCATACACACACACACTTCACAGTTAAATACCCATATATCTAAAATCTACAGTAAGAAGGAAAGGGCCCCACTTGTGCAAGAATGTTTGTGGCAGCTCTTTTTGTAGTGGCTAGAAACTGGAAACTGAATGGATGCCCATCAATTGGAGAGTGGCTGAATAAATTATGGTATATGAATATTATGGAATATTATTGTTCTGTGAGAAACAACCAGCAGGACGATTTCAGAGAGGCCTGGAGAGACTTGCATGAACTGATGCTAAGTGAAATGAGCAGAACCAGGAGATCATTATACACGGCAACAACAATACTATATGAGGATCAGTTCTAAAGGACATGACTCTTTTCAACAATGAAATGCTTCAGCCCTTTTTGTAGTGGCTAGAAACTGGAAACTGAAGGGATGCCCATCAATTGGAGAATGGCTGAATAAATTATGGTATATGAATGTTATGGAATATTATTGTTCTGTAAGAAACGACCAGCAGGACGATTTCAGAGAGGCCTGGAGAGACTTGCATGAACTGATGCTGAGTGAAACGAGCAGAATCAGGAGATCATCATGCATAGCAACAACAGTATTACATGATGATCAATTCTGATGGACATGGCTCTCTGCAACAAAGAATTGTCTCAAACCAGTTCCAGTTGTTCACTGAAGAAAACCATATACACCCAGAAAGAGGGACATGAAATATGGACCACAACGTAACATTTTCATGATCTCTATTGACATTTGCTTGCATTGTGTTGCCTTTCTCTGATTCTTTTTTTTTCTTGTAGATAGGATTTTTCTTGCATAACTTCTCAAGCATTTCAACATTATTAACATGTAGTGGACTTCCTGCCATCTGGGGGAGGGGAGGGGACTGGGGGTAAAATTTGTATTGGAAAGCTTTGTAAAGATCAAGGTTGGGGAACTACCCATACATATGTTATACAAATAAAAAGCTTAAAAAAAAAAAAAACAATGAAATGCTTCAAACCAGTTCCAATTGTTCAGTGAAGAGAGCCATATACACCTAGAGAGAGGGATGTGAAATGTGGACCACAACATAACATTTTCATGTTCTCTATTGAGGTTTGCTTGCATTGTATTTCCTTTATCGGATTATTATTTCTTGTAGATACTATTTCTCCTACACAAAAAAATGTTATGTGGCAAATAACTATACATATATTCGATTTCTTAAGTATTCTAACATAATTATCATGTAGTGGATATCCTGCCATTTAGGGGAGGGGTGGGGAGTAGGGGGGAAAAATTTTTAACAGAAAGCTTTGTAAGGGTTAATATTTAGGAATTACCCATACATATGTTTTGCAAATAAAAAGTATTAATAAAAAAAATCTACAATAAGGAAGAACATTAAAGTTATTCTGGAGATTGAACTTATAAAAATCACTTCTCAGTCAATTCAGGCTGAGAGCAAATGAAAATAAGGTTTATCATATGGCTTTTTCTGCAATTCAGTTAATTTTTCATTATTAATGTTATGCCATTTGGTGCATACATGTTTAGTAATAAGATTAGTTCCTTGTCTGTGGTACCTCTAACCATAATATAGTCTTTCTGTTTCTCTCTTTTGATACTGTAAATTGTAATTTTTGCTTTTTCTAAGAGCATAACTATAATCCTTTCCTTTTTGGACCCAGGTAATAATACACAGTAAAGTTTTATTCCAGTCTTTCATTTTCAATCTATATTTATTTTCAACCAATCAATAAGTATTTGTTAAGCATCTTATCTGGCCCAGACATTCTTTAATAGCTTTCTTTATATACTATTAAACAATTTTATTTTCTGTCACTTTTATATTCTCAAATTGTTTATTTTTTCTTAAATTGAAATTGTTAGTTTTACATTTCCCTCTATTTGTTTCTTTTGAGTTAACTTTTTTCTATCATCTTCCCTTTTTTAAGTTATTACTTTGTTCCTGTCATTAGTTTAGCTTGTACTTCTTTGAAGCAAATGTATTTCTTTAGGCTTTCTTCTGTCCTCCCATTCCATTTATTTATTCATTTATTCTATTTGCCTACCCTAGTTGAAGTTTGTTAAATTTAAATTAATTTTTTACTTAGCTATTAATCTACTCTCATATCCCTCATTTTTATTTTTTCTGTATCTTGCCCAGTTAGATAAATTGTTTGAAATCTTCCCTCCTGCCTCTTACTGCTAATAATATTTTTAATGAAAATTTTACTATGCCCTGTTCCAAAAAGTTTTCCATATCCTTGGTCTCTTTCCTTTAAGCCAATTCTGGATTTTATTTTCTGATTCATGGACTGTGAAATTACTTGTTCTTTTTTTTGTTTTTAATTTTCTCTGTCCTTTAATAGGATTAAAACTTCTGAAATACTAGGTTTGAGCCCTCTCATATTTCTTATTACCTTTGGTAGATCTTAGTCTTCTCTTTACTGAACTCTTACAAGTATCAATTCATTATGCAAATAAAGTAACTAAGATGTCCATATCCTATGATCCAAAGAGGCTATTAATAAGAAAGTCCTTATATCTTTACAATAGTACTTTTTGTGATAACAAAGACCTGGAAATAAAGAAGGTGCTCATTGATTAGGGGAATGGATAAACAAACTATGGTGCATAAATATAATGGAATATTACTGTGCTGTAAGAAATGAAAAGTGTGATCAGTAAAGAGAAACATGTCAAGATTTCCATGAACAGATTGAATCTAAACAGAGCCAAGAAGACATGTACCTAATAACTACACAAATGTAAATAGAAAGAACAGCCACCATCAAAAGGAAATATTACAAAATTATAAATATCAAGCACAGCTTGAAAGAAGAGGTATGAAAAGATACTCCCCATTTATCCATTTACAGTGATAAAGTCCCCTATTGTTGCACATATTTTAAGATTTTTTTTCAGTGTATTAATTGGTTATAATGACTTTTGCTTATTAATCCTTTTTTGCCTAAAATTTCTAGTTATCATATAGGATGGCTCTCAGAGAAAAGGACTGATTATAGGGGGAAACTTTAGTGATATAAAAAAGATATCAGTAAAAACATGCTTAAGAAAATTCATGAGGGATGCAATGCTAATTGGAAGCCGTCATGGTGTGTTACTCTGTCTCAAACTGTGAGGGACAAACCTATTCCATGTGTTCATCACGATCAGTCTGAATCTCAAAAACCCATCCCATCTTTATTCTTTTCATTATTCTGGGTGCCAATTATTTTCCTTTTCCGTTAGTGTAGGATGTTGTCCATGGAGGAATACTCTCATGGATATGGCCTCCCAATACACAAATATTTCCTAGATGAAAACCATTGCAAAATCCCTATGCCCTACCACAGACATGTCTTTTCCTCAGCATAGGTTTTGTCTTCAGCAGTACTTCCTCCTCCTAGTAGAGAAATCTTCAGTTTTAGTCCCTCACTCCTAATCTCTCATCTCTATTCTACATCCTATAGTATCCTCCTCCTTCTTGTCAAACTACAAGAAGCACCATTAATGTTCAAACAGACTTGATTCGTATCAGGAGATTTAGTCCATGGTATATCAAATCAACTCACCTTTGCTTCTCCCATTTCTTTACATTCTCTTTTAATCTTTTAATCCTTGAATGTTTATCATTTGATGATCATTATATTTTATCTCTTTTACCCTAAAGATCTAATTGTATAGATTTTCCTCCTTAAACAATAGCCTTTAAAAATGAAAGTTAATTTCATCAATAACTTTTGTTAGTAATTAAATGAACATATTTACCTTTCTTGTATTTCAATTTTACAAATTGTGTGCTATCTGCTCATTTAAGGATTTTTTAAAAAAAATACTTCAAATCCCTGACTTTTTTTTTTTTGATACTCATTTGCAGGATGTCATTTTTAATAACAGGTTAGATTATTGTTTATTTTTATTTCTTTGTTTGAAGCATATGCTATTCCATTCTCTCTATTTTATTTGCTATTTCTCTATTTTATATAATATTTCATATAAAAATAGAACTACTTATTTAAATTCCCTTTCCATCAAATTTGATAGCTATTCTTTAGAGTGCTTGAAAACTTTGCTCATTGTCAATGAAATTGTTACTTTAACCACAGCAAATTTTGGAGTTTGAAATAGTTGTTTTGTTTTTGTTTTTGTTTGTTTGTTTTCTGATAGTCCGTAAAGCTTCTTTCTGCATTTCAAATGCTAATGGCATTCAATAAGGATAACAGCCATCAGTTAAATAAAAACCATTGAGTTGACTATTAAAGTACCTAGACATATGTTGCTGATCACTGATAAGTATTACTTTCCTAGGGCCTCAAATTGTTCATCTGTACAATGAAGGGGTTGGACTAAATCAGTTTCTTTCCATCTTTAACATTCTGACTCAGAAAGAAACTATTAATTAATTAAGAAAGAGTAAGAACTCTCCCATTCTGCCCTTCAACCAAAGGAGTCCCAAGGGTAAAGGATTCAACTGAGGTATGAGTTCTAGGACGATGTGGTCTTATGGGATGATTTAGTTCTTATAGGATGAAGTCCAAAGGACCACATCCAGTTAGGAAATCTATCTAAATTTATCTAACTTTTAAAAAAAAGTCTTAAAAAAAATCTATCTAAAATCTATAATAAATGGGCCAACTAGATGGCAGAGTAGGTAGAGCACAGGCCCTGAAGACAGGAAGATCTTGAGTTCAAATGCAGCCTCAGATACGTAACACTAGCTGTATGATCCTGGGCAAGTCACTTAACCCCAATTTCCTTGTAAAAGCACAAACATCAAAAATCTACAATAAGGAAGTCTGTATTTGAAATTTCTGTAATTTCTTATTATCCCTTAGATTATGATAGTCAGATTTTAAACAATTTTTTTCAGGTTCCTCTGTAAGACCTGTGATTAAAATTAAAGATTAAGTTATCTTCACATAGCTTGTCATCAAGATCAATAGCTCTGGTGGAATTTGGAGCATGAAGAGAAATTAACGTTTTGCTTCTTTCCTGTCAAATTTTTCTCCAATATTTTTGTGTTCCAAATATGTTAATTTCTCTTTAATATATTCTGCTTTATTGGAAAGACCATCATATCTTCCTTTTTTTCCCTTTCTAATTATGGTTTGTTGCATGTATTTTTTAAACTATGTTTTCTAGTGTTTTTCTTTTGTAAATAACATTTTAATTACATGTAAAGAAAGTTTTCAACATTCATTTTAGAGGTTATACATGTGCAATCATGTTAAATATATTTCTATATTAGACATGTTGTGAAAGAACAGAAAGGAAAAACCAGGAAAAACAAAAACAAAAAAGCGAAAACATTATGGCACAATCTACATTCAGACTCCATAGTTCTTTCTCTGAATGTGGATAGCATTTTCCAGCATGAGTCTTTTGGAATTGTCTTGGATCATTTCATTTCTGAGAAGAGCTATGTCATTGCACAATGTTGCTGTTACTTTCTACAATGTTCTACCTCACTCATTATCAATTCATGTAAGTCTCCAGGATAACAGGGCCTTAGTTTCTGTACTATGCTGTGGCCAAGAGCCTCTATTGGTCACCACCTGTGCTGGACTACCCTCCCCCTTTACCCAAGTGAGACAGACTTTTCCTGATGTCCTTCTAAGTTATCTTGGGCTAGAAAATTATTTCGTCCCATTTCTTTCTAAATTCTGTTACTCCAGAATTCATTTAGAAGCTTGATTTAACATTGTTTCCAAGGGAAACTGGGGAAGAGCACAAGCAACTTCCTGACTTTGCCATCTTGGCTCCACCTCTAATTGTAAAGTTCATCCTAACTTCTATAAATTTCATTTTTAAAATTTATTCTAGAATTATTTATCATGGGGTTCATAATATCTTAGATTTTATATTGTCAAACAATTATTCACTTTACTTTATATCATAATATTTAATGCATTCTGGTTTTAGGTTTTATTCATTCTGTTCCTCAATTCATTATTGCTTTTCATTTAGGTTTTTATCTTGTTTTTTCTTCACTCTCCTGTTATTGGTGCATAGATCTTCATGGCCAAACTACAGAGAATATGGCTGCCTCACCTGAGGCAATTAGTCCTGAAGACAGTTCTGTCTCTGCCTTACTACCTGTTTAACTCATTTAACCCAGAAATAAATGCAGGATTCCAAAGAGCATAAATACATCTTAAAAAACTTGTAAAGAAATGTATTATAGGAGGCTCTATCTCAGACGGCTAAACCTTCTTCTGAATTTAGTGCACTCTAAAATGTTATCAAAAGCCAAGTCATCGAGAAAAAGATTAATTCTTAACTATACCTTACATATAGTTTTGCCAAGATATTTTAATATTTCCCTACAGCTCAATTTCCTCATCTATAAAATGAGGTAAAATTAGGTAGCATCTGAGCTCCCTTCCAGTTCTAGATATGTCATTCTACTTTTCATGTTGAAGAGCTCACTGAGTCCCTAATCCAAATCAAATCCCATCTCCATGAGGTCCAACATGCTACTCCCCATTAGTACTGTTTCTGATATGCTTATAATCTACCTGATTCCTCCTCCTCTTTATGTGACTGAGCAGAATTACTTCATTTGGGGTGGTATTTCGGCAGAACTACTGAAACTTTGGGGGATCCCTACACTGTTGTGTATTTGGCTTCAAGTTAAAAATGAATACAAAGACTTGGGTGAAGGAAGAGGTACCAAGAAAGCTTTATTTAAAGATTAAAGTTATCCAGAGTTAACTCCTGAAGGAGTATGTTAACTCACCTTTGGGGAAAAGGGTGTTATGTGTCTGGGAAATATTGACTTACACTTTATAATCAGCTATAATTTATAGTTGGTGCATAACTCAGGGAAAATTGACGGATCATTTTCTTTAAGATATATTGGCTTCAAGAAGGAATTGAAAGTCTATCTGAAAAAATCTGTAGTTATGCCATAGTATTGTTACCTTATTATAGAACAACTTCTCATCTCTTGAAGTGCATTATAAGAGGTTGCATAACCTACGATAAAAAGTGTGCTTTGTGTGTGTTAATAGCAAACTATTCTTCGATGCTTTCGATGCTGATACACTGAAACAGAATATTTGTGAAAACAGTGGAAATTGACTGCTATCCCAATTATTGAATGAGGTTTAAAATAAACAAGAAACTAGAGATATGAAGTAGCTTTTGTATTGCCAATACTTGTTGATGTCTCAGATCTTTTGATCAGAATATAAGGAAACTACTAAGGAAAACTACTTAAACCCTCTCTCATACTAGTGAACTGACCTTTCTAAAATAGAATTTTATAATTAAAATTATTTCACAACCTTCAAAAAGAGTTGTCCATTTAAAAAAGTGGTAATCAAAGCCATAGATTAGAGAGTGCTGAGGAAAGGCTATAAGGTTAGGCAGTTCAATAGTTTGTAAAATGGGAGAAAAGTAACAGGCAGGAAAGAATCATGATGAGTGTTTGAATTTCTTCATCTTAATTTCAGTCAGGAGCACACACCCATTGTGAGCTGACATTAATAATCAAGAATTAATCTTAACAGGCTAATTAATAACAAATTAATAATTTACAGGTAAACCAACCTCTAAATAAGTAATTTCCAAAATGTTCTCCTGACAGAAATGTTAGCATTTTAATATCTTTAGTCTTTTCAGCAAATCAAAAGGTTGAAATGCAAAATAAGTGAATGAACAAAAGGTTAATTCAACTCATGGGTTACAGACAGGGAGGATTCAGGAGGATTTGGCAGCACACATCACAGATGAGAGTAAGAAGAGCCTTCAACACAGTCTGAACAAGGCATCATTTGTATTAGAAGGACTGGCTTATATACAACTCCCTCAAAAAGAAGTTTCTCCCACTCCCATTAACTCTGTGGAGAGAACCTAGAGAAAACAGGAGTTAAGGCATTGACATCTCATTAAATAAAATGACTTGTCTTGTAATTTGGTATTTTCCCTTAAGTTTCTTTTCCCCTGAATTAATTCAGTATCCATAAAGAAATCATGGGTGGGTTAAGTTATTATAAATTCCAGCCACCACAGCTATGGTTAAGAGTCTATAAGTCAAGACAACTCTGAGGTACCACTACACACCTGTCAGATTGGCTAAAATGACAGGAAAAGATAATGATGAATGTTGGAGGGGATGTGGGAAAACTAGGACGCTGATATATTGTTGGTGGAACTGTGAATGTATCCAACCATTCTGGAGAGCAATTTGGAGCTGTGCTCAAAAAGCTATCAAACTGTGCATTCCCTTTGACCCAGCAGTGTTTCTACTGGGCCTATATCCCAAAGAGATCTTAGAAGACAGAAAGGGACCCACATGTGCAAGAATGTTTGTGGCAGCCCTTTTTGTAGTGGCAAGAAACTGGAAACTGAAGGGATGCCCATCAATTGGAGAGTGGCTGAATAAATTATGGTATATGAATGTTATGGAATATTATTGCTCTGTAAGAAACGACCAGCAGGATGATTTCAGAGAGGCCTGGAGAGACTTGCATGAACTGATGCTGAGTGAAACGAGCAGAACCAGGAGATCATCACACACAGCAACAACAGCATTACATGATGATCAATTCTGATGGACATGGCTCTCTGCAACAAAGAATTGTCTCAAACCAGTTCCAATTGTTCACTGAAGAAAACCATATACACCCAGAGGGATATGAAATATGGACCACAACGTACATTTTCATGCTCTCTATTGATATTTTCTTGCATTGTGTTGCCTTTCTCTGATTTTCTTTTTTTTTCTTGTAGATAGGTTTTTTCTTGCATAACTTGTCAAGTATTTCAACATTATTAACATGTCGTGGACTTCCTGCCTTCTAGGGGAGGGGAGGGGACTGGGGGTAAAATTTGTAACGGAAAGCTTTGTAAAGATCAATGCTGGGGAACTACCCATACATATGTTATACAAATAAAAAGCTTTAATTTAAAAAAAAAAAGTCTATAAGTCATTAAATAAAGAAATTGGGTGCTTACCTTTCTGGGTCACTTTGGAATCTCATTATTTTGTCTTCCTTCTCTGAGATACATCTTCTTATTTGATTCTATTTGCTTTATTATTTTGCTGAGACAGCATGGCATAGAAATAAGACATGAGTTCATTTGTCTTATGTCAGTTCTCTGTAAAGCCCAGAGCAACCTGTACTTCAGCTCTATTTCTCAAACTGTGTGTCATGATCCTACTTGGGGCCTCATAACTGAATGTGGAGATTGTGAAATTATGATTTATTATCAATAAATTTTGATTTGTATATGTATTTTATATACTTACATAGTCACATATAAATTTCTCAGAGGAAAAGGGGTCCCAAGTGGAAAAAATTTAAGAAGTCCTGCTTTGAGCACTAAGTTGCAGCTCTCCATATAAGAAATCTTAATGCAAATGGTCCCCATACTAATCAACTAATAGGTTTGGTTCCTATCTAATTGTTACTCTTCAAAGCTAAAGAAAAAAGGAGTCTTAGTATAATACCTCCAGTACTGCTTGCTTTTTATTTTGATTTCAGGATGTTGTTACTATTATTACCATTTCAAAAATGCAGATAGATAAATAGATAGATTTGTGAATAAATGTTGTACACAATTTCAGTAACTGTGTGAGGCATTTAATGTGATGGAAGCTAAATCAACCTAAACAATTCAAGTCCTAGAGGTTAATGCTGACAATTTCACAAATTAATACTTGTTTTTCTTATATTAAAATTAGGTGTCTACATTCATGGATTGTTTCTAGATGGAGCATCCTGGAATCGAAAGTTAAAGAAACTAGGAGAATCTTATCCCAAAATCCTTTATGATACAGTTCCTGTGGTCAGTATTTTTCTAATACTCATTCAGATCTTAACAGTTTGAACTACTTCCTTTTAACAATGTCAAGATACTTATTAATAATATTATAGAGTAATGCAGCTTCGGCCTCCAACTGGCTCCAAAAAGAAGCATTGGATGTACTGGTCATTCAGGGAAAAATCAGGCTCACTCCTTTATGTGTAGCTTTGTAATACTGGCCTCCTGAGAAGGGGCCTTAAATTTGTTTCTACTCTGAAGTGTCATTACACAATCAGAACAAAGGTATGGAGGAGGTAGCAACAACTGGGACCACCACAGAGATACCGAAAAAAAAAAAAAGAATTAAAAAAGGATGAAACTAAATTAACAAGATTTCTGGGAATGACTGAAACTTTTTTATAAAAAGGGCCAATTTAAAATTGTTACCATCTATTATGAACATATTATATACCTAGGGATAAAGGGCTTTTTTCCTCCCTAATTTCTTACAGATGTGGCTGAAGCCTTGTAAGCGGTCAGACATACCGAAGCGGCCAAGTTACCTTGCTCCAGTCTATAAAACAAGTGAGCGAAGAGGAACATTATCAACTACTGGCCATTCTACTAACTTTGTGATTGCAATGATTCTGCCTTCAGATAAACCTTCAGAGCACTGGATTGGAAGGGGTGTGGCACTGCTGTGTCAGCTTAGTGCCTAACCATAAAGTGCCATTTCCCTGTAGATAGGTTCTTTTCTTTCCACATTGGGTTGAGAGAAGATAGACTTACTTTTTAAACTATTTTTTTTTTACTTTAAATAACCTTGATGAGATTATGAGACTATGAACATTCACGTATCAAACAAAATATTTCTAATTCATACTACAGTTATATATAAGGAAATAATTGAAATAAAAGACTATTGAAACAAAATGGTATATTTGCTTTTTTTGAATAACTTTATTTTGGGGGAGTTCCTTATGCAATAGGAACATACATAAAATGAACACACCACTGTTGACAAACAAAAACAGCATTTAATCATTTCCAGCCTTATAAATTTTTAAAAGTGATTTAGTTATAAAGTTTAGATATCTCAGCAAGTATCACCTTGCAGGACCATCATCACATTTAAACCATAGACTCATTGTTAATGGAAAAAAACCTCACACTGCATCTAGTTAACTACAGTATTTCTAAGCATAATCACAGCTGATTGAGTGCAATGTGATCTACATCAAAATTCATATGGATGTCACACAGTGACAGCATTGTAACAAATAACATTAATGACCTCCAACATACAGAAGTTGAATTAAACCGTTCAAGCTGAATGGAATGTTGGAGTCAAAGAGAAATGTAGTGGAATTCCGATTGTCTAATAGGACTTAAAAACTGTACATTAGAATGGTCTGGAACCGAATACTGTTGGGAACCTAAAGAAAGACTAGCAGCAACAGATACATTGCTCTTTACAAAAGGTTGAAAAAACTTGTAGCAAATGAGGAGAGTTGTTTCATTCTTAAGAAAAATGTAAAGCCTTACATGAACAAATTCATTTGTTTTAAAATCAGCCATTTTAAGGCAGGGCATGTATTCAGTTGTTGCAGTTCATAAAATGGTTCTTTAACGAAGTAAATGCAAATGCTGGAATGTAAAACTGTGTCAAAGCAAAAATCTTATTTCTGAGAGACACTTGAATCACTTGGGAGTTGTGAGCACCTTTCTGCTAGATTGCCCCAAGCAATGAATTGGGTCTTTACTAATTAAAATGCCCAATGCTGTGAAAAGTATTCCCACTGTCCCAAGTCCAGAAACCCAACTTGTGACAATGGAAATCTGCTGCTATAGCCAGAGCAGTTTTACTGAACTAAAACCTAACTCAGAATAACAACACAGATGCCCCCTCCCACCCCCTTGCTCAAAGCATTAGGAACAAATACTGGCAGGCACCTAATAATACCTAAGGGTACATGCTGCTCTCCTCAAAAAATAAAATAAAATAAAAAAATACAAAAAAATTAAAAAATTAAAAAATTAAAAAGGTAAAAAGAAAGGGAAGGAAGGAAGAATGGAAAAAGTATGGGGAGGAAGCTAAAATGGAAAAACTTCAAAAATGGAATGGAAAGAGTTTGGCTCTTATTAAGGTATTAGAATAATAAGATTTTAAAAGCAGCTAAACTGGTTGCCAAGCAGACGAAAATAAAACTGGCTGCACAGAGTCCAAATATAGCTTACCTGGCATACATAGAAATGAAGACTGTAGCACATATCAAAAGAAGGCTACATGCTTATGACCAGCACTGAGGGTCATTAGGTCAAAACAGGATAAACATGGCTTGCACTTCTCACAAATCATTCACAATTATAGATAAGAGACCTAAAAAAGACTAATCAGGCACACACAGTGTCTTCTCTTGGCATGAAATAGTAAAACTGATTTCACTAGGTCAAGGCCTCTGATAATTTCACTTATCCTCCAAACCAAATCCATTTGGTTCCATTAGAAAGCCACTGAAGATGACTCCTATTCTATTAATTCTTTGAATAACCATTACTTTTAAATGTATAAATCCTGAATATTGGTTTGTTTTAAAGTAATACATTCAGAACTCACAACACAGCTTCCCACACAGTGGTCAATGACAACGCAGGCAAAAGGGAAACCTGTATCTGGACCATGCTTGAGGGGGTGGTGCATTATTTCTTTGATTTTTTTTTAGGGCACTGCTATGAAAAGGAAAGAAAAAAAGTTTTACCTTGTCCCAAAAATAACCACACTATTAATACTAAGAACCATTAGGAATCTTTCATTAAACCAGAGTTCACACGAACATACAATCACTATTTCTCAGTAGTTTAGGCTGCAAGTGAAACCACTATGCAAATATATACAAAAATAGTAACTCTATGGACACAAGAGTCAGGGCTTACCCCCACACTAAATACAAGTTCTAATGCAGCCAGAATCTTCCTACTAGTTCCTACAAGCTAACATCAAATCTAATAACTTTTTATGCTATTAAAAAGTTGTATCAAGTTGATCCCTATTACCATACAGTTTATAATGAAGCTGAACTATAAGCCCCGGTATACTGTAATTATGTTTGCTCAGGATGAATAAAAAAAGGTGTGCCCAGCATCAAGTCCATTAAAAATCTTTCTATGTTTGTAAGGATTTGGTTCAAATTCTAGTTCTCTGGGCAAATCACAGACAAGTCTGAGCAGCCCTACTAGTGTTCTTAGCATTTCTAACCAGAATAGGTTCTAGAGCATCTTCATCAAACCTATACAAACATTGGTCCAAAGAGTCCCATTTTTTTCCTCATTCTATCATTCATTCTTTTAAAGACCAGTTGTCACTCAGGAAAAATAAGCATGAGCTCCACTGTCTTTCATGGTTATATGCAAATTTATGAAACTTGTAAGTAGTGCAAGCCACAGTCTTTCTCGGAGAGAGCAGTGTGCATACAGTACACGGGGCAGGTGCAAAGCCATACAGCAACGTCATTGTGGCTGACAGTGATTACTAGGAATGGTCAGAACTGGATGTCAAACACAATTTTATCTTCATAGAGGGCAATCACCAGCATGATGGCAAACCCAAAAAGTAATCCAAAATTCTGAAGAATAAATTGCCCCACAGGACAATAGCCATGTTCTTCATTGTCACCATCACCATGCAGCATTTCTGGAAGCTGGGAAAAACAAAACAAAACAAAAAAAAACAATACACACACATTGTTAAAAGCAATTTTGGTTTGGTCCAAACAGTCAATATGTCAAATGTTATTTAATGTTGATGATAAGGGATCATCAACATAAGATTTAATGTTGAAGCAAAGGGGATGGGGACAATTTCAAATTTAGGAAAATCTGTATTTTGAGTCCTGCCTCCAGAATATGCCGTTAGGTCCTCTTAATGTTACAGGCAACTCAAACTACAGAGAAGGGGGAGCCTGTTTTATGTTGGGAAAGGAAGTTTCTTCACTGAGAGTTATCTCCAGAAATTAAATAACAAGACCAATCCCATCTTGACATTGAAACCTCAATTCCATAGCATACACAACTTTTGTGTGTGTGTGTGTGTATGTGTGTGTGTATAAAAACATCATCTCAGTATATAGTAAGTGCTTATTGTTTAAACTGTTTCAATGACAATTTTTTCAGCAGAAATGAGCCGTTATCACTCAGTTAACCAGACAGAATATACCCAATTACTTAAGTATTCTGATTAATCATGATTTTACTAACATACTTGAACCAGTCCATCTACATCTGTCCATTTCATACAGATCATGGTAGACCAGTTGAAAGAGATCTTTCTCATCAGCAGCACTATAAGTATTTCAACTACAACTCTCTGAGGATCCAGAGAGATACTTGTTAATGAACTTACCACTCATAAGGAAAACAAAATAAATCTGTTTTTTTGAGAAATAACAGGATTGAGGAATTATCCTTTTTTTCCACCTGTAATTCTACACGTCAATGTAGAATGGATAGCCAGGCTAATGAATGCAGTATCATTAACCTCATCAACTAGTAGCAACTACATTATTATTATTAATGCAGCAATAATAACAACTATGATAACTGCTAACATGGTGTTTTGAAAAATTATAAATGAAAATTTTTATGAGTTGCTTACATGGGGGTTTACAAACCTATATAAACATTAGTTCAAAGAACAACTTTGACATAGGTCCTATCAATATATTCATTTAACAGAAGAGGAAATTGTAGCTTAAGAGTTTAAATGCAATTCTCAATGCCTCACCTTTAATATCCTAATTTCAAGTCTCAGTTTCAGTGCAATAATCCATGAAGACTTTGATGATTTCCCAAACTGTTGGTATTCTCTTCTTCCAAATTGACTAGAATCTGGCTATCTATATGCATGTTTTATCCCTCCTCTCATTCTAGGAGGATTTAAAGTCTTTATTTTTATCTTTATAGACAAAGGGCCTTGTATATAGTAGGAAATAAAAAACTCAGCTTTTTTATCTTAAAATAATGAATGTAGTAAATAAACTAGGTATTATTCTACTTGTAATAGATACTTCTACTAAGATGCCTGATGAGTTAATGTGGTGAGAAATTAGGCAAGAATAATGATATCAAAGGAAATTTAGACAGACATAATGAGCATCAATACAGAATCAAATCTGACATATTCTTTGGGACCAAGGTTTTACAGGGGGGTAAAAAATGAATTTTTTTTAAAGTCAACTGATAAAAGAGATTAATTTTATAAACCCTCCTTAAAATTAATGTTACCTTATTGCAAGTTAATTAAAAAATCTGGTATTTGATGTTAATTAACAGATGGATTCAACTCTGATGTTAATTTAAGAACATAAAGAAAATAACAAAATATTTTATGCTTGTTTGTTGGCTCACAGTATAACAAATTTTTTTTGGTTTTTTTTTTTCCTCTTAATAGCCAAATTTACATATAGTAAGAAGGTATTAAAATGTTTTCTGTAGCATGGTTCTAAGATTCTTCCTAATGGTACTTTCAATAAATGGCTGATTATGTTCTATGAGAGAAAAGGCTTTATCTTATTATGGGCAGTAACAACATAAAATTAAATCTTACCATATCCACTAAAGCTACGTAGAGGAACATGCCTGCAGTAATAGCAAAGATCCAGAGGGTGATGTTATTGGCATACTGACCCACAGCTGTACCAATCAGCATACCTATGTAAGCCATCATGGCAGAGAGAAGGTTGTACACAATAGCTTGCTTTACTGTCATTCCAGCTTTAAGTAGAACTGCAAAATCACCTGCAATGAAAGCAAAAAAAAAAGAGGTGTTTTAAACAAAGCTGATGAAATATTAGTCACCTTTTTACATTATTTCCATAAAAGTTAAATCACCTATAAAGATGAAAGATTCAATTATGTATCTTTATCTCCTATATCACAACAGCCATCACTTGGATTTTCTTAAAACTGCCATCAGTACCATTTTGACTATAATTGGTAAGTTGTAAGATATATTAGGAAGACTATAGACATCCATTATATTTAATAACTTTCAGTATTTTTAACCGAATTCCTTTCTAGGAATGCCAAGTACGTTACTAGACTCGGAGAAATGATAATTTTCTTAGGAATCTTCTTTACAGGGAGGGAAAAACAGGAAAGGAGAAGGGAAGGAAGGAAACAAGTATTTATTAAATATCTATGATGTGCACTGTGCTAAGTATTTTACAAAATATTATCTCATTTGATCCTCACAACAACCTGGGAGGTAGGAGTTATTGTGATCTCTTTTATAACTGAGGAAACTAAAGACAGGTTAAATGATTGATTTGCCCAGGTACTAAGAGTTCCAGAGTTGAACTCAGTTCTTAAGTCTAGGCACAGTACTCTATTCACTAAGTCTAATTACCTCCATCATAAGACAAGGCCTAAGAGAATGGAAACAAATTGAAAAAGATTTTATTTCCAAGACTGATATTCAAACCAGCAGTCCCTGGCCCTAATGTTCTTGCCTCTATGGAAGCAATACATTGATTTATTCTCCATAGTGAAAATCTGATTCACAAGGACCTAAGGAGGACATTTTGCCCCTCAATGTTTTTGTCGCCTGTAGAGCCTGAATCAAGAGATGTGAGGAAATTGAGATCATTAGGACAATAAGTGGAACTGTGGAACAATCATAATTTCTATTTAATTGTGGATCTAGTTGAATTTCTGTCTTGTGAGAAAACTTTATTCAACTGTGAGAATTAGGAGAAAATCTTATTTCACTGTTTAAATTTAGCCCTTCATGGCAGGGAAACTGGAACATCTCTTTTTGCTGCTTAGAGACCCTTAATCAAGGGCCCTAGGTTTTGCTGAGTAGAAACCCAAGCAGATACAAAGACTGATGATATAAGGAATTTTCTTACAACTGTACAACTCAAGTAACCAGTACATTTTATCTGATTACCTACCCCATGTTGATCAATCAGTTATTATTTTGGTGTTCCTTTGATTGTTTTTAGGTAATCTGGGGGGAAACAGGACACATATTTCTCTGAGTTCAGAAAATTACACCTATTTATTTTCCCCCTTCCAACTTGGAAAGTCCCTAATCTTTTATCCAATTAGAAATTAGATTACCTTAATAGTGTACTTTTAATTGGCCTTATTTGATTAATTGCTTTTAATATATAAAAATCTGTATCCCCTTGTAATCAGGGTTCAAGTTTAAATTGGTCCCATTTTAATGAGCATCTGGTATGAATTGCTTAAAAAATGGATATGCTTGGAAGACTGAACCTTTGTTTTCTCAGCCATTTCATCTTTCAAATGCCACAGTTGCACACATATATTAGAAAAAGGGAAAAAAATAAAAGCGAGCAGGGATATATAAAAAACCCTAGAAACTTTAATGGAAAGGTTGGGTTCCATAATGGAAGCTCCTTCTCAGATTAGCTCAGTAATCACTAGCAAGAAGGGAGGTAGGACCACTGACAGGTCCCTGGACAGGAAGTTATCACTAACAATAGTTAGTGCTTAATTATTTTCACAAAACTTAAATGTCTCTATGCTATACCTGTAGTTTAAAATAAAAACAAAACCTATCCCAAACTTTACATATATGAAATTCTGCCCACTCTTTAATGCTGCTGTACTAAAATTTACTTGCTGTTTTACAACAAATGAAAATTCTTAGAATACTCAGATTTAACTGCACAATGTATGTGAGCAGTAATGGAAGTTCTGGAATTCAAATCTCATCTCTACTACTTATTTTCTATGTAAATCTCCAGGCTAGATCAGTTTCCTCATTTGCGTAATGAGGTGTTAGCTGTAGACATCGAGTAGTCTTCCAGACTTGAATATGATTCATGATCCAGTTATTGATTTCACACCTTCAATCAATGTCAGATCTATTCAACAATATTAAATAATACAACCTGGGTCTTCTTTATAGCTCATGGTAGTTTTGATCTTTTATTTTAATGGTGTGCCCCTCTACAAGTAGGTTAAGTTCTTTATCTACCAAATGCCTAGCTATTATACATGAGAGGAATAGGTTTCTACCTAAGATCCCTACTTTCTAGAGTAAGTCAGAAATAGTGACAAAAAAAATCAAATAATATGTACTTGTGGTTGAAAAGGGGAGAAAATGATCTTTGCTGCAGCAGCGTTCCTTAAGAGTTACAAAGAAATACATAACTTTGTGACTTTAAGATCAAAAGGAGTTGAATTTGATATTAATGATAGAAATTTACCAAATTCAGATTCAAAGTTCCAATAAAAAGATTTTATTCCACACAGCAACTGAAAAAAGATGCTAGAATGAGAATCCTGTTGATATAGCATTTACAATCTGATTTTAAAACTAAATTAAAAAAAAAAAAACAAAAAACTCCCACAACCCTGGTAGAAAAGTTCACAAATAAACCATAAAGAAAAGCACCATTTCTGCTCCAAATCACTATTGATCAGAGAAATGTAAATTAAGACAACTCTGAGATACTACTACTCCACACCTATCAGATTGGCTAAGATGACAGGAAAAGATAATGACAAATGTTGGAGGGAATGTGGGAAAACTGGGACACTAATACATTGTTGGTGGAACTGTGAACGGATCCAACCATTCTGGAGAGCAATTTGGAAGTATGCTCAAAAAGTTATCAAACTGTGCATACCCTTTCACCCAGCAGTGTTTCTATTGGGCCTATATCCCAAAGAGATCTTAAAGGAGGGAAAGGGCCCCACATGTGTAAAAATGTTTGTGGCAGCCTTTTTTGTAGTGGCTAGAAACTGGAAACTGAATGGATGCCCATCAATTGGAGAGTGGCTGAATAAATTATGGAATATTATTGTTCTGTAAGAAACGACCAGCAGGATGATTTCAGAGAGGTCTGGAGAGACTTATGATGATAAGTGAAATGAGCAGAATCAGGAGATCATTATACATGGCAACAAGACTACACAATGATCAATTCTGATGGATATGGCTCTCTTCAACAATGAGATGATTCAAACCAGTTCCAATTGTTCAGTGATGAAGGGAGCCATCTACACCCAGAGAGAGGCCTGTGGAAACTGAGTGTGGACCACAGTGTAGCATTTTTCATGCGTTCTGTTGATGTTTGCATGCATTTTGTTTTTCTTCTCAGGTTTTTTTTCTTTCTAGATCCAATTTTTCTTGTTCAGCAAGATAACTATAAATTTGTATACATATATTGAATTTATCATATATTTTAACATATTTAACATGTATTGGACTACCTGCCATCTAGAGGAGGGGATAGGGGAAAGGAGGGAAAAATTTTGAACAGAAAGTTTTGCAAGGCTCAATGTTGAAAAATTACCCATGCATATGAATTATAAATTAAAAGCTTTAATAAAAAAAATTAAGAAAAGAAAAAAGTGGGGAAAAAAAAGAGAGAGAATTTTAGGCATGGGCTACAGCCAAATAAAATTCCCAGTTCTTAGACAAAAAAAAAAAAAAAAAAAAAAAAGCGCCATTTCCTCATGAACAATATCTGATTCAGATTTAAAATAAATTAATAATAGGGTATGACAGATGAAAATAACCTAGAGTCTGGAAAAGAAATGCATCAGCTTTCTTAAAATCTCTATTGTTACAGAAAATTAGGAAAGGCTCCATATCTATAATGTTGATGGATTAAGTTGAATTAGAACAAAAAGAGAAATAGTTACACTGTTCAAAAAAATTTTAATTTTTAAAAAAATTATTCATTTACCCTACTTTAAATTTTATAGCTAACTGAATGGAGAATATACACCATCCAGTTTGGTGTATATTCATCCAAACTGGATGAATGTACTGCTATTGGAAATAACATGTAAATTGAAACAAATAAACAAAAAATAACCTAAATGATTTTTAAATGTATAACTAAACATATGAGGAGAGGAGGGAATAATTTTTTTTTAAACAAAAGCTGTTAGATTAGCACATACTAAACCATATGAAACAGCTAGTTAACATTGAGACATGGGGTTTTAAAACTGGAGGACAGCTTAGAGATAGTCTTATTTTATAGAGGAGGAACTGAGGGAGTGTGGTAAAGTGATTTCTCCAGATCACAAAGCCAATTACTGGATTCAAAACCAAGCCTCCTGAATCCAAGTTTAAAATGCTTTTCTAGTGCCCTAGACTGCCTCACTAGCTTTAAGAGGGGGAGATCACCATAGCAGTGACTCTGTAACCATTCAATACTAAAATATACTTAGTCTGGAACTTTCTTTACTATTCCTTTTTGGAAGGGATGGGGGGGGGAGTGGGAGGAGAGTGGGGGGAAGGGAAAGAGAATCATTCAACCTAAGAAAAAAAGGTCAAAAACATTCAGTTGTCCAACAAGAGCTCTGATTGTTTTAAAGAGTTCCAAAACAAGTAAAAGCCATCCACAAATTTAAATCCCCAGTAAGCAGTTATCTAAATCTAATAGCAAAATGATTTTCTAGTATAATTATGATATAAACGCAGAACCAAATAAAAGATACATTTTGAATTTGTTTTAAAGAAAGTAAATTACCTAATTCATGGGGAAGTTCATGACAAAAAACCGCAATAGAGGTACTGATGCCTCCAGTCAGTCCAGCACTAAAAGCTGCTCCTGTTTTAAAAAAAAAAGGGGGGGGGGGAGAAGGGGAGAGAGAGAAAAGAAAAGGTATTTTGTTATTCTATCATTAACAAGATTAGATGGATTGTGCATCTTTCCCCAGATCCAAAATGAGTGCCTAGCACACCAGCAGCTGGACGTATTTTTTAGACACTACATTTTGGGGACATTTAATCAATTCTGATGATTGATGACTCCAATAATTGACATCCCTAAAAGGAAGTCACAGTTACCTGGGAGGCAGCAAAACTAGGTATCTATCAAAATACTAAGTCAGCTTACTTTTAAGGCCTTCTAGCTCACTGCAGCTCTGAAATGGCATGGTCACCAACTTTCTACTTTGTCCTGAGACTCTGGTATATACTGACACTCAAATTTAGCATTTAACTCGTAATTTTAAAAACAAATAGCCAAAATAGAAATGAGGTTCTTTCACGAAAAGAAAAAAAAAATCTCACAAAAATAATGCATATGCTAACAGATGAACAATCAATGATTTCATCTAACCATCTGTGTGTTTGGAGAGGTTGCAGCATGCCCAAAGTCAAGAAAATTTTGTAGCCAAAAAGAATAAGTAGGATTGAATATAGGTCCTCTTAAGCTTAATCCTAAAATTCCATACCTGTTATGACATCTTACCCTCATTTTCATTCATTACATAAGAAAAAAGAATTGCACAGAATAGATTATCAGGTACAAATTAAAAATAAAAAAATTTAAGTCTGTACTAACTTACCTATTGCTAAGCCATCGCTGAAGTTGTGGATGCCATCCCCCATGATTACCATCCAAGCTATGTTAGCTATTCCAGTTTCCTTCAGATCTGATCCAGAATGACAGGGTCCATGCGAATGATGGGAATGTTTGTGGTGCCACTGATGATTGTGCTTCCTCAGCACAGTTTTGCTTTCTTCATGGTTGTTATGTGCTGCACAATGAAGATCATGCTCACGAACTGCATGTACACCATCACTGTGAGAATGGTCCATAATTTTCTCCTCTTCTATACAAAGGAAGTTTTTCGGAGGGGATTCTTGCTGACCTTCCAAATCTGTTAGTTCAGTTTCATTAAGTCGATCTTCAGACACAACTGAATCATCAGTTCCTACATTTGGATTTAAAATACACATGGCTATAAACAATTCACTGAATGTGAAGTTGTTAAAAGTTTACCCAGATACCATATTGGCAAGACAGAAATATACTTATGATGAAGGCTTATTATATACCTTTTCACTCCCAAAGATTTTATTTTCATTCAATTCTACTCCAATAGAACAATAATTTTCTTTATAGAGTCTAATTCACATTACTCACTCAACTTTTAACTGGAGCTATCAGAATCTTTTAGGATAAAAAAATGCTGAAAAAATGATTAGGACTTAAAATAACAGAAAAAAGATGGTATGGAAGAAGGTATGGGTAGAAGGTGCCTGAATGTTATCCTAAAACACAGATTGTAGGATAAGGCCAAAAAAAAAGTGTGATATGTAAAAATCAAGAGGGAAACAAACTATGAAAGGGGATCCTTTGGTAACAAAAGGCTGGAAACAAAAATACATCTCT
This sequence comes from Myrmecobius fasciatus, assembly GCA_023553655.1. NCBI lineage: Eukaryota > Metazoa > Chordata > Mammalia > Dasyuromorphia > Myrmecobiidae > Myrmecobius > Myrmecobius fasciatus. The sequence continues at coordinate 308,793 of JAJPUD010001220.1, read as the reverse complement.
AAAGTTGGGGAATGGCTAAACAAATCACAATATATACATGTAATGGAATTTTTTGTTTCCCTGTAAGAAATGGAATACATGAAGAATTCTAATAAACATGAGATCTCTAGGAACGTGTATAAGATGAAAAAAGCAAAACGAAAAAACAATGATTACAACAAAATAAATTAAGCTAACTCTGAGAGGCAACATTCTGATCAAAAATAATGGTCATTAGCAGCACCATATTAATAGTCAAAAGTTTAAGTACAGTCCTTTTTGTTAACAAGCAATAAACTAGCTATTCTTAGGCAATGTATTTTCTAGTAGGGCTTATTTGGGTATTTGCTAAGAAAAGTTTTCTGTCAAAACAAAATGTATGAATAACTTATTAAATTAATATATATACTCATAACTATTTTCATAGTAGTTAAAAATTAGAAACAGATAGCTAAACAAATTATGGCTTATTAATGTAGTGGAATATTTTCACACCATAAGAAGACTCAGAAGAAACTTAGAAAATTTCGATGACCTAATGCTGAGTGAAGTTAAGTCGTGCTAGGAGAGGAATTTATACAATAATAAATATACTACTGTTCTATAACAAATGATCAGCAGGATGATTTCAGATTTTAGAGAGGCCTGGAGAGACTTATATGAATTGATGCTGAGTGAAATGAGAAGAACCAGGAGGTCAATTGTACATGGCAACAAGATTTGATGATGATTAATTCTCTCTTCTACATGAGATGATTCAGACTAGTTCCAATCACCTTGTGATGAAGAGCCATCTACACCTAGGGAGAGGACTGTGGGAACTGAGTGTAAATCACATCACATTTTTACTCTTTTTATTGTTGTTTGCTTGCATTTTATATTCTTTCTCATTTTTTTTCCTTTTTGACCTGATTTTTCTTGTGCAAGATAAATGTATAAATATGTATACATATATTGGATTTAACATATATTTTAACATGTTTAACATATATTGGATTATTTGCCATCTAGAGGAGGGAATGGGGGAAAGAAGGGGGAAATTTAGAACAAAGTTTTATAAGGGTCAATACTGCAAAAATTATCCATGCAGATGTTTTGAAAATAAAAAACTTTAATAAAAAAAAATGACAAACAATAACAACAACAACAAATACCATAGAGAAAAAACAATTTGAAAAATTCTGGGATATCTGTGGAGAAGGAAGGAAGATTGACGGAAGATGAAACAAGCCAAAGACATTTTCAGGCATAGGTAATATAGAAATTGTTTTCCTAGACTACATATGTTCATAATAAAACTCTTTCATTTCTTTTTGTTTATTTGTTCAATATGGTATAAGGAACAGTGGGAAGAACAAATTATAAATACATGTAAAAATACATATTTTAAAAATAAGGTACAAAACAAAGACATCCTTGATTATAATTAGAAATTAAGAGTTATGTAAGAGAGTTGAGAAGTATACAAAAATTTTAAAGGACATTACACATTGACAAAGTTGGACTTTAATATACATAATTGCAGCTAAGAGCATCTCTTGTACAAAGAAATCCCAAGCTAAAATCTCAGGCAAAAAGCTCATCATAAAGATTCCAGAAGCTTGGTAGAACATTCAGATTTTTACATTTAGCATTTTTCACTGAATTTTAGGATGAGAGCTTTGAAGTCTACCTGCAAGAGGTTTGAGCTGAAGCCAGTCAGCATCGGGAGTATTATTTAATTTATGGTCTGAAAGTTTCCTTCCAATAGCTGACTCTTCTGCTTTCTGCTTCATAAACCACTTCTGTTTTCCCTGAAATTAAAGTCAGATTAAAATTGTATTTTAACTACATTCAGTAGCAGAAATCATGTTGAAAGTAAAACACAAAAACAAAGTCTTAAATAAAACTCTTGAGTCTATTAAGAAAGTTCTACCTGTGAATAAAATAAATTTTTTTTCTCTCAAATTGAGTCAAAATTCACAACCCTAATAGTTCCACCCATTGATTTTGGCTCTCTGAAGCAATAAAACAAATCTCCCCCATTGTGTATAACTCTCATTCAAAAACTTTAAAAGATCCCTATCACATCACACACCCTCTTGGCCCACTGAAGTCTTCTCTTTTCTAGATTTAAGTACCTATATTTTTTGCAACTACCAATTCATTTAACAAATATTTGTTTTTGAATTTATGAATTCCTACTACATACACATCATTATACTAGTCACTGGTCTAAGACAGAGTAAGACATGGCCCTTGCTCTTATGTAGTACTTTTGAGTAGGGGAAGCTAGTAAAGCTTCACAAAAGAAATAGTAATAGAACCAATCCAATTAGGCTGAAGGAAATCGATCCTAATGAGCAGAAGTATGAGAAAATTATGGAAAGATACTTGGAGAAATGCAATCAAAGAGAGCCTTGAATGCTAAGGAGGTTAAAATTTGTTTAGGAAGTGACGATTTTAAAATAAAAAGTTTATATACTAATGATTTTAAGACAAGGAAAATATGACAAAAGAATCCTCCAGCAATATTTAAGAGAGACTACTGGCGGGGAAAAGAGGAGGAGAAGGGGGAACTACTACAAACTAATCTAGGCAATAAAAATAATCATAAGAGCCCCTAGACTAAGGTGAGGTGATATGAATGGAGAAAAGTGTATAAATTCCAGCAACAATATAAAAAGTGAAGCTAGAGAACTTAGTCATTAAACTATAGAATAAAATATCACTCTCATATTTTGTGTCTGATGAGTGATTACATTTTTAAAAACAAGAAGCTAAAAAGAACTTAATATTCACCATTCTTGGTACAGAACATGTCTAACAACAAATTTACTATTTCTTACTGATTGAAATTAATGTTCTTACTCAGGCAGTTTTAGAGAAGCCCTGGAAGACTTGTATAGATGTACAAGTTTGGTAATTTTTTGTTGTTGTTGTTCCTTTTGTTTTGAGGGGATAGGGAGCAAGTAGGGGAGAAAGGACCCTGGGATTATGACTTTAGAAGTGCTAATAGGAAAAGTCCTTCTCCCAAGTATAACTAACATTTACATAGTAATTTAGGATTTGCAAAACACTTTTTATATGACTTATAACTCTCTCTAAGGTTGATACCAGACCCTATATTAAATAATGATCAGAGAAAAACCAAACATTTCCTGTTCTCAAGGAACTTATATTTTATCATGGAAATCAACATGTGCATATATAAGCACTTGCAGAATATAAAATAAACATGATTTAGTTTTTGGTGGTAGAAAATAAAGTTTCTTGTGCACTCCATTTGTAGGGGATGGCCACTGCAAAAGCACAAGAGATGGCAGAGGGATGATACGTGAAGAGTAAAGTAATTTGTCTAGGTAATAAGGTGGGAAAGGGAAGTGATAAATTATAAGGCAAGAAAAGTAATCTAGGGTCAGGTTGTGTTGGACTTTAAAAACCAAACAGAAAAAAAAATATTTGAAGCCATTGAGAAACGTGTTTTCCAATAGGAGAGTGACAGTGTAAGAACTAAACTCAAGAACTAAGATTTATCATAGTCTTGGAGGGAGCACAGAGCACTGACAGTTCTACCACACAAAACTGGTATTTGTCAGAAGGTATAATTTAATACAGATTTCCTTTTGGGAAAAGAAGGTTCAAAATAGAGTGAAAAAAGGATTCCAGATAGAAATAATTATTCTTTATTAAAGTTCATATTATTATTAAAATTATATGATATGGAAAATGAATGAAAAAAGCAATGATGAATAATGTTTTTCTTTTATATGTAAAACTTGAAGTAGAACAATTAGTGGAATTTAGTGAAAATTGTGAAAGAGCTATTTCTTAGGAGAAATAGTTTTAAAAGGGGTGGGTATCTGGTTTTCTCTGCTTGAATTCAGCTTATTATACATTTTTGCATTTCCATAAAAAGGCACATAAGTTTACTTGTAGGTTTTCCTAACCCATTTAAACCAACCCGATTTTATATAATACAAATGGATTTTAAACTGAAATGCTTAAAAGTATGAACAGAACAGCCATTTCACTTTAACTTAAACTGAATGAATCCCCAGTGTAAATAAGACTGATTTATAAAGACATTAACCAAGATGGGGATTAAAGATATATCAAAATAACAAAACAAAACAAAACAAAAAAAGGAATGTTTTCTTGTTCTTACTGCTCTAGGTTTTTTACTAGAATACACTAAAATTTTAAGATGTTTATAATTTTACCTATTGAAATAAAAATTTAAAAAGATACATACCCTTTGTTGTTTATAATGCTTAAACATCCTTATACAGTGTTCAATGATGAATAGCAGATAAATGCCTCCCAGAGCTACAAGTCCTTTCAATACTGCATCATATTCTTCCAAAAACTCTGGATTTTTTGTTTCATGTCCATGAGGATGCCTGTGCCCATGTCCATGCCCATGTCCATGTTGATGACTGTGATCGTGGCCCCCTTGTGACTATTTATAAGGATATATTTTAAAATAAAACACATTATCCCAATTAAACAGACCTGTTTTCAGTTTCCAGGTTTTGTCTTTCAGGGTAGAGTGAGATTCCTGAAGGGCATTAGTTTAGTGCTTGGAACTTTTTCAGGTGTTTTTTTTTTTTTTTTTAAATATCTAATTTGAGGGTAAAGTCTCTTCAATTTGTTTTATGAAGTATCCAAGAAAACATTATGTGTAGGTGGGTATTTAACAAACACACTTCATGGTAATTCAGCAATGAGATAAAGTAGATATTAAGAGAATACAATGTACTGGTTAACATAGGTTAAAAGACAATAGTTTCTTCTCCTATGTAATCATCTAAAATGGACAGTGGGATAATCTTTTCTTATTCTAAACAGTTAACTATGTCAAAAGTTGTAAAAGATAAACATGACATAGGTTATTTCATAAAATATGCAGAACGGATTTGCAAATTAAAATCACTTATGAATTTAAATGTTGCACATTTTTATGAGTGACAATTTTAGTCAATGATTAAATTTTAAAATATAAAAATCAACAACATCCTTATCATCTCTAGTGCTCTTAAGTAAGGAATTTCTTTTTCCAATGACTTGCCATGGGAGGAAACTACAATTTCTCAAATCCTTGAAACATGGAAACAAAACATGGACACTAAGTTTATCTTATAAAGATTACAGCAAACACCTTCAGAAGCAATAAGTGATGGCGAGGAATGAGTCATGTCTACATAGTTAAAAGTTGTGCCCAATTTATTTAAAAATCTTAAAACATACATCATTTCTATGAAGGCTGTATTATCACATTGTTTAGAATTAAGTACCTACTTCTATCCTAGGTTCTTAAATTATCCTAAGGCAATGGGACATAAGGATTAGAAAGTGCCTCCTTTCTCATTTGTCTCTTAAGAATATCTTGCTTCTCAATGTTCAATTCAAATATCATCTTCTACACAAAGCTTTTCCTAATCGCCCCAGAATGTTACTGTTCTTTTTCTTCTCAAATCAACCAATATTTACTTATATATTTAAATATGATGCCCCCTTGTAAAAGTAAACTCCTTGAGGGCAGAGACTGTTTTAGTTTTGTCTTTGTTCAATACAGCTAAAATTTATTAAACTGAATTCTAGAAACCTTCCACTGCAAAAATAAATCTGAAATTGATAAGCTACCTTTTAGTTCTTTTTATTAAAGATAAAATGTCCTCATGAAAATGAAGGACTGTGTAACTTTAAAAATAAATGAGGGGCAACTAGGTGGCGCAGTGGATAGAGCACCAGTCCTGAAGTCAGAAGGACCTGAGTTCAAATGACCCTGGGCAAGTGACTTAACCTCAAGTGCCTCAATAAAAAGCAAAAAATAAATAAATGAAGGAAATTTTAAATAACTTTGAAAGAAGCAGCATCAATATAATCAATTGCATCCCCATATATATGGTCAAGGTACAGAAAATTGGGAATATTAAATTATTTCTGTATTGACACAGTAAATCAAACCAATGACTTTAAAATGGACAAATAGTTTTAATTATGTGAAACACATGAATTTTATTTATTAAAGTTTATTTAAAAAAAAAACCTGATGATAACAATAAGGTGGTTAGTTGCTAGTGAAGTAAGGGCATACTGATACCAAGCCAAGAAAGTTAGAATCTGACTCATAAGACTTGGACTTAAAACTACAGCTCTACCAATGACTACATTAATACTGGGAAAGTCATCTTTCTTGGCCTCAATTTTTTCATTTGTAAAATAAGGAATTGGGCTATTTAATCTTTAAACACCCTTCTTCTCTAAATGGGTAAGTCTATAAGTTATGTGACCATAACTGAAGAAGACCCTGAATTTCCCAATTTTTCACTTTAACAAATATTCAATGTGTTACTAATTTTGAAGCAAGAGGTATTAATCTGGCTAATCTCTTATCAGATTCATCAAAAGCCTTAAAAATATTGCTTTTTAAGCTGTGTTCCAGTATCTGTTAGGCAATAACCCAGTAAGCAAAACACAATAATAAAATTTTTAGGAGCTTTTACAGTTTATCACACTTAATTTTAAAATTTTAAGAGTTTTTAAAATTCTTACATGTGGAAGCAGATGAAGAAGTGCATCTCCACTCATTGTTCCCACAGCCAGCGCAACCAGGAATGTGAGGAGGAATTTGAAGCATCCTTGGTTAATTATGGGAACCAAGATCACACCTAGCAGTGATAGTAGGCTAATAACCGTGATAGAAATGATACCACAAATCCAAGCTATAAGAAGAAAGATATATACATGTCAAGACTTTAAAGATATGTAAGCAATTGATAAATTTGCCTCCTGAGCAATCAGTGAATCTTCATTGGTTGATAAAGTCATAATGGATCTTCTAGGTTTTTTCTGCAAGTAACAATGGTGCTCCCAATATTCCTGACAGGTAATCAGTTCTGTTTCTGCTGAATACCTCCCATGACTGATAATTCATACTCTTTTTATAGGGCAACCCATTGCATTATGCCACACCTCCCATAACTGATAATTCATACTCTTACAAGGCAAACCGTTGTATTATGCCATTACAATTATTTGGAAGACCTTTCTTATAATGGACCAACATTTGCCTATCTTGAACTTCTCTTTAATCCTGATTCTGTTCAAAGGAGCTAAGCAGAATAAATCTAATTCCTCTTCCATGTCGAAACTCTTCAAATAACTGAAAGCAACTATGGCACCTTGCTCCATTCCCTACCCTCATCCCCCAGACAATCTGCTGTCTTCTAAAATAAAGATATTAAGTCCTTTCAAGCATTCCTTATGTGATAATTTTTTAAGCTCTTCTACCATTTTGGTTATCCTTCTCTGGAGCCCACTCCAATTTGTTTGTGTCCCTGTTTAAGTACAAAATATACTACTTAGAACCAAACCAAAAAATTCAGCATAAAATATACTATTATTTCCCTTGTTCTAGACATTATGCTCTTGTTAATGCCACCTAAGATGTGTAAATTTTTTTCTAGCAACCACAAGACCTATCTCTGACTTATAGCAAAGTTGGAGTCAACCAAAAGCCCTCAGAAGTTCTCTTTTCTGGTTCTTGTCCCATGTTCCCACTTGTAAATTAGGATTGGAAAGATTTATCTATTAACCACTGTGAAGATGAGTCAAACCTCCCTCATAATGGTATTTGGGGACTGGTGAGTAGTCCTGGTAAATTCTGCTTAGAATAGTGAACTGGGAACAGTAACTGGCCCTAGTGACCAAGGGAAGCAATAGTCTTCTATAAATCAAGCCCTATTTATGGCAGATGCTGTATATGTCCATTTCATTTGTGGTAGTAATGCTTCTAAATAATAGATTCTGCTTTGCAGAATGAAAATATCTAAAGTGAGTTAATTTTGTTTTGTAAGTTTTGTATTGTTGAGGAATTATCTAGACATTCTAATGATAACTGCATAGGTCTATATGATTAGGGGAACTGAAGCTTGGTCAACTAACAACTCTACTTAGGACCTTATAGCTGAATGCTGATGAAAGATAATAGGTTCAACTGTATTTAGCTAAGTTGATTTCTATGATGAATCAATCAGTTACTTTCTGACTATCCAACTAGAACTTATCTCTGGTGAGAACATGTGGTGAGTTGTTTCTGGGTGTGATTTCATCCATTTCTAGCTACGTCAGTAAGGTAGCAGATCAGGTTGGCTGTTGAAGTGATAAATAGTGCAGTCCAGACTGAAATTTAATGTTACAAGCTAATTAACTAATGAATAGTTATTATTGATTACAAACTAATAGCTTTTTTTTTTTTTTTTTTTTTTGGAAAAGCAACTGAGGTTAAATGACTAGCCCAGATCATAGAGCTAGTAAGTGTTAAGTGTCTGAGGCTGCATTAATACTCAGGTCCTCCTGACTCCAGACCTGTGCTCTATCCACTACGCCATCTAGCTGTCCTTGCCCCAACTAACAGCTATTTGAAACAGCCAGATGGTACAGTGGATAGAGTAACCGGGCTGGAGTCAGGAGGACCTAAGTTCAAATCCAACCTGAGATACTCCCTAATTGTTTGACCTTGAGCAAGTCACTGTCTATCTTTCCTCAGTTGTAAAATGGGGGTAAATAATAGCATATTCCAAGGTTTTGTTATGATGATCAAGTGAAATAAAATTTGTAAAGTGCATAACATAACAGGCACTTAATGTTTATTCCATTCCCTAATAGATTTTCACCTTTCCCTATTTTAAATTGATTTAGTTGCTATTTAGACGTAGCAACTCAATTAGTTACATTAACACTGAATCCTTGGGTTTTTTTTTTTAACTTATGAAGTTAAAGAATGTAAGATACTTTAATTGTTTTTATCTCATGATTCCATTGCAGTTTTTTGCTAAAAGGAAGAAAAAGCCTGAGTCTTGGTTTCCTCATCCATTTAATAAAAGATATAGACTAGATGACCTTAGAAATTTCTTTCATTTCCAAAATTCTGATTTTTTTAAGGGTCAGGATTGTTGGTTAAAAATTTCTCAAGTTTTATTGTTACTAAAGCCAGTGATATCGATGTCTGATAAGTAGGTCCAATTTCTAAAAATAGTTCAGTAGTCCATGGGCCAGTTAAAGATTTCCATTTTGTTACCTATTTCTATCATTAATTGAATATAGATCTTAAAGAGACTTCAGTTCTTAATTTAACTCAGTTCATTTTCCAGAAGAGAAAACTTTAAGCAAATTTCCCTCATCTAACTTCTCTTAGTAAATTTTTGACTATGCTCATGATAGGCAGGTAAAATTTTCCTTTGTTCTTATCACAGGATTTATAGAAGTTTCTTTTGGGGATTCACAATGTCAGATTTTATCAGCAAGTAACATTTTAGATTAAAACCTTTATAGATAGAGCACAGGTCAGGAGGACCTGAGTATAAATGCAGCCTCAGACACTTAACACTTACTAGCTCTATGACTTGAGCTAGTCATTTAACCTCAGTTGCTTTTCCAAAAAAAAAAAAAAAAAAGGCTATTAGTTTGTAATTACTTCAGGGAAGCATTTTCTGTGAAGATATTGAAATAAGCAAATTAAAAAAAAACTGATGACAATTCTGTTTCATTTCCATTTAATGTATCAACTTATGACTTTTGAGAAATTTGACCAGAATTCACATTTTCCCCTTGTTCTTTATTAGACCAGATTGTGAACTTAATTTTTTAAAAAATTTATTCTGAATCAGTAAATATTATAAAAGAGAAGTAGATAATTGCACAAAGGACTGGAGTGGAACCAGGGAATTAAAAGAATAGTCAGGAACAAACTTGCATTTAGAAAAAGTCATATCTGGTGAATCTGTCACTAATATTACCCGAACCACAACATAACATTTTCATGTTTTCTACTGATGTTTGCTTGCATTGTATTTCCTTTATCGGATTATTCTTTCTTATAGATACGATTTCTCCTGCACAAAAATGATGTGTGGAAATAACTATGCATATATTCGATTTCTTAAGTATTCTAACATAAATAACATGTAGTGGATATCCTGCCATCTAGGGGAGGGGTGGGAAGTAGGGGGGAAAAATTTCTAACAGAAAGCTTTGTAAGGGTTAATGTTGAGGAATTACCCATACATATGTTTTGCAAATAAAAAGTATTAATAAATTTTTTTTAAATTAAAAAAAAAAAGAATATATACCCAAGTTCCCATGGGTTGACCTGAAAAAAATGTATCTGAAACTTTATACTAGTTTTTAAAGCACTCCTATGCCACATGTGATTATCTTCAGTGCTCACTGGAAAAATGAATAGTTTTCTGAATTAAAAAGTTTTTTGAATTAAAAAGTTATATTGCAAAAAAATAAACCTTTAGAAATTGGGATGGAGGTTTATATACTTAAATATTCACTTTTGATGCTTAATATGTCAACTCTCTATACACAGGATATAGGGAAGCATCAGGGCATGTGAAAAAGACTATGGCTAAGGTTTTCAATCTGTAGTACGCATCTCCTTCAGAGGATGGTAGAAATATGAGAAGGTTCTCACAAGGTGTATTTGTTAAATAACTAATGTAATACTCCAAAAATAATAATGAAAGAAATTTGTGAATTCTAGTGAGAACAGTGAAGAGACAGGTGGTAGACTGGAAAAGTTATTATATATCTGAAAATGTGAGAGAATTGCTGGCATATTTCCTACTTACCAAGCCAAGTGAAAGAGTTTTGGCTAGGAAGCCCTTGTAATGTTGAACTAGAAACAAACTGGCAACAATCTAATGAAAAATGAACTAATTGATCTCTGCATTAAACAAAGTTTAAACTGATTTAATTAAGAAAGTTAATAAAGTTCTTGGTGTGTATTTCAAGACTCATTGCATTCTTATTAAGTGTGTTTATAAAACTTTAGTTTTGTTTATAACAATTTACCTCTGAATTAAGATTCTCAGTCCCATTCTCAATCAAATTCAAAACAAGAGGTAAATTGGAAGCTGAACATGATATTCAGGTATCTTTTTAAAAAGCTATTTAAAAAAGCTTAGTTGACAACAAATAGAATTAAAAGTCATTATTTATCTGAATATCCCAATGAACACAACAATTTTATAATATTAAAAATACTTAGTGAATAAATTTTTCTTCATGAGAAATTAATCCATTTTATGTGCTAGTGCATAGGAAACTATAGAATTTATTTCCTGTCATTGAAAAGAGAGTAAAGGAAGACTTATATTGAGGATTATTATATCATTTATAATATTTATATTATTTATAGTGGGATGGAGGGGTCAGAAGAAAAAATCAGTTAGCACACATGAAGTCAGTGTAGAGTCCATTACAGCCTGCCTATCTATATGCTAATATCAATATGTGACTTAGTGCCACAATGTGTCATAGCATGGCATAAATATATAATTAAAATTTAAGTTAGAAGAATTTAATAATGGCAAGAAGTCTACAAAAATAAAAAAAAAGGTTATGGATCACGTAGGTCACTAGAGCAAATCACAAGATAAGTGAGAACTTCTAATCTTCTACCTCAAGAGAACTAGAATACATCCTCTATTTTAAGAGCGCAGGACTTCAGCTGCAAGTTGGGTTTTGAGAGTCCTAGGCCATGGTAAGATTTTCCTCTGCTGGCATCCCTGGCTTGAAGAAAATTACAGCATTGTATATTTTAAGCTTTTTCCTACCCAAAATCCTTGAGTACCAAGAGAATAGATTGGCCTTATATTTATGAAATTTGGTATATGTAGTGTCCAGGTCTTGTGGTTAGCAATTAGCCAACTGCCCTAATTCCTTTAGTCTTTATTACAGTAAAAGCAGAGGGGCAAGTAGGGAGCCAATGTTTGGAAAGACACTCACATCAGAGTACAAGGGTACAAAACAATGCAAGGACAAGAGAAGCAGGGCTCTGTGGTTCCAAGAAAGGACCCTCTTTCTACATACATTCTTCTTTGTACATATAGCCCTTCATTACACAAAGGAGGAATTGAAATCCAGAGTGGCTCAGTGACATGGCCATTTAAGAAGATGATCCAGGGTTTGAACCCAGATACTTTGACCCCAAGTCTAGTTTTCCATTGTGCCACAATGACTTTTTAACCATGGGACATATAAAGTAACTATCTGTATAAACAAAGTAGTATCATAATTTCCACATTTTGTCTTTTATAACAGAATAGCTTTGCTCAAATATGTATAGCTCCTGAAATTACTATGGAGCTATGCCAAATCTTCCTTCTGTTTACCTATGTATGTCAGCATTTAAAACCTTTTTGTTAAGGTCCCCAACACGACTTGATCCTATTTGAGGATTTTTTGGCAAAGATACTGAAATGGTTTGCTATTTCTTTCTCCAGTTCATTTTACAAATGAGGCAACTGAGGCAAACAAGGTCATATTTGAAATTAATTCAACCACTATAAAGGACAGATAATTTCAAATATGACATTATAGAAAGCAAAGGATATGGACTTACAGCCAAGAATAATTTAACTAGCAAATATGGAATATTAATGCTTATAGGGAGGAAAATGAACTTTTAATGAATTAAAGGGCGTTCAAGAATTTCTGATGAAAACTCAAGCTGTTGTTAAACTTTAAAGTTCAAAAAAAATTAAAAGAAATATTGAAAATATAATCATGAATGAGTGATAAAAGACTAAACAAGGATTAATTGCTTATATTCAAATATGAAGAGATGACACATGAATTTCTTTTGACCCCTATCAACATTAGAGATCAGATCTCTAATTAGATCTGGGAATGGTTCCACTATGTCAATGATCTTAAAACAAATGGAAAGAAAAAAAGATGAAGAAAAGAACAAATAGGGGAAATTATCTCACACAATAAGGGTATACAAGTAGATATCTATACAAATAGCAGGAGAAAACAGCTGATGCCTTAACCTCTCTCATCTGAAATAGAATATACACACCCACACACACATTCATTTCACTCTACAGGGAAACAGGAGAGAAAGAAAAATGACTTTAGAAAAAAATTATAATTGATAAATTAGATAAATTAATGGTCTTAAAATAAATGAAAAATATTCAAAATCCTTCAATACTTTTTTGTTACATTTCATGTAACGAAGAAATGTGTAAGTTAATATTTTGAAGCCAAACAAGGAGTTATAAAAAGGCCTCATTTATGCCCAGCTTCAGTTGGCAGTCAGAAAAAGTAACAGATGTGGAGGCAGTGGCTTGGCAACTATTTGAGCCATCTATAAAATTAAGTCTATCTTTAAAGAATGCCCAAACCACCAGTCAATTAAATGATTGGGAGTAGTGATTAGGGTAGGGGGTTCCACCCCCACTCAGGGTACTAGTTTCATTTTTGTGGCAAAATGATTCCTTCAAACATCAACTAATTTTATTTTTAAATCTTTCCATCTAATTGCCTTACCAGATAAAGTATGAGGCAAGCAATGAAATTTGCTTAATTTTATCTTAACATTCAAAATTGTTATTGAATATATTAGTTGAATTTTGAAAATTCATTAACTTTTTACACATGATGATTATAGGTAGAATAATTTTTAAGTACTTTGCATTTTAAAAATCCAAATATTCTTTATTTAAAAGAGTCAATTCCTAAGTCTCTCATTAGTAAAAAAAAAAAAAAATCAAATAGATAGGCAAACTATCAGTTGTAGTTACTTAAATGCTTCATGGAAGGCATAAGAGAATACCTTTTACTATCAAATGAATCACTATATTGTTTAAAATACTATTACTATGAGGGGCAGCTAGGTGGCGCAGTGGTTAGAGCACTAGCCCTGAAGTCAGGAGGACCTGAGTTCAAATCTGGTCTCAGACACTTCCTAGCTGTGTGACCCTGGGCAAGTCACTTAACCCCAACTGCCTCAGCAAAAAGCAAAAAAAAAAATACTATTACTATGAGTAATATTATCTGGTTTTACATAACATTTTATAAATACTATCTTATTTCATCTTCTTAACAACCTTCGAAGGTACACATATTGATATTATTTGAAAGCCAAGGGAGATTATATAACTTGTGCTTGGTCACAGAGCTAATTGGTGACTGAGGCTGGATCTGAACTCAGGTATTTCAGACTCTTATTTACCACCTAACAGTTTTAGTCCAGTCAGTACATAGGAAAATTGAAATTTATAGAGGTTGTAACTTACAGGTAATAACATATAGTATCCAAAGTGGGATTTGAATTCAGATCTTCTTGATTCAAGTCCACTATACTTGTTGCCCCCTGTAGTGTATGGTCTGAATTAGATAATAGGAAATATTCTCTTATAAATGAAAAACAAACAAAAAAACAAAACAAACAAACAAAAAAGACTAAAAGAAATGCCCATGTTATACCAAGTTCTGAACTGGGCACTACATGAAATAAAAAGTTGACCTGAGACAATTTCTGTCTTCTATGAGCTTAAAATCCAATTGTTACTGGGATGGTAGTATAGGGGATGGGGATAGTATATATATGTATAACTGCGTATATTTGGTTTTGATTTTTTGAGGCAAGTCAGAGTTAAGTGATTTGCCCAGAGACACATAACTAGTAAATGTCTGAGACTGAATTTGAACTTGGGTCCTTCAGTGTTTTAAGCACTGCACCACCTAGCTGTCCCTACATTTTGTAAGATGAAGACAGCTCATTTTTTCCTGAAGTGACATTGGCTATAAGCAATAAATATCTGTGTTTCTGTAATTTTTTTTTAAATTTACCACAATATACATATTAGGAAAGTTGCAATAAATATAATTAATTGTCCCTGTAGATCTGATTGGGCTTCAGTAAAGCATTTAATAAATGTTTTTTATTGACTAATCACTTTTTAAAAGAAGATATTTTACATTAAGGAAAATGAGTAATGCCCTTTATTAGATGTCACTTTTTAAAATTAGAAATTGCCTGTGCATTTAGATTTTAAAGTAGTGAATTTTTAGATACTCCATCTAAAAACGTGATACAGTAGGACTTGAATGTAGTAAGCAATTTATGTGTAGAAACACATATTTAGTGTTCTTTCTAAACAAACTCTGAGGGCTTTCCTCTACCAATTGATTCTTTTCAAAGTAGGTCACTTTTTGCCTCAATTCTTATGTGCCTTAAATCACTGAATAGGTATAGTCATAGACAAAAATGAGACCCAGAAAAGATTTTAGCTTAAAAAGATCAATGTCTCCTACTATGTTTGGGGCGACGTCCAGTCATCCTGACATATCTTACCACTAGATCCAGATGATTCTGGAGGAGAGAGGGTAATAACTTTGCACACCCCTGCCTCCAGTAAATTCAATTCATTTGCAAGTCAAGATATCACCCTCCAGATATCATTGGTTCTCTTTAAGAACCATGGACAAAGGACAGTATCGGGCATAAAATAAAGATTGAAGATTAATACAGAACAACCTTACAGTCACACACAAAAATTGCTAGACTGCAAATCTAACTTCCAAAATAAAGAATTATAACTATCTTCTGTAGCATATACTAAACATTTCTTAAAACGGTTCCACAACAATGGTTCCATTGTAGACCTAATGATTTAAATTTATATTCATTTTAAATTAGATCCTACTTACATCAAAAAAAAATTTTAAGGACTGACCAGCTTTGAGGAAAATCTTAATCCTTCTGGCAAACTAAAGAAATCTGAAGAAGGCAGTTTTGCATGAACAAGTCAGGAAAATTAGGTAAAGAGAATTATTCCACATACTTAATACTTTCTTTTTTCTTTTTTTTTAAGCTGAGGCAATTGGGGTTAAGTGACTTGCCCAGGGCCACAGCTAGGATATACTTAATATTTTCAAATGGTATTTAAATTACTGTTCCTAGTTTCCACAGTTTGAATTGTTTTTATTTGAATTCTGTTATTCATCTGGACATTGTTAAATAGATATTATAGATAATAAAAGCAAATTACTTTGCTCAATTCTTGGCTAAATCCTAATTTATTTGGTAAATAAATGGCAAAGAAAAGGTCTGTTTTCAGAAGTTTACCAAAGGAATAATGCATAGATTAAGTTCAACTAGCCAATGTTTTCTTTATTTGTAATCAAAATACCAGAAGTAATTTTTAAAAAATGCTAAATGTCTAAGACTAGCTTATTGTACAAATTAGGTCACTTAAAACGTTAAAGATCTTCAAGCTTAGTTATTCACCAACTCCCTTTCTCATTATCTAGATAGAAAATGCATTCTTTTAAAAAGAAGCGCTCATCTGTGGAAACTTTCTAATTAACTTGGCTCAAAGCATGTACAATATGACAGCTTTCTTCACTGTTTCAGCATTTTAATTGGCAGAAAATGCTTAGCGGCTTTTTTACAACCCCCTTTGGTAATTAAGCTAGGGTCAACTCTATGACTAAATGAGCCTATCTTGTGAAACAAACGATTTGCTTCCATTGGTGCAGCATAGAGTGTACTAGGTTTACAGCAGTCTTTGAACAAAGTTAATGAGGTACTAGCTGTGTCACTATAGGAGATTTATAAAGAACAAGTTAACCTTTCTTAATGATGCAGCAGTCATTAAAAATAATTACTTGCAGGGCATCCTCTAACAATTATTAACATCTATCAGGACAAAATTAATTCAAGCTTCACTACTGACAATGCTAATAAGCACCTGCAAATGAATAATCAATATTCACTATTAGCAATAAATTTGTTTTCAGGACAAGAACAGTTTCTTTAATTACTTTCAGAGTGTAATAGCTGTTAATACTAAGTCCACTCAAGCATCAGTCAACAGCTTTTATAAACATGCATGGATTATGGCAATATTACATAGTAAATGCTAATTAGAAAATTATAATTTATCACTGACATCAAAACAGTGAATCAGAACTTTAAAAATTATTCTATTTCCTAAAAATGAGGAGGCTGGGGACAGAGAAGGGTAAAGGAAAAAAGCCTGCTGATACCTACTAGAGAGGAGATAAGACTCTTCCCCCCTTCCACATTTAATGAGAAAAACAAACTAGATGATTAAACAATCTTTGAAAGAACTCTCCACAAGGCCTTGTCCCATGTTTCTGCTGTGATCAAGATCAATTACTTTTCCTGAGCTGCCTGCCTCTGATTGCAAACACTAGCCTAGAAACTTACCCCCCTCATTCTCCTTTCTTGTTCCCAAAGGAAGTAGGGGAGAAAACAAACAATCCTTACTCAAGATTACAGTTTACAATCAATTCATTAAAACTATTCTTTATTCCTGCTTTTTTGACCATCCACAACATTTAGGATCTTCATTAAGATCCTAAGTTTTACTTACCAAGAAGGTATCTGTCTGCCTACTCTCCAATTGGAACTAGGGATTCAGCTCCTCCACACAAATTTGTGGTCTTGGTTATTGTCTTCTAATGACTGATCCCTTCTAGATCATCAGCTCTACTGGTATTCATTTGCTCTGTCCACTCAATCTCTGGGAATGGCACACTTTTAAAATTCTATTTTACTTACACATGTGTTCTTATTCTATAATAAAAAACATTACTTAAAAAGCTTGTATTTCAAGACTTAAGAGGTACCTTTGACTTGTTTATAAAGAATTTTTATAATATATCCAATTCTTCAGGATGCTATCTGAGATTTTTCTGGCATAAATACTAGAGTGGCTTACTATTTCCTTTTCCTGCTCATCTGATAGATGAGAAAATTGAGATAAACAGGATTAAGTAACTTTTTCAGAGTTATGCCAATAAGTGTGTGAGACTGGATTTGAACTCAGGTCTGACTCCAGCTCCAGCACTCCGTCTACTGCAAAGCAAATGCCCTGATCCTGGTGGTAAAAAAATCCATGGAAATGCCTTGGATTTCCTCTTAAATAATTGGAAAACAGCTCATTGGGCAATAATAGGAGAAATAATATTACAGGAAGCTTAGAGAAATTAATGTCTTAGGCCAAGTGACTTCATTAGGAGAATTTCAAAACATTACAGTAGAGCAGTTACAATGTATTGTTAGGAAATGTTCTCTCTGCAGTTTTATGCAGGGTATACTTGTATTTGACGTTTAAGAAAAATTATTCTCACAACTGAACTTCTCTAAAGGATCTCACAATTTTAAACTGTTTGATCCAGAAATATCCTTTTATCCTAATCTCTTTTTTTCCAGTCTTTAAATCAGTTCTCTAGTTATCAAAAAAAACTTTTTCAATATCACAGTTACTTGATTTTTAAAAATAACCTTTGCATTAGAATCTAAATTCAAACACACTCTCTCATCTCCATTCCATTTCCCTACCCAAGTTGGGGATTATTGATGAACAGCAGAGCCTCCTGAGTTTAAAATAGCACCTGATACACAGTAGGTGCTTAATGTATTGACTTGAACAAAGTTCTAGCCCAGTTGAGTTACATGGACTACGCAGACCCCAATAAGAAAAAACAAATGTAAAGCTTTGCTTTAAACAATAAAAATATGTAGGTGTCTATTTAGATTGAATAAATGGATCTTTTACACACACACACACACACACACACACACACACACACAGTCTTTCTTACCTGATGCACCTATATTTGCCTTATCTGTAGAGAACACATTTTTATCCTTGTTGATATCTTCAAACAGGAGTTCATCAAAATGCTCAATACAAAGTCTGCTGTCAATTTGATACAATAACGCAGGACAAAGATACGTAAAGAGATCAGGAGAAATTGGAGTATTGGCCCCATGACCATAGTATCGTAATAACTGGGTAACATTCAAACACTGCAAAGAAATAAACCCATTTCAATATATAAAAAGCACTATTAAGAAAAAGAAAAAGCTAAATGGATATCTATTACAAATTCAAGTTGGGATAGGAATCATTCTGTAATTATTAACCAAACCTGTGATTTCATTAGTTAGGAGTTTCCAGTTGGAACTCCATCATTATATCAGTACCTTAGAGGTTCCTGGAGCACTACTACCCATGGGTCACAGACAACACTTGAAGCCAGGGGTTCAAGACCAGCCCCTCTCTATTCAACATATAATTAAAAAACAAACAAACAAACAAAAAGTTTCTGCAAATCTCTGGAGAAGTTGAACCTTGAATACTTCCATATGCCTCTTTGCAGGGAAAAAAATGGAGAAAAATATTAAACTGTGCTCTAGTATCTTTGCAAAGAAAATCGCAGATGGGGTCACAAAGAGTCAGATAGTATCAAAACTACTGAATGAAACCCCAGTTGAGATTAGGTAACATTTGTAGTGGATTTAATCAGCACAACTTATTATTTTTCTCCATTTTTTTCCTGCAAAGAGGCAGACAGAAGTATTCCTTCTCCAGCACATTTTAGAGATGAGTAAACTAGCAAATAGAGTTCAAGTGACTTGCTTAGGATCACACTTTTAGAAGTGTCTGTCTGGGGTCAGATTTGAACTCAAGAAGATGAGTTCTCCTGATCCCAAGCCCACAACTCTACCTACCCTGCCACCTAGCTTTTCCTCTCTAATCAATTTACTATTCCGCTTGGAGAGACTGTTCCAACTCTTCTCTTTTCATCTCAGGCTTCTCACAGTACCTTCTCTCCCCACAACCTTTCAGTTGAGGGTCTCATTTCATACCTACATCTATTTTAAAATAAAATTTTGATGCACTTTAAAATGTAAGAAGCATTTTTAATTTACAGACTACACTAAACCTAAGTGGCCTACAGTATGCCCATCTCTGGTCTAGATGAACAATAAACAATACAATAAATCAAGCCCTGTTTCTTATCATTGCGGATTTCCCATTCATGCTAGGTCTAGCACATCTCTATCCAAAACCTAACTAGATCATGCTTTCATTCTCCATCTCTCCTAATATTACCCAACTAAATTCCCTGAGAAAGCCTTCAACGCTAGTTGCTTGCTTCTATTTCCTCTTTTCTCAGGGCCTTCTAATACCTGAGGTCTAGCTTTTGAGCTATTATTCAACTAAAACTGCCCTTCCCAAAGTTCCAACAATCATTTCACTGCTAAATTTAATGGCCTTCTCAGTCCTCATCATAAGCAGCTGCATTTAATACTTGCTCACCTTCCCTTCCTGTCTCACTTTCCTCTTCCAATTTTGAGGATACTTTTCTCCCTTTGGTTCTCCTCCCATCTGCTTGACAATCCCTTCTCAATCTTTGCTAGATATTCATTCATGTCATGCTCACTAACTCTGGGTATGCTCCCCATCCCAAGGCTTTTCTCATTAGATTCTAAGCTCCTTGGATATATGTACTGTTTTTACTTTTCTTTGAGCCCCCACAGCTTAGTAGTGCCTGGCCTGTAGTAAGTGCCCAATATACTTGTTGATTTGACTCTTTAGTCCTCTTCCCTCCCACCCCCCCCCCAACTATACTGATGATCTCATCGGTTCCCACAGGTTCAATGATTATATCGATGCTGATGTTTCCCCACGTGTATATATTTATCCCTAGTTGGAGATATAACTTTTGCCTTACCAACTACATTCTGGACACATAGAATTAATATCCAATATGTATCTCAAATTTAATATATCCAAAACAAAACTCTCTAATCTTTCCCCGTAAAGTCCTCTTCTATTTCCAACTGTTTGATTCATTCTTGAAGAAGACCAAAATGACAACACTGTGTCAAAGATGGGTTATAATGTGTCCAACTGTGGCCTATCAAACTCAGAATGCTCTGCCACAGGTTGGACACAAATACTCTCTATGAATATTTGGGGTGGATTCTCTAACTTTGCACATCTTGTGCTTCTTCTCAACTAATTCAATTCTGCTTTGCTCACAGAGCACAGCACCTTCTCTGATGAGGGCACACCAGGCTCGGTGGGCCCCTATAGCAACTCCCATGTTCTACAATCAATTCTAAAATTCTTAAAGAAACCCTTGGTTGTGTCCTTGTATCACTTTTTCTGACTACCTTGTGAATGCCTGCTCTGTATGGGTTCTCCATAAAATAAGTCTTTTTGGCAAGCTTACATTTGGTATTTGAACAATGTGGCCAGTCCAATGGAGTTGTGCTTTCTGCAGCAGAGCTGGAATGCTTGGCTATTTTACTGTCAAGGGCATCACTAGCATCCCAGTCACCCAGATTTTTAATCTCAGTTGTCATCCTTAGCGCCTCACTCTCACTCATCCCAGATATTTAATGTGCTGCCAAATCTTGTTCTTCATATGTTTTTGTTCCGTAGGTCCCTTTCTCTTCCCTTGAACAGTCACACCCTAATTTATTTTCTCATTACCTCTTGCCTGGATTACTACAATAATCTTCTAAATGGCCTCCATGTCACAAGGCTCCCGTCCATCCTTCAATCAGTTGCTAAAGTGATTCTCTTGAAGTGTAGGTCTTCTTATGACAACTTCCCTTTCCCCACAACTCAATTCTGGTGGCTCCTTATTACTACTGAGATCAAACAAAAAGTTCTTTGCTTGATATTTAAGCTCTTCAATACCTGGATCTTTTCTGTATCATTTTCATTCTTCTTATAATTTCACTTCCCTCTGTTAGCTTCACTGCTGTTACTTACTCATACAAGATACTACCTCTTGTCTCTGTGCTTTACATTAACCATCTCCCATAACTGGGATATTTCTATTCACTGCCTTCTTTATGTTTCCCTGGTTTCTTTGAGACTGTTCAAATCTTGCCTTTGGAAAAGGGCACTTCTTGGTGCCCCTAACCACTCATGCCTTCCCTCTTAGATTATACTCTGCACAAATCACTTATGCTTTTAGTGAGATACATGGTGTTGTCTCTCCCCATCCTCCATAACATAAGTTTCTGAGGATACGGCTGTTTTTGCCTTTCTTTGTATCTCCAGGGCTTAAGCCAGTGCCTGGAAAATAGTAAACACCTAATCAATCCTTCACTGAATGACAATTGAAAAACTAAGAACCTGCAGTGAAAAGTGGCATCAGTAACATTTACATAGAGAAGTTATACCCAGTGATATAACTACTTGCTCCTACCCCCTCCCAAAAAAAATCTAAACCAAAGTATGATTCTTTAAATGTTGAAATGGTAAGGAAGCACACTCAAGAAAAATAAGAAACAAAGAACATATCTTAAAACCCTTAAGATCTGATTCTAATATTTTATTGCTTTTTGGAAAAGTTCTGTATAAATATGAATGAATTACTGTTTTGTTTATGCTAACATCTTCAATTATCCAAATATTAAGAATAAACATTAGAAGTCTCACTTCACTTACCTCTTCATGATGATTATGATCCCTGTGACTTCGTGCTGAATAGACTGCATTTTTTTTCACACTGTTCTGCTTATGGGGGGCTTCCCGCTTTTGAATATGCTGATGTTCATCTTCATTACGAGAATCAGGACCTTGGTGTCCGTGGCCATTATCATGGCCATTATGCTCTTGAAGGTGTACATGATCATACTTGTGGACCCGATTATGCTCATGCTGTTCACCCTGAGAAGTTTCGCTATTTTTCTTTCCTTTTCTTCTCTTCTTGGGTTTCCGAAGTTTAACTTCAGCTTGCTCCTGAGTTGTATTAGTGTCAGATGATGGCTCATGGCTTGGTTCTCCATGCTCACTGTGAGTCACGGAATCATTATGAGAATGGTGTGTAGTGTTATGGTCAGGGTGATGATGCAGATGATGGTGATGATGAGGGTGGTGATTATGGTCATGAGAATGTTTATTTTCAGATTTTACAGGTATTTCAGCTGTGTCTTTTTCTGGTTCACATCTGTGGTTTCTTTTTGATGTTCCACTAGTCCCAGTTTGATTTTCTGAATTAAAGTGATTATGGGAATGTTGATGGTTATGAGAGTGAAAATGTTTTCCTTCCTGAACAGCCAAAACATCTAAGTGAGAAACATGATCGTGACCAATATCCTCATGATTAATCTCTACTACTTTTATCTCTCCAAGGCCCAAGCTTGTTAAAAGTTTCTCCAGACCAAAAAATGACAATCTTCCATTTTCACCATAACGAGCAAAAAGTTTTTCAATGTAGTATTTTTTTTCATTTTCAGCATCCGGCACTGAAAACTTACTTGTCTCCGATTCTGTTATACCACCATGGAGATATGGTGCCTCTGAGATCTGGTAATCGTTATGGTTGTGATTGTGATGGTCATGCCCTTCCTCATGGCAGTGATTACACTGATGGAAAATAAAGGTCAGCAAACAAATGAGGCAAAATTTTGTGTGCATGTGTACCTTCATTTCTGATCTTCCTGAAAGAGAGAGAAATTGACATATTAATTTCCATTTATAGCAGAAACATGAAAACAATCCATATCTTCTAATAACTTTTTTATTTATATAAATGCTTCCCCCCAGTACTTTCTGCTCCTTGTTCATCCTTTCAATATTTAATCCACTATATACATATATTCCACTCTTTTATACTAAAAAAACCTTTAACTTAAAAAAAAAAAACTTTAACATAGATATTACCTTCTCCCTTTACAAACTAGAAGTAATTTTACCTAGCCATAAAGACTATATAGTAAAGCCTCACAATGACTCCAAGGTATTAGGTTGCTGTTGATAATTGGTAATTTTTGCTTTTATATTACTTATGATAAGAATATTCAATGTTAAGGAACATGACAACATAAATTACTACAACAAAACAATCCCCCAAATTATCAGTACCTGATTTATATTCAGCCTTTACTTGGATATGATATATCAATAACTTAAAACATGGTAGCAAAATGTCAAATCAATAGTTAGATGAATAAATGTGGAATATTTCAGACAAACAGTACAGTATTTTCCAGTATATCTCAAATCCAATAAAGTTAAAAGCTAAATAGCCTGTAGATTTGATTGTAGATTTGAAGTAAAAAAAAAATATGTATATATACAGATGACCATTATTATCATCAATCATTTGCTTTCGAATAATGCTTTGGAACTTTATAAGAAATGTAAAGACACAGATTTGTAAACTACTGAAAATTGCCAATGGTTTTTAGCTATTAGAAAGAAGAAATCTGGTACAGAGCAAAAAATTGGGGGGGTCTAAGGACAATGATTCACGTTCCACTACTGTTACCTATTACTATCTAGTTTATAGCAAGTCAGTTAAAATCTCTGAATTTGTTTCCTCATTTACAAAATGAGGGAATGGAACTAGACAGCCTCTACAATTTCTTCCAGCTCTAAATCTATAAACCTATTATGCTATAAATGAAATTTTGCTGTTGTTCAATCATTTAGTTGTCTTGAGTCTATGATTACATTTTGGGGTTTTCTTGGCAAAAACAAAAACAAACAAAAAAATCTGGATTGGTTTGTTCCTTCCTTTTCCAGTTCATTTTATAGATGAAGAACTGAACCAAACGGGATTGAGTAAGTAACTTGACCAGGTCATAACAATTAAGAAGTATATTTGAACTCAAGAAGACATCTTCTGATTCCAAGCCAATGCTCTCTCTACTGTGCCACCTAACTACTTTATAAATGAGAAAATGTTATGATGGACAGATTTACTAATCATAAAATAATTAGTAGCTCAAAGTAGCCAAAGTCCCAAAAATACTTGGAATTTCCTTAGGCAAATGGGATTCAGTCATATAACCATTCTAAAACAAAAGCATTCAGTTCACATGTGGACAAAAGATTTTATTTTCTATAATAATATTCACCTCTGCAAAACCTTGTGTTCCAAATTTTTCTCCTTTCCTCCCTCCCCCCATCATAACTTATTCAGTCATTCCCCAAATAATGGACAAACTCAGTTTCTAGTTCCTTGCCTCTATGAACAAATTTGCTACAAACATTTCTGCACTTGTATGTCTTTTATGATCTCTTTGGGATACAGACCCAGTAGAAATACTGCATAGTTTCTTATTGAAACTGCACTCCTTCAGCAATTTGGAACTCTGCCCAAAGGGCTATAAAAATCTGCATACACTCTGAACCAGTAGTGCATATAAGTTTACCAACAATGCAAATGGTTCCAAGTTTTCCCACATCCCCTCCAACATTTATCATTATTTTTTCCTGTCAACCAACCTTAAAGATGTGAAGTGATATAGAATTGTCTGAATGTGCATTTCTCTTATTAATAGTAATTTAGAGTACTTTTTCAAATAACTAGAAACAGCTTTAATTTCTTGAAAATAGTGGGTACAATATTTAAAACTGATTAATGGAGATTAAGACAATAAATTCATCAGCAACATCATTACATGATAATTTTTAGAAGTCTAATAATAAAAAGATTCTGCAAACAGCAAAAGTCTTAGTGATAAAACATACCAAGTATAATCAAAAAGTGGAGATATCATTTTTACATGAAGATGATATAATTATCAATAAACATATTACAGAATCAAAGGCTATTTCTACTGAAGCCTCTCTAAACACCAACCAGGAATATAGATTTTCTCATTAGACCAAGAGCGGAGACTCACAACCTTGAGAAATAAGATATTCCATTTCTGGACAATTCTAATTATTAATAAGTCTTTTGCGACACAAAGTTTAAATTTGCTTGGCAATTTATACACATTGCTCCTGGTTCACCCTTCTGAGTCCAAAATGAGTTTACTCCCTCCTCCAAAGGCAGTCTTTCAAATATCTGAACAAAATTAAACATGTCCAGTTCTTTCAACTAATTCTAATGTCATGAACTCAAGGTTCTTCGTCCTCTTTCCTTGATTGCTGTCTTTTGAATACTTCCAGCTTATTCATACCTTTCTTAAACAAAACATTATAGATGCAATTTGATAAGGGCAGAGTACAATGGAATCATCAGCTCCCAATTCTTAAAAAATGTTTTCTAATGCAGTCAAAAGACAACATTAGCTTGACTGCCGTATCACAGTACAAAAACATATTGACCTTGCAGTTCACTAAACCCTAAAGGTTCCTTCCTGTACATACCAACTGCTACTTATAGCTCCCAGTGATCCTATCCCATCCCATCTCCCCTTTTACCAGATTATGCCCTCTATCATCCCCACCTTCTCACTTATTTTCAATCTTTGTCTACTGGCCATTTTTCTACTGTCTACAAACTGCCACATTCAGAAAAACCTTCACTTGATCCATTTATCCCTAATAATTATCATTACACATTTGTACAGTCTGTTGTTAAACTCATTCAGAAGGCTAACAATATGCACTTCCACTTCTCCTCTAATACTCTTCTTAATTCTTTACAATCTGGCTTTTTGACTTCATCATTCAACTGAAACTGCTCTATCCAAAATTACTGATTGTTTAATTGCCAGATCCAATAAACTTTTCTTAATCCTCATCTTTCTTTACCTCTCTGTAGCCTCTAACAATGTCAATCACCTTCTTTCCCTTGATATTACTTTCTCTTTAGATTTTTGGGTATTCCCCTTAGCAGTTTCCTTTCTTAGATCTTCATGCAGTGTCCCATAAAGCTATCCTAAGACCTCCTCTATACTACTTCACGCAGTAATCCCTTTAGTTCCCATGGAACTATCATCTCTACCTTGATTCTCAAATCTATTCCAGTCCTAACTTCTCAGTTGACCCCCAATTTTCATCTCAAATTGCTTCTTAGACATTTCAAACTGAATGTCCATTATACATCTTAAAATCAATATATCCAAAACTAAACTAATTCATGATCTTTTCTCTCCAAACCCTTCGCACTTTCAAACTTATTGGTGGAGAGGGCAATACCATCTTTCCGGTCTCACAGGTTTACAACTTAGGTGTTATCCTTGGTTTCTCACTTCCTTTTACCCCCAAATTCACTTTGCTGATTAAGGAAGGTCTCTCAATTTCACTTTTGCAATACGTCCCCTTTTCTCCTCTGCCACAGTCACCACCTTCATAACAGATTCTCATCTCCTCACCCTTGGCTCTGAGCATTTTCTCTAGTTGTCCCAATGCCTGAAATACTCTACCCTCTTCATATCTACCTCCTAGCCTTGTTAGCTTTCTTCAAAATCTAACTAAAAAACAAAACAAAACAAAAAACCCTCATCTTCTACAAGAAAACTTTCTAAAGCCCTCTTAATTCTAAGCACCTTCTTTTTTTAAACTACTTCATATTTTTCCTACGTATAATTTGTTTATATGTTTGCACACTCTCTCTCTCATTAGATTTGTTTGAGATCCTTGAAAGCTTTTGTCTATTTTTGTATACCTAGGGCTTATCATAGTACTCTGAACATAGTAGGAATTTATAACATGTTTATAGACTGACTATGGCTCCCTCACCTTATATATTGGAGCTGATTCTTTAATATTCAAATAAAAGACATGTTTAACCCTACTGAAATTCATTAAGATTCAGCCCAATACTTTGTCCTGCTAAGATTTTTTTGGATCCTGTCATCATCCATTGTTAGGAATCCCTCCCAGGTATTTGTCATCTACAAATTTATAAGCATACCATATCTGACTTTTATACAAGTCACTGATAAAAATGTTAAAATGCACAGGGCCAAATATAGATCACTGGAGTACATCATTAGAGAACTTCTGCCACAATGATACTGAACCATTAACAGCTGCTCTCTGAATCTAACCCCTTTCTAGAACCTTATTTTTAATGACCTTTTCAAAAATTTCCCCAAGAATTGAGGTAAGGTACATTGTTCTACTGATTGCTGATTTTTCTCTTCCCTTTTCTACCATTATTCTTTTCCAATCTTGGATAACAAGCATTTTTCATGATCTTTCAATTATTATTGATAATGGTTCTACATTTACACCTGCCATTGTCTTTAGGACCAGAAGTGTAGTCAGCCTGAATTACTTGAATTCATCCTGCTTACCTTGGAGAGCAACCCTCTGCTAGCATTTTTGTCTTGTTATTTCTAGTGCAAAAGTCATTCTCCCTTGCAGAGAAAAACAGGGGGAAGGGGAGGAAGAGGGGGGAGGGGGGAAGGGGGGGAAGAAGGGGAAGAGGGGAGAGAAGGAAGAATGTGAAGAATACCAAGGCAAAAACCCTACCCTTTCTCTGACCTTTTTTTCCTCCTAATGTAACTTTAAAAATCTTAGGGAGGGGGTATGGAGCCAAAATGTTAGAAAAGAAAGGGACTCACCTGAGCTCTCCCAAATCCCTCTCCTATCAACTTTAAATAATGCCTCAAAATTAATTCTAGAGTGGCAGAATCTACAAAAAGATGAGTTGGGACAATTTTCCAGCCCAAGACAACTTAGAAGGTCCATAGCAAAGATCTATCTCAGTCCAACACAGAGAAAGCCCTGTGGTGCAAGACAGCAGCAATCCTTGGAGAATAATCAAATTGGTAGTTCCACAAAGAGTAAAGGGAATGGACGACTGGTCAAAAGAAGATTACAGGGGTCCCTTTGCTGTCATGGGTGCAGGACTCTGTTGCACTTCCCAAAAAAAAAAAAAAAAAAAAAAGATCTAGGTCAGAGACCCAGGTCATAGTTCCAGGGTAAGGAGGAGCACTTGCACACTCAAGCATACAATCACAAGGGTACAAGTCAACTCTCCTTAAATCATATTATCCTGGAATAAAACTGAAGTTTCAGACAGTGTTACCTCTCTTCTAATTAGATTTGATTTTGTTTCTGCTTTGTCTGAGATTATGCTTTTTTTTATTTTTTAACTTTTTTTTTATTTTTTAACTTCAGCTGAAGCATAAGCATTCTCCTTCAGCCTCTTAGTTTTAATTTTCGTGTGTGTGTCAAATGTGTTTTTTTATAAACAACACATTGTGAGATTCTGGTTCTTAATCCAACTCTGCTATCTGTTTCTGTTTGGGGGTGCATTCATCCCATTTATATTCAGTTAAGATTACTGTATATATCCTACCATCCTACTTTTCCCATTTATCCTTCTCTCTTCTTCACCCTGTACCTCCTCCTAGGTGCTTTTGCTTTTGACCTCTACCTCCTGCAATCTGTTGTCCTTCATATCGGCTTTAGACTTTTCAGCAAGATAAAGTTTCACAAAAGCAAAAACAGTTTTAAAATCAAAAGAGATAAAGAAGGAAACTATCTTGCTAAAAAGGTACTACAGACAATGAAATGATAGATTAGCTCTAAATACATATGCACCAAATGGCAGAACATCCACATTCTTAAAAGAAACATTAAGAAACAGATAATAAAATTATATTAATGGGAGAATGGGAGACTTCAACTTTTCACCTAAGAGATAAAAAAAAATTAACTATAAAATAAATTAGAAGTCAAGGAAATTAATAGAATATTAGAAAAGTTAGATACACTATACTTCTGGAGAAAAATGAATGAGAATAGAAAGGAATAAACTTTTTCATATATACTTGCACCTGACCATGTAAAGGGCATAAAAACCTTATAACCAAATTCAGAAAAATCAAATGGAGCATTTTCAAACCATAATATAATAAAATTACATTCAATATAGGACCATGGGAAACATAGATTAAAAATTAATTACTGTGGCAGCTAGATGGTGCAATGGATAGACCACCAGCCCTTAAGTCAGGAGGACACAAGCTCAAATCTAGGCTCAGAAACTTAATACTTCCTAGCTGCATGACTCTGGGCAAGTCACTTAACCCCAATTGCCTCAGGAAAAAAAAAATTAATTGGCAACTAATATAATCCTAAAAAATAAATGGATCACAGAAACAATCAATTTCATTAGAGAGAATGACAATGAAACAGCATACCCAAATGTGTGGGATGCAGCCAGAGCAGTATGTAGAAGGGAATTTAAGATATATATTAAATGCATACACCAATAGAAAAAAAAAATTCGATAAATTAAGCATGAAACTTAAAAAAAAAAAGTCAAAGAACAAATTAAAAATCCCCAATTAAATGGAAATCCTAAAAATCAAAGGAGAGATGAATAAAAATGGAACTAAAACAATCAGTGAATAATAAATAAAACTGAGGGCTGGTTTTATGAGGAAAAAAAACCAAACAGATCAATCAGTAGTTAATTTTTAAGAAAAGAAACCAAATTACTAATATCCAACATGAAAAAGGTAACTGCTCCACCAATGAAAGTGAAAGCAAAGCAATTATTAGGGATGATTTTGTCCAAGATACATTGGTAAAATTGGAAATGAGTGAAATAGACAAATATTTACAAAAATAAAAACTGCCCAGTACTAACAGAAAAAATAGAATACTTAAATATTCCTATTAAATTTCATTTGACATAAATGTGTTTTTGATACCTAAAGAAGGAAGTACAAAAAACAGAAAGAAAATTATAGACTAATTTCCTTAATGAATATCAATGGCAAATTTTTAAATAAAATACTAGCAAGGAGATTAAAGCAATGTGTCACAAAGATCATACACTATAATCAAGGGGGATTTATACCAGAAAGGCAGTACTGCTCCAGTATTAGAAACCTCTCCGTAAAAGTAACCGTATCAATTACAAAAACAAGTCATATAACTATACCAATAGATGCAGAAAAAGCTCCTGACAAAATCAAGAGATAAAGAAGGAAACTATCTTGCTAAAAAAGATACCATAGACAATGAAATGATAGATTAGCACTAAATATAAATGCACCAAATGGCAGAGCATCCACATTCTTAAAGGACACGTTAAGAAACAACACTCATACCTACTAAAACACTAAAAAGCATAGGAATTAATGTAGCCTTTCTTAAAATGATAAACAGTATCTATTTCAAACCAAGACCAAGCATTATCTATAAAAGCATTATCTATAGACTCAAAGTCTTGGTAATATAATATCAGGAATGAAGCATAATCATCACTATTATTCAATACTGTACTAGAAATGCTACCTATTAAAAAAAAAACAAGAAAAGAAATTGAAGAAATAAAAAATAGAGGGGGGAGGGAAACTATCATTCCTTAGAGAATCAACTAAAAACACTACTTGAAACAATGAACTTCAGCAAAATTGAAGGATATAAAATAAACCCACATAAATCATCAGTGTTTCTACATACTACTAAGAAAACCCAACAATGAAATAAAAAGATAAATTACATTAAAAATACTGCAGACAATATTAAATACTTGGGAGCCTTCCCATCAAGAAAAACCCAAAGATTACATGAGAAGTATAAAATATTATTCACAAAAAATAAAGGCAGCTCAAAACAATTGGAGAAATAGTCATTGTTCATGGGTAAGCCAAGTCATTACAATAAAAATGGCAATTCAATGCCACACTAATAAAATTAATCAAGAATTATGTTAGATGAAGTAGTATCAAAATTCATCTGGAAGGACAAAAGGTCAAGAATATCAAGACCTATACTCAGTTTATGCCAAATTGTTTTCCAAACGGTTTTTCCAGCAATTTTTGTCAAATGTTGAGTTCTTACTCAGAAAAACCTCAAAAACCTTGTATGGATTCATGAAAAGCAATGTGAGCAGAACCAGGAAAAAACTATTCACAGTAACAGCAATACTGTAAGGATGATCAACTGTGAAACTTAGCAAGTCTGATCAACATAATAATCCAAGAAAACTCCAAAAATCTGTGATGAAAAATAGCATCCACCTCCAGGAAGAGAACCAATGAATTCTGAAATCAAATTGAAGCATATTTTTAAACTTTATTTTTAATTGTTTTATTTTGGTTGTGTTTTCTTCTGCATGGCTAATATGGATATGTTTTGCATGACTTCACATGTATAATCAAAATCTAATCATTTGCTTTCTCTAAGGGAGAAAGGGGTAGGAGGAAGAGTTTAAAATTCAAAAGCTGTACCAGACCAATTTAATTTCCTTTCCAAATATGATGATAAACCAAGTTGTTGGGTAAATGAATCTATTATGATTTTTCTAATGCTTTTCTTTGCATATAGTATGCTTGTCATTTCCTTTTATATAATTTTAAAAACTATACTACCAATTTAGTCACTCACCAAGATTCACAGAAGCAGTTTGCTACTTTCACCATTAGATGGCTGAGGTGAGCACCTACACTTTTCCATGTCCAGCAACTCAACAAAGATGAAATGAAGACAGTCTGTCACTCAAGGGACTTATGAGCTATCTAATAAGGTTAAACATATGCATAAAAATTAACAATTTAGTATCCCATGTGTAAAAAAAGATGTGAAATGAAATTAGAGTTCCAAGATTGTGGAAGAAGTACGGGAGGCTTTATGAATAACTGTTTATCCTGACATAATGCCTTTTAAAGGGATACTTAACAGTTGAAGGTGAAGAGGGTGGTGGTGTCCATGATGGTTTAAGCAAACCAAAAAGAGATGGGAGAAAATGGACTATTAAGAATAGTGTATGACTATACATGGTAATAAGAAGATTATACGATGATCAACTCTGAGGGACTTGGCTTTCTTCAACAATGAAATGATTCAGGCCATTTTCAATGATCTTGTGATGAAGAGAGCCATCTACACCTAGAGAGAGAATTGTAGGAACTGAGTGTGATTCATAACATAACATTTTCACTTTTTTTGTTATTTGCTTGCATTTTA
Source organism: Myrmecobius fasciatus (assembly GCA_023553655.1). Classification (NCBI taxonomy): domain Eukaryota; kingdom Metazoa; phylum Chordata; class Mammalia; order Dasyuromorphia; family Myrmecobiidae; genus Myrmecobius; species Myrmecobius fasciatus. The sequence continues at coordinate 276,562 of JAJPUD010001220.1, read as the reverse complement.
TTTTCTCTCATTTTTTCCCAGTTTGATTTTTCTTGTGCCGCAAGATAATTATATAAATATGTATGCATATATTGGGTTTAACATACTTCTACCATGTTTGACATGTACTGGACTGCTTGCCATCAGGAGAAGGGGGGGGATTGGAACACGGGGTTTTGCAAGGGTTAATGTCAAGGAATTATCCACGCACATGTTTTGAAAAATAAAAAGCTTTAATTTAAAAAAAAAAAAAAGTATATGATTAAATAGCACCATAATGGCTAATATGTGGGTTGCCTAAAAGGTAACCTTATAACTAAAGCTTCAAAGATAAAGTTGAATCAGATTCAAGGATTGTATACTTAATTTGCTTAAGCAATGGACAGCTATAATTTTTGAGTAGAGAAGTGATTACTGTGGTATAGTGATTACTCAAACATATTCATGGGAAAAAGTCTAGGAGGAAAGGAAAGCAGGCAAATTTTTATTTAGCATTTGTTACTTTTTATATCTTATTGCAACTTAATAACCTTCCAAGGTAGTTTACTGGGGAGGAAATTAAAGATAAGAGTTACCCATACTCATCCACCTTTAAGTAAAGGGATTTTGAACCCAGGTCATCTTTAATCCAAATTTAACACTGTATCCATTATTCCATGATGTCTCACAAAAATTCATTAGAAGTCTTTACTAGAGATACAGAAGTGACAGGAGGAAATGGATTTTAAGTAGACAAAAATCAAAAGCCTTGACAACTGATCATTTTCAACCACTAGAAAATTCTGCGAAATGACAAGTTTTAACTTGTCATTTAAAAGTCACAGATTAGATCTAGAAAGGGATGCTAAATATCACCAAGTTCAACGCCATCATTAACAAAAGAAAAAAAGTGATAAGCAGTAAAGTAAGGATTCAAATCCAGGTCCTGATTTCAAATGTAGTGCCTTTTCCTAGTCTTAAATGGTACAGGTGAAATGAAGCTTTGCCCTAAAGCAACAAGGATAAAGAGAAGGAACTTTTGCCCCAATATAATGGCATTGCTATACCTCAGCTAACAATAGTCAGGTCTCTCTTCTTCACACAGAGCTGAGTCCGTTCTTCCTTCTGGGTTGGTGTTCTCAAAATATGGTCTGGAGAACCACTGGTCTAATTCAGAAGAGGTCAAAACTTTTCATATAATAGGTAAGACATTTTGAATTGTAATATGGCAGATTATTATTAGAAGTAACCAACATAAACAAAAACTCTTTGCAGGGAGGTGAAAAGGTCCTCAATTTTTAAGAAAGGTTTCTCAAGAACAAAAATTTGAGAACCATTGTTCTAGATGAGATTAATACCTATTCCTATCACTGAATAAACTCAATATTTAAGCTACTTGTTTACACTTCCTTAAATAAACTCTTAAAACATATCAAGAAGTTTGTTGGCAACCAGAATCAAAGGCTGAATGGTTTCTGGTTTTCAAATACTCCAAAAATTACCTTTTAGCTGTCAATTCCTTTTGACTCAGCCCCAGCATCAAAAAAAAATTTTTTACATGATTAGCACAATGGATAAAGAATGTCACTTTGTCATCATGTACCCTGTAATAGTCAATCATCTGAAAAAAACTGGCACTTTAGTTCTATCATCAAAGAAAAAAAGGAGACATATGATGACTTCAGTCTAATTATATCCATGCTTTTAGGACTTAATCGTGAAAAGCTAGTTGTCTTATGGTCTATTATTTCTCACTCAAATGTCTACATTACTAATAACTTGGACCATGTATTGAATTGCTGGGAGAAGAGGAGGAGGAAAAAAAGAATAGAAAGGACATAGTAAAAACAGGGATAACCTTGAGTCCTTGGGGAGTAAACTTTAGAGTTGTTCCCAGCACAGCTCAGAGTTCACTTTGGGCTATACATAACCCTGAGCAATGAAATCTTTCTAAAACACATTAACAATGACAAAGTCAACACTGAGAGTCAAGAAAACTCTTGTGTCAATATTCACATTATACTATCAAAGTTACAAGTTAGAATTCTTCCAGTTAGCTAAAGTAAATGCTTCTGGGGATCATTCATAGGAAGATTTGTCTATTTGCTGGTATCTTTTGTACCAAACCAAAATCTATGAATAAATTTTAAAAATCTAACTTCCTGTGTCATGGAAGTTAGTGAAGGTATATAGTAACAATCATATGTAGATAAATTGTATTAGTACTAAAATAAATATATGGTCAAGTTACATGCAACTTAAGAGCAAATATCCTGAAAGATATTTGCCCCACACATTTTGTAATATCACATGCTTAGACTTCCACAAAAACCACTTTTTTAAAAGGAATTCTCCATAAAAGAAAAAAAATTAGAAGTAGAAGAGTAAATTAGGGTTTAATATTTAACTTTGGAAGCAAATACATAGGTGATGCAAACCAAATATTCAATTATATTTTTAGTGTTTCTAAAATACATTGAATATTTGAAATTTTTAAAAAGGGGTTTCTTTCCCTTCAAATGAAGTATTTTGTTACAACCTACATATTTTCTCATCAGTTAGGTTTCCTAATCCTAACTTATCTCTACAAATCACTTGTCCCCTCTAAAATAGTTATTCAGAAGTCATACATTTAACGTTTCTTCAAACTCCCCTTCAAGAACACTTTGACAATTCTGGTGTACTGAAAATCAGCTCACTCCCTGTTATATACTCCTAGATCTAGTAATACTGCTTCCCTGAACGAGATAGTCCATCTCTCCTGGCATTTTCTCTATTGCATAAGCCATCAATATAAATAAAAAATGACTTTTCTAATGTTTACATCTCCTCTAGTGCAGGTCTGCTACTGAGTCTGCCTGCCGGGTCTCACTATACCACCCTCCAGTCACTAAAGTGATTTTCCCAAAGGTCATATATGATCATGTCATCCACCCTAGTCCTAAAGCTCTGGTTGCTCCCTTTTACCTCCAGGATCAATTACAATCAACATCAATATAAAAATTTATTAAGCCCCTATTATGTATCAGGCATTGTGCTAAGTACCAGAGATACAAAAAAGGACAAGACAATCCTTGTGCTTCTTTACAATCTAATGGAGGAAAACATGCAAATATAGAGAGGAAGCTATGCACAGAATAGAGCATAATTAATGGAGAAAGCCCTAGAATTAAGAGGGACTGGGGACACCTTCCTATAAAAAGGGGATTTTAATTGAGTCAAAGGAAGCCAAGGTGGTCAGGAGGCTGAGTGGAGAAGGAAAAGCATTCTAAGCACGATGGACAGAAAAAATGCTAAGACTATCTTGTTTGGAGGCCAGTATTGCTAGACCTAGCCAAATATGACAGGGAGTCAAGTATAAAGACTGGAAAGGTAAAAGAGGCTAGATTATAAAGGGCTATGAATGTCAAAACAGCATTCTGTGTTTGATCCTAGAAACAATACAGAACTAGAATTTTAAGACTAGAGAGGGTGACAAGATCATTGTTGAGCTTTCAGACAACCATTTTAGTTACTGGAGGATGTAGTAGTGAAATCAGGCAGGCAGACTCACAACTAGGCTATTTCAAACAGTCCAGGAATAAGCGAAAAGGACCTGCACCAGAGTAGAGGCAAAATTTCACAGAATCTGTTTGAATACATCTAGTTAATCCATATATGATCCCTTCTACAATAAATCACCCAAATTGTAGTTTGTGTTCTATTACTGTGGGAGAAGGCATTGCAAAAATCTTAAATTTCCCTCAATATTTCTATTATTTTTTTCTTGGTCATTTTCAGGAAGCAAATTTGAGTTGTCCTCGTTCACCCACAGCCTACACAAATAAGTGATGAAACTGAAAGGCATCTTTAGTGAAAATGAAGAGACTATAGGGAATCTCTTATAATTTCCAGAAGCAATTCCAAAAAAGGAAGATGCAGAAATATTTTGGTCAATAGATGCATCATTGGATGAAGTGTATAACCTTCCAAGGAGACCAGTAAGTAAACTTACTTGATTTGTATGTGTATATATAAGCATATCTGGAGTTGTCAGATTCAGACACTTCAGATAACATGTATACATTTCAGACAAAGAATTCCTGATTATAGAAATTCTCAATTTTTATCTTTAAGTCTTATTTTAAATGAATTTTAAAAGCATATTTATTTCAAATTTAACAGAAAGCACTAGTTTAATTTTGCTGTTAATTCCATTCACAAAATCAAATTAAAACTTTCAACTAATACTAATCAGGAATGTTTGTTTCCATCTATGAAGTATTATCAGTTCAGTCCCTGCATGCATCCTTAATCTTAAACATTTAGAATTGTTTCAAGGTTACCCACTCATTAGTTTATACCAGAAAATTAAATCTTAAAAATGAAACACCATTAGAATTTTATAATTTCAAGTTTTATTTTCAAATAAAGATTAACAAAAAAAAAAAAGTCAAACTACTAACCAAAAAAGCATGAATCATGCAATACAATTATTCAGGGAAAAGAGGGTTTCAAAATAAATTACATAATTGTTAGCCTTTGTAGACAAAAGACATTCAAAGAGCATGCAGTTTACTCTCTTTCCTCCCTGCTTTTGTTCTTTAATGTTATGCATGTGTGCCCTGCTACCTCTCCTCAAAACTGTCATCAAATAAACTGATATAAAATGGGTCAAACATATGCTGTCCTTGACCTTATGAGCAATACTTTAGACAAATGATAGAATTAAAACTTAAATGTCTTAGGAGGGTATATTTTAAAGTAGGAGATTCAATTTCAAATACAGTAAACTAACACCAGGGGGCACCCTAACTATTGATATGTAGTCAAGCTACTGGCTTCACATATGTAAACTTTTTTGAAAATTGGTTATTCTAAGCGTCCCCAATGTTTTTAGTAAGATTATACCAGTAAATACAGAATAGACTCACTTCTATACACTAGCTAAGCAAGTCTACCTTCTCTCCTCCTCCACCCCCCCTTTTCTATTCTATTCTACCTTCCTGTTTTTTTCTTGAGACTTGACAGTTGGTCTAACTGGGCTAATACCATTCGTCTAACTCTTTAAAGCACAAAACCCCAAAATTTCCCATTCATGAATCTTGCTTTCCAATTAGCAATCTTCTTTAGGGGAAGAAGACAAATGACATTTTATTTCAATCACTATTTACTAAATCCAAGCATGCTTGGTCTCTTTTATTAATAAAGCACTTCTTTCTGTTCATTTCATTGTCTAAATTTGAAAGAGTTTCAAGAAAGAAAAATGAGAATGTTCTAAAAATGGTCTTCAAAAATATGAAATAAGTAGTAAGACCACCCAAAATAATCTTTCATATCCAAGTCTGGCACTTGGAACAACCAGAATGAAACAGTTACCTTGGTAAGAACCAAAACCACAAGAACAATAGGCACAAATCTGTGGCCATTCAAATGACCAATTTCAGACAATAAAGGGAGGAATCAAAGAGACAAAAGAAAAAAAACCAGGAAATGTAATTGTACTTAAGGCCATTAATTCAGTATTGAATCTGGTTGCTGGGGGGGGGGGGGGGGAGAGAAGACACTATCACTTTAACAGCACAATACTACAATGAAGTATCTTCTTACAAAGAATGCAATCACAGCCAGCAAAGGTGTGACTGCATCACTATGACAAAAAATACAGCACTTCATTTTGAGTCAGATTTAGAAAGATAATACATAACCCAAATGGATTTTCTAACTTTTCAGTGCTTCCCAATGCACTGGGCAAAGTAAATACACCAGATTCGAAACTGACAATATGCCAAGATGCTGGTTATTAATAATCTAGTAAGAAAAATCTCGGCAAGTTCCAGAACTGGCAGGGACTATCCTATTATAAATTCCCAATAAAGACAAACAAAATAAGCTATTATGAAATTTGTAAAAATAAAGACTTCTGTGTGTGAGCACTTCGATCCTTATTTTTCAATTTATGTTGCCACATCTAAACCAATTCCAAACTGGATTCTCTCCAATTTAATGTATTTGTCAATTTAATGTAGAATTTACACTTATGAAACGCCAGGATTTATACATAACAATGCCAAATTCCTTAAAATATAAGCCCTTTACAGTTCCCTCTTCTTCCATTTCAAAGTTCTTAGGGATAAATCTACCAACGATGAAGTTTTCGTGGAAACAAGATTATCTCTGTATCCCCACTATCACCTCCAATTTAACATTTAAAAATTCAAGGAATAAAACTTAAAAAAAAAAAAAGATCCTTAGGGCTTCCTTTCTCCATATTTAAATCTCCTAGATTTAAAGTTTTTTGAAGTTCATTTTTCCTCCGAAAAATCAACAAGAAAAACCCCAAGTAATAGAAAGTTGAGTTGAAAGGGGCTGTGTAATACAACTCAGCCCAAGGTCACATAACTATTCAGATTACCATACATTTGATTTTACTAGTGTTAATCAAAGTTTTAATTATATCTCATTTAAAAGAGGTTCCTAGACATAGCTTAATAAGAACGTCCTACATTTTTAATTTTTAAAAAATCTAGCTATGCTTCTAACACTGATTGGGAGCCTGCAGTGTTTTGTTCGTCTCCCTGTGCTTGGAAGGACAGCTTCACAAGCCCCATACAGCAGCCTCCACCGGAGACTGCAGTAGGAGGAAGCGCTTCAACGTCACATCACCCCGCCCTCAACTGCGGCCTCACTGCGCCGCTCAGCAGGCCCGGACTCCAACCCCTCGTGGTGTTCACCTTGGAGGGGAGGAGCTGGCCAGGACCTGACGCTAGAGGGGGGAGGGCAGAGGGAGGGTCTACACCGCACCCCCTCCCCCCCTTTATTTCTCTCTTCCACCTTGGGAACAAAGCAAGAGAGCCACGCCGCAGCCCTGGAGCTGCCAGAAGAGCCCCCGCCCCTCTCCCGCATTTTATCCCCAGAATCCACCCATTCCTCCCACGAGAATCCTTAGCTCAAAGGCATCACCCCCACCGCGTTCAAACCGCCCCCCCCAATCGATCTTCCATTAGAATAGAATAACAAAAAGAAAAGATTGGGGGCTCCTCCGGGAAATCAAGCGGCAAAGGGCGCCCCACGGCCGTTAACCTTCTACCCATTTTAAGCCAATAAATGATGGATTCGCCTTCCCTGGGCCTTCTCCAGACAATCCACAGAGAGGCTTTAAAGCAACGCCGGTCGCGGCGTGGAGCCCAGCCCGGCGGGACTGCGTCCTCGCCGCGGCCTCCCCCAGCGACCACCCCTATTTCTCCCGCCCCCGGCTCGGCAGTCGCCGCCCCTCCCCCGGCCGCCGCTGTTTCCCTTCGGCTCAGAGAGGGGGAAGCCGCCGGAGCCCCGCCGGCCGGCGAACGGCCGGGCCGGCACGAGCCCCTGGGCGCACGTGAAGGGCAAAACAGCTTCGCGCACCGCCCGCCGCTCTGCCTCTCTCTCCCACGCCGCCGCTGTCTCCAGCAGCTGGGGCGGACAGAGAGGGGGAAGTCGTAGCCTGGCTACCCAACACCCTCCCAGCCCCCAGGGACTCGGCCGACTATCTTCGGTTCTACCGCCCGCATCCACCCCCCGCGGTCCCGGGACTCGCGGTCTCCGTAGTGGATGGGGCCGGTTCTGGGGGAGGGAATGTAAACAAATCGGGGTTTTATAGTTACCTCACACTCGAGTGCCGTGTGCATCTCCTCTCCGCTCGGTACCAAACCCCGGCTGCACCAAAGAGCGTATTCATCAATACCAGCTGCGCTAGCTGCGTCGGGGTGACATGCCCGCCCCACGCTCAGCTACGCTGCCGGCGTACAAAGCCCCGCTCAATCACCCGCGCAGCCGCATCCCCTTCTCCAGTGAAGGGTACGCTAGTGGCGTACACATAACTTCTCCGCCATTCACCTTGGGAAACGCCGATTACGCACAGTAGCCGATCGCTCACGAAGTCTTCGTTAGTAGGCGGAGCCAAAAGGAAAGCCGATTCTACGCTAAGTACGCAGCCCACGCTCCATGCTAGTTTTGTTCCATGGAAGGCACTGTCCTCGAGAGGCTGGGGGTGCCTTGTAGGGCGACTTGTAACGCATGCGTAGAATGCCCTTAGCCATTTGACAATTGTTAAGAGGTTGGAACACTGGCATCGGCCTTCCCAGACGTCTTTCCCCTCCTGTTTTTAGAAAAACCAAAAAGAAAGTGGGAACCCTCAAGGAGCAGATGCCTCTCCCAAAAATCACGGAGAAAGCAGTAATCTGTGGTTGCCAAAATGGATGACAGTGGGTATAATGACAGGTTTTGCTTTTATCATTATTTAGTGTTTCATAACTATGCTCAGAATATCTGAGCATTCCTCCAAATAAGGGGCCTTCCCAGGCAGCAGGGCAAAATGAAAGAGTTCAGGACCTGAATTCAAATTCTATATAGCACATATATGAGCAAGTTACTATACTCTCAAGGTGTCAGATTTTTCATCTGTTAAATGCTAAGAATTTAACTATGTAATCTGTACTTCTGAATACCAAATCTATTCAGCTTCCTTCCGGAAAAACTGAAGGCACAGCCTTAATATCCACTAAACATTTATTTTGTACTTATTAGAGATAAAATGCAAAAGTTGGCCAGTCCCTGTCTTTAGAGAATTTATATCCTAGGTTAGGATGGGAGTCAAAACATGCCCGTGGATTAGGAGTAAACACGAGATACACACAAAAATATTCAAAATGAAGAGAAACTAAGAATAGGGAATCTTCTATTTTGTAAAGTCCTTCTAAGGTTTCAGGTATTTAAATTCAGCTTTGAAGAGAGAAGTGTAAGGATAGACTGCAAAACTACTGAGTCGGGAAAATGGAGTGTTTTGCACATAAACAATAAATAGGTAAATTTCATTGGAGTGCTGGACTTGGAGTCAGGAAGCCTGGGTTCCAAACCAACCTCAATGGCTTACTAGTTTCATGACCTTGGGTAAGGCATTTAACTTCTGTCTGCCTCCATTCCCACATTTGTAAAATTAGGATATTAATAGCACCTACCTCAGTAGAAAAGTAGTGAGGATCAAATAAGATATTTATAAAGCTTTGCAAACCTTAGTTATGTAAATATTGGCTACTAATTCAAGAGGAAAAAGACCAAAAGGAGGAGTAATGCCTAATGAACTGGGAAAGATAAGATAAGATTGTCTCTAGATTATGAAGTACTTTAAATACTGAAGAGAATTAACATTTTTATCCCTAAAAATACTGGACAACCACTGGAATTCCATGGACTGAGGAGTGATATGTTCAAATCTATGTTTAGGAATATCAATTTGTCAGCTGTGAAAAAACTCATTGTTTCGAGGTGAGATTGGATAGCAGGAGACCAGTTAGCAGGTGATGAGATCTGAACCAGTTAGTTGTAGTATGAAGAGAAAAAAGAAGTCAGATGCAAGAATGGTACCCAAAGAAGTCCACCAGTGACCTCTGCCTAGCTTCTCATACCCCCTGTCCCACAAATGGGAGTAATAAGGAGCCCTTCTTATTTCTCCCCACCCAGTCCAGGCTTCTGCTCCAGCCATACAGATCTCTTCATCTGCCCCTTTGTACAGCTTTATTCTTGGCTTCTTTCATTCTTGTATATATATCACAACTTATTGAAGCATTTTTCCTGCCTTCTCTTTACCAATCTAGAGTCCTATATTACCTTCAAAAAGCTGGCTCTTGCATCCGTTCCTCATTAACCCTACAGATTGTGTCTTGATTCAGTTATATATGCTATATGTCTGCACTCATCTATATTATTTTCTCATATCTGTATATATTTGTTCTATATCCAGTTATATCCCCACCTTTTAAGTTTTTGCTGTATCATATGCTTCTTTTGAATGCCTACATAAGACATATATTGTGACTTACTAAGAGATTACTGATTTTTCAGCACACTATTTACCATTTTATCTTTTCCCTCTATGGTTAAACTCAACCTTTTTTCCTTGTTTATTTCTGACTTTTTGTAAAATGAAAGGGTCCAACTGGCCTTTAAAATTCCTTTTGGCACAAAACCTATGATTCTACTATCCTACTTTACATCAGTTTTCATTATTTCAATTCAATAAGTTCAAAATTCAGTTCAAATATTTGATACTAGTCTGTACAAGGCATTACTACAATTAAGATAGCATTCACTAGTTGACAGACAGGCCATATGAGAATCAAAAAGATCTGCTTTCCAAAGAAATCTAATAAAAAAGAGAAAGATCCACATGTACAAAAATATTTATAGAAGTTCTTTATGTTGCAGCAAAGAACTTGAAACAAAAGAACACTCCTTAGGAAAGAGATGAACAAATTGTGGTAAATACAAATAATATATTGATGAAAATTAATGAAAAAGAGTGATTTCAGAGAAACCTAGAAAGATTTATATGCATTAATACAGAGTGAAATAAACAGAACCAGGAGAATAATTGATATAACAATGGCATTGTAAAGTAAAACAACTCTTAAGAAATCTGATTGATACAATGACCAACCATGATTCTAGAACAAAGTGACTTGCTGTGGGTCAGACAGCTAATAAATCTCTGATGTACGATTAGAACTCAAATCTTCCTAAATGGCACCTAAGTCCAGTGCTTTACCCATCATATCATAATGTCTCTCCCACTAATTTATAAACTCTTTGAAGGTAGCAACAAAGTCTTATATGTCTTTATACTTACCTTGTTATCTAGCTCACCTCTTTTGTTGAGGGGTGAGATACCCTAAAAGGGGGATACAGTCTTATTACATCACTTTGACAGTACATGTCTGATAGTTCAACTATTTTTCGAATGAACTGAGATACAAGCTATCATTACTTCTTTCTTACTAACATTAAAAATGAGATATAAAGAATGACTTGTTTAAAGCCACCTGAACTTTGGGACAGTCATATATAAAAGTAAATTTATTGGAAATTAAATTTCCAGAATTTAGGAGTCTTCTTGATATAAAAGATGCTATTATGCACTTACTATACACGAAACACTATGCTAAGTGCTAGGGAAACAAATAGAAAAAGTTAGTCTACTTTAGTAGACAACTAAAAGAAAATTTAACTACACAGCAGTCAATAAATCCCAGGGTCTTTACATTCCATCAGTGGGTTAAAGTGCCCAGGAATAAGGAGGCCCTACAGGCATGGATGATAAGGCCTGGAAGCCCTTTGTGGAAAGTAGCATAGCAGATGAGAACATCTGGTGATCTTCCATCTTCTCCAAAGGAATAGAGTTGGTGAAAGATACCCTATCTAAGATATGTGAGCAGTTATTATAGATCGTGTAGAAAAATTACTTCAGAACTAAACTACAAAACACTTTCCACACAAATAAAGTTAGACCTAGTCAATTGGAAAAACATCAAGTGCTCATGGGTAGGCCCAGTGAATATAATAAAAATGACAATACTACTCAAACTAATTTACTTATTTAGTGCCATACCAATCAGTATAATAAAAATGACAACACTACCCAAACTAATTTACCTATTCAGTGCTATACCAATCAAACTGCCAAGAAATTATTTTACAAATCTACAAAAAATAGTAGCAAAGTTCATTTGGAAGAGCAAAAGGTCAAGAATTTTAAGGGAATTAATGAAAAAAAAAAGGCCAATGAAGGTGGTCTTGCTGTACCAGATCTAAAACTATATTATAAAGCAGCAGTCATCAAAATCATTTGGTACTGGCTAAGAAATAGAGTAGTCAATCAGTGGCATAGGATAGGATCACAGGACAAACTAGGCAATAACTATAGCAATCTAGTCTTTGATAAACCCAAAGACCCCAGTTTTGGGGATAAGTACTCACCCATTCGACAAAAACTGCTAGGAAAATTGGAAACTAGTGTGGAAGAAATTAGGACTTGACCCACACCTGACACCACATACCAAGGTAAGATCTAAATGGGTTCATGATTTGGATATAAAGAGTGATATTATAAGCAAATTAGAGGAACAAAGGATAGTTTACCTTTCAGACCTGTGGAGATAGAATAAATTTATGTCCAAAGAAGAACTAGAACTTTTAATTGAACACCAGATAGATAATTTTGATTATATTAAGTTAAAAAGTTTTTGTACAAACAAAACTAATGCAGACAAGATTAGGAGGGAAGCAATAAATTGGGAAATCATCTTTACATTTAAGGGTTCTGATAAAGGCCTCATTTCTAAAATATATAGAGAATTGTCTCATATTTATAAGAATTCAAGCCAATCTCCAATCGATAAATGGTCAAAGGATATGAACAGACAATTTTCAGATGATGAAATTAAAACTATTTCTAGTCATATGAACAGGTGCTCCAAATCACTATTGATAAGAGAAATGCAAATTAAGACAACTCTGAGGTACCACTACACAACTGTCAGATTGGCTAAGATGACAAGAAATGATAATGACGAATGTTGGTGGGGATGTGGGAAAACTGGGACACTGATACATTGTTGGTGGAACTGTGAATGGATACAACCATTCTGGAGAGCAATTTGGAACTATGCTCAAAAAGTGATCAAACTGTGCGTACCCTTTGACCCAGCAATGTTTCTATTGGGCTTATATCCCAAAGAGATCTTAAAGGAAGGAAAGGGACCTACATGTGTAAAAAATGTTTGTGGCAGCCTTTTGTAGTGGCAAGAAACTGGAAACTGAATGGATGCCCATCAATTGGAGAATGGCTGAACAAATTATGGTATATGAATGTTATGGAATATTATTATTCTATAAGAAATGACCGGCAGGATGATTTCAGAGAGGCCTGGAGAGACTTGCATGAACTGATGCTGAATGAAATGAGCAGAACCAGGAGATCATTATACATGGCAACAACAAGACTATTTTCTGATCAATTCTGATGGACATGGCTCTCTTCAACAATGTAATGTTTCAAACCAGTTCCATTTGTTCAGTGAAGAAAATCATACACAACCAGAGAGAGGGATATGAAATGTGGACCACAACATAACATTTTCATGCTTTCTATTGATGTTCGCTTGCATTGTGTTTCCTTTTCTCTGATTATTTTTTCTTGTTGATACAATTTTTCTTGCACAACAATGATAAGTATGGAAATATGTATACATATACATATATTCGATTTGTCAAGTATTTTAACATAATTAACATGTAGTAGATTTCCTGCAATCTAGGGGAGGGGTGGGGACTAGGGGGGAAAAATTTGTAACAGAAAGCTTTGTAAGGATCAGTGTTGAAGAATTACCCATACATATGTTTTGCAAATAAAAAGTTTTAATAAAAAAAAAAAAAAAACTGAGTCAAAAAAAAAAAAAAAGAAAAGAAAAAGAAAAATTACTTCAAAGCGGGAATATGGGAAAGGAGAGGAAGGATGGCAAGACAAAAGACAGATCTAAATTATGTGTCAACAGACCTAGACATTAACCATGAGATAGACCAGGAGTTCTTACCCTCCTTTCAACATCTGGTGAAGTCTACAGACTCCTCAGGATAATGTTTTCAAATGTATAAAATAGGTGAGATTATATAAGAAACCAGTTATGTTGAAATATAGTTATTAAAATATTTTTCAAAAACAAGTTCACTGAGCTAATATCAAGAACCTCTGATCTAAGATTCAAATAGCCTCTTCATATCTTAGTTTCCTTATCTGGAAATCAGGTCTTTTTTGATTCTCATATGGCCTGTCAACTAGTGAATGTTTAAACAAACAAAGATCTCTTCTAGCTTTAATTCTCTAAGATTGTAATTCTATGTACAATTGCTTCAAATCTTCCACATAATTTGTCACGTGGGAACTGCTTAAATTAAAATTATTTTCCATATATTTAAATTTTGTGTACTGTAAGCCTACTTCCATTTGAAGTGATAAATGAATTCAGAATCTTAGGGAATTATAAAACTACATAGCATATGTAGTAGGAGTTAGCACTAGTACCATGACTTCATTCCTGGGTCCTTTCCTGTGAAGGAGACAGGATGTGACTAAGGGAAATCACTGTTATAGAAACCTGCTATTTTCTTAAGGACAAAAAGGAGTTTTTAAAATCTGTGTTGAAGTACAAAATAAATAATCATTCGCAAAGAACTGAAAACAGTTACACCAGGAATTTCATACTGCTCATCAGCAATATCATTTTTTTTAATCACATAATTTAATAGCAATTCTTTGAATTGTTAGGCAAGTAGCAATGATGGGAGAAAGAAAGAAATATTCCCCCTTTGACCCAGCAGCATTTCTATTGGTTTTATATCTCAAAGAAATCATAAAGGAAGGAAAGGGCCCCACATGTGCAAGAATATTTATAGGAGCCCTTTTTGTAGTGGCTAGAAACTGGAAACTGAATGGATGCCCATCAATTGGAGAGTGGCTGAATCAATTATGGCATATGAATGTTATGGAATATTATTGTTCTATAAGAAACGACCAGCAGGATGATTTCAGAGAGACCTGGAGAGACTTGCATGAACTGATGCTGAGTGAAATGAGCAGAACCAGGAGATCATTATACACGGCAACAACAAGACTATATGATGATCAATTCTGAAGGACATGGCTCTCTTCAACAATGAAATGTTTCAAACCACCTCCAATTGTTCACTGAAGAAAGCCATATACACCCAGAGAGAGGGATGTGAAATGTGGACGACAACATAACATTTTCATGCTCTCGATTGATGTTTGCTTGCATTGTTTTCCTTTCTCTGATTTTTCTTTCTTGTAGATACGATTTTTCTTGCACAACAATGATAAGTGTGGAAATATGTATACATATATTCGATTTGTCAAGTATTTTAACATAATTAACATGTAGTGGATATCCTGCCATCTAGGGGAGGGGTGGGGACTAGGGGGGAAAATTTGTAACGAAAAGCTTTGTAAGGGTTAATGTTGAAGCATTACCTATACATATGTTTTGCAAATAAAAAAAAAAGAAATATTCCCTTAGAGAAAAAAACTTGTTATATTCACCTTCAATTGAAATTCCAAGTTTAAATAGCCAAGAAAATGTGGTCCCAGAGCCAAAAAAAGAGCTAGAAATTTAGGACAGCATAGAACCTTATGTTTAGCATCTATGAGCAAAAACAATTAAACAAAAAAATCTATAATAATAATTTATAACATCTACATAGTGCTTACTATGTGCCAGTCATTGTACTAAGTGCTTTATAGTCATTATCTCACTCAGTCCTCACAGCAAGGTAAATGCTATTATTATTCCTATTTTATAGAGGAAATGGAGGAAGTCAGAGGTTAAGTGACTTGCAGGTCATAAGACTAAGAACTGTAGTAGGAAGTAGAGGGCCAATTGTAAGCACAGATATTGACTCTAAGCCCTAGTACTCTTTCCACTGTATCACTCACCTAGCTGCCTGAAATAAGGCCCAAAGATCTTCCCCCTATAGTACACAAATCCTTCATCTCTCTAGGACTCACTTTCCCCATACGTTTTGAAACAATAGAAAGACTTTCAGCCAGATCTCAAAAACCTAATCTTTTAAAATTAATAATTCATCAAAAAGTATTTTGTTGTTGTTTTTTGCTAAGGCAATTGGGGTTAAGTGACTTGCTCAGGGTCACACAGCTAGGAAGTGTTAAGTGTCTGAGACCAGATTTGGACTCCATGCCCTCCTGACTTCAGGGCTGCTGCTCTACCCACTGCACTACCTAGCTAGCAGGAGTTAATTGCTATCTCTAATCCATACTCCTGAGGAAGACCTAAGGAAAGTATGAAGTGGCCATATTAGGTAAATGAGGGATGCAAAGAAAAAGAGAAGGATTCAGGGAGAAAAAACTAAGGACAATAAAGAAAAATGTCTTACAATTTTGCTGCCTTTCTGTTCATAGTGACCTCATTCCATTTAATCCAATACTTTCACTTTATAGATGAAGGGAATAAGGCCCCCCAAAAGTTGTTAATTTCCTAGGGTCACACACAGGTGGCATTTGAGGTCACATTTGCACTAAGATCCTATGATTCCATAGCTAATGCTCTTTTGACCAAACCACCTTACCTCCAGGATAGGGAAAGAGTATATACAATTGTGACTCCCTGGTAGATGCTCCTATAAATCATGGATACCAGAATGAATATTTGGAAATCAACCATTCAGAATTTACTTTGTGTGCCTTAATTAGGTCTAAAGAATAACTTTTCAAAACACAAATTTTTCTTTAAATGAAGAAAATCATATGTTACATCATCATGTAAATTTCTAAAAATCTCCCAAATCAAAGACTTTACAGATGACTACATTTAGACTCCCCCCCAAAAAAACACGTAAATTGAGGAAGTATAGCATCCTATGTTCAGTCTTTCTTCTAGTGCAAACCATTCAAGAAGCTGGCATAATGTTTTAAGAAATTCACATCCAGTCAGGAATGTTCAATAGTTAGCAAGTGTTATGCCTTACAAGTCTGTTGTGAGGAGCTCTCACTTTTAGTATGCAGAATTCATCACTTGGAATTTCACCCCAAATCACAATATCAGACTGTCCTAGAAAAATAAGCCACTTAAAAAGGTCCATTTTCTTCCAATCACATCTAGACAGAGAACTATGGAGACAATGTAGATCAAAGCATAGTATTTTCACCTTTTTCTTTGCTTATTTTTCTTTCTTACATTTTTTTCCTCCCTTTATTCTGATTTTTCTTGCACAACATGACAAATATGGAAATATGTTTAAAAAGACTGCACATATTTAACCTATATAAGATTGCTTGCTATCTTGGGGAAGGGGGAGGTAAGAGAGGGAGGTAGAAAAATTTAGAACACAAAGTTTTACAAAAATGAATGTTGAAAATTATTTTATACATATTTGGAAAAATAAAATACTGTTTAAAAAAGATCATATCTATATCTACATCTAGATTGTATATATGTATATATATATATATATGTATATATATATATATATATATATGAAATGTCTATTTTCAAATATTAAGATGGTATATAGTCCATGGCAGCTAGGTAACAATAGGTAGAACACGGGGCTTGGAATCAGGAAGACTCTTCATTAGTTCAAGTCCAGCCTCAGATAACTTACTAGGTATGTGATCCTGGACAAGTTACTTAACACTATTTGCCTCAGTTTTCTCATCTGTAAAATGAGCTCAAAAAGGGAATGGCAAACCACTTCAGTATCTTTGCCAAGAAAACCTCAAATGGGATCATGAAGAGTTAGATGCAATTGAACAACAATATATGATCCATATTTGAGATCAGTCTAGAACTTTTATCTGAAGGTAGGATGTTTTAAAGCAAAAAAGAATAGAACCATAGGATAAAAAAAAAATCATATAGAACCCCTGGGAATTTCAAAATTAACTGTAAATAAAACAAAAAAATTTGCTGTTGTTATAAAAATACTTGAATAATATATAAACAATTTTGCTTTATTCCATGTGAGATTTTTGACTTAGCTTTGGGTTCACTAGAATGTTTGAACAGTTTCCAAACTTAAACTTTCTCCTATAGTTATATACATTGTAACACTAATTACCAAATCTGTCTATCAACTCAGTTGTGACTCCTCTCTCTAACTTGATCTTTTCAATATCACTATTATAAACAAGAGGCAGAGTGCTGTAGAAATACAGAGGCATTAGAGTCAGGAGAAAAACTGGGTTTGAATCCCACTCTGACTCCACTATTAAGCAAATTACTTAATCTCTAAATACTGGGAATACCTCACTAAAATTTATCTACTAAATTTTAAATGATTGTAATCTTGGCTGGGTAGATAGAGTGCTAGAATTAGGAAGTGAGTTCAAATATGGCCTCAGGTTCTTAATAGCTCTGTGGCCTTGGGCAGGTGATTTACCCAATCCTATTTGCCTCAGTTTCCCCATCTGTAAAATGAGCTGAAGAGCAAAATGCAAACTACCCCAGTTTACCTGTGCAAAAAAACCCAAAAAAACAAAAAAAACAAACGGAGTCACACGGGATCAGACAAAACAGAAAAAACATCTGCATTAAAAATGGAACTTCCAAGTGCCAGCCTCGAAGTCAGGAGGTCCTGAGTTCAAATCTAGACTCAGACACTTAACACTTTCTAGCTGTGTGATCCTGGGCAAGTCACTTAACCCCAGTTGGCTCAGCAAAAAAAAAAAAAAAAAAAAAAAAAAAAAAAAAAGGAACTACCTTCACTAAGTTTCCAAATATATCCTCCACATTCTGTAATAATCATAAATCACGCAAAAGTAACTATGTGCAGATAATGATAATGTGGTCATGTGATTTAAAAAAGAAAGATATGCAAATAAAGTAGTTTTCTGTCTTGAAGAATGATAGGATCATAAAGAATTATAGAATCATTTGATTTGAGAATTGTAAAGGACCTTAAGGCTCATGTAATTCAATCCTCTCATTTTGCAGAAACAATCCAAAGTGTGAATGCATACAAAAATATTTTTGATAACTTTTTTTCATAACAACAACAATGAAATTAAAAACAAAGTGCGCGTCAATCAAGGAATAACAAACTATAGCATATATAATTAATGTAATATTATGTTATAACAAATGGTAAAAAGGAAATGATTTTAGAGAAATTTGGGCAGAAGAGAAAAACTATATACAATGACCAAAACATCATAAAGAAAAAAAAATTTGAAAGTCTTAGGAACTTTGTTCAAGTAATGACTAAGTGATTTTGATACTGTTCTAACAAAAGTTGTCTGATTAGATATAGACTACTACTTTGGAAACAATTCCTACAATTGTTTCCTCTCAATTTATATTACATTTTGGGAGAGATGGAGAAGGTGTGATGTTATTTGCTATCACATACCTCCTCCCTCAGCTCCTCCAGACAGACACTTCATGGGAGAGTTCTTTCCTGAATCTCCATTTTGAGGAAAAAGCCAAAGTAACCATCCTTCAGTCTTCTCAATGCTAATATTTCTTATCCCTTTTATGTGTTGTCTTCCCTATTAGAATAGCTTCTATTCTACTACTTCTATTCTATTCTATTCTAAATACTTATTTCTTGAGGGTAGGAATTATTTTCCTTTTTGCTTGAATTTGCATCTCTAAACTTTAGCTCAGTACCTGGCACTTAGAGAAAAAAGATGAAACATGCAGCCCACCTCTGGGTGGTGAGCAGATGGACCATTTTCAGACAGCCTGTGCAACAAATTGATTTTGTTTGACTATTTTTTGTTGTCTTTCTTACAAGGAAAAGTTTTTTTTAAGAAGAGCAAGGCAGAATTAGAGAGTAGAGGAGGTTAAGGATAATGATTATCTTAAAAAGGAAAGAAAAAAAGAAAAGAACATTAAGGAAATATTTTTAAATTAACAGACAAGATCAAAGGGAGGTTGAGAAGGGGAACACAAATAATCTGGGCAGTGTTGTTATGACTACACTAGATTTATGTGTATTAAAATAGATAAGCTATGTATTAGATTTTCAGTTTTCTGACCTTCTTTGTACATAAATGGATGAACAAAGAATCTATAAAGCTCTTACAATGTACAAAGCATAGGTTTGGGAATATGAATGTATAGAAATGATGTTGGTGATTTTCTAATTCATGGTAAAAAAAAATTTATGAGTCAATGAGTCAACAAATTTTTATTTAACACTGACATATTCTTTAACTGTGGTAAATGATAAGGACCCAAAGGAAAAAAAAAAATCCTGTTCTCAGAGCTGCAATCTTGGAGGGTAATACAAGTGTCCAGTTAAGTAAATACAAGATCTCTCTCTCTCTCTCTCTCTCTCTCTCTCTCTCTCTCTCTCTCTCTGTATATATATATATATATATATATGTATATATATATATATATATATATACACGCACACAGTAATTGGACTGTGGGAACACTAATAACCTAGGGAATCCTTCATTTCCAAATGTCTTAGAATAGATTAGGACTAGCGTTAAATTCTAAGGGAATTTAGAGGTGGAGGCTCTTCCAAGTTCAAGTTCATATAGTAGAATACCCTTGTTGAATGAATGGATGGAGGTTTTTATTATGAATAAACAGAACAGATTTGAAGATATAGTGAGATATTTTATCTTTGAATATTCAAAAATTATGATTATTTGGAAGGCAGAATTTAGAGCCATTTATAAACTGCCACAACATAAAATTTTTATTTCCTGTTTCAAACATCCATAAGCAAATAACATCATACCTTCCCCACCAAAATGTAATATAAATTGAGAGGAAACAATTGTAGTAGTTATTTCTAAAACAGTAGTCTATATCTAAACAGACAACTCTTTTGCTAGAACAATATCAAAATCAAAACAAAACGGAATAGGAAGATATGGCATGCATGCAGTTAAAACAACTTCAGCCTGACCTATTTAAACAAGCTATTGACATAGAAAAATAAGAAAGAGATAAAATGACAAAGACACAACTTATTTACTAAGAGGAAATCAAGCAAACTCTTGATCTCCTTGACAAGCAAAGACAATTAGTAGGCAAAGGTAATAACAGTTTGGAATACGAAGTCCATTTAAGTGATTTTACAAAAGAGAATGGAAGATTATAAACTCTGTGGCCTTATAAAACAGCAAAAAGCTATGGAATGATAAACATATTTAACAAAAGTTTGGCAAGTGAACTGAATAAATTAAATCACTCCAGTGGTATTTAAAGATGAAACTAGAAGGAGGACAAAAAAACAGATGGAAAAAAAGAGGGGGAAATCTGTCAAGATTTCTATAAGAAACTCTATAGAACTACCACATTTAGATCTATTATCTTTGTCCTTAGTGTGCCATTGAAAAAATAAAAATGGCACTAATGGAACAATGATGAAAAGAACAGATATATTAGACAAAGTATACATGGGGCAGCTAAGTGGTGCAGTGGATAGAGCACCAGCTCAGACATTTAACACTTCTTAGTTGTGTGATCCTGGGCAAGTCACTGAACCCCAATTGCCTTAGGGGGAAAAAAAGTTTACATTGAGGAAGTCCATGCTAAAGGCAATTTGAGGGCATAGTTATCTTTGTACCTAATTGATGGAAGGATACAAAAAGCATTGAAGGAAAATCAGACTTCTTTACTGAGAGAGACAGAGGCAGAGAATATTAATAGCAAGCAATATATATTGCTACTTTCTCTTTATCAATCAATCAATATTTATTAGCCAACAAAATTTTTATGAAAATAATGGAGCACCTTTGGACTTTTGACTGAAAGTTATATCAAATACAAGATCCCATAGCATTTATGGTTTGTTGACTATTAAAGCAAACCATCACCTTAAAGGTTCTCTTTCAAAAGTATTTCCCATGCATATGTAAAAATTATAAAAGATTCTTTGAAATATATAACAGAAATAACTTTGATATTCCTCATTATTAATATCAAGGTATAAAATAGGGAGACATTCTTAGTGTTCATAAAGAATATATAGTAGAGGACAAATGGAAGCAGGATTCTTATTATTGATGAGGTTCTCCAGATACTCATTTACATGTGACATTGGGTTGTTTGATTTAAGCTCTGGAACTCTGTAGAACTACTAAATGAAGTAAAGAATCATTCAAAAGATGTTGACTTAAGTATTCACACAAGAAAAATGAAATTTATGAATAAGCATTATTGTCCAGATTATGATATACAGTTGTATAGACACTGATGGAGGTGTTTGAATAGTACACAAGCCCCTGTGCTAGATCCAGAATTGAACAGGAAAAAAAAAAATTAACCCTTGAAAAAAACTGTTGCTTTTAGTGACCTCAGAGTTCTTCCTAAAGAACTAATCATATTCAAGTAATATTATATGGTTTCAAGTCTTAGTACTATTATCTTCTAAGAACTAAAGTTGTCTCCAAATTTATTATTTATAAAATTCACCAAAAAAAATTCCTAATCCACAGGTCTGGCACCACTGCCCTGCTCAAAAACTGCCAATGACTGCATTTTCCATTTAATAAAATCCAAACTCCTTGGCCTAGAACTAATTATTTTCTACCTAGAAAGTATTCTGACAGAAAATATTTCACACTGTACATGTACCAAGAGAAGTGCCAAATAGTTACATTTTATGTTTAGCAGGAATAAAGAAAAAAAAAAGAAAAGAAAGAAAGAAATAAAGGATGATATGAACTGATGCTGAGCAAAATGAGCCGAACCAGGAGATCATTATACAAGGCAGCAACAAGACTATATGATGATCAATTCTGATGGACATGGCTCTCTTCAACAATGAAATGTTTCAAACCAGTTCCAATTATTCAGTGAGAAAGCCATATACACCCAGAGAGAGGCATATGAAATGTGGACCACAACATAACATTTTCATGCTCTCTTTTGATGCTTGCATTGGGTTTCCTTTCTCAGATTTTTTTTTCTTGTAGATATGATTTTTCTTGCACAGCAAGATAAGTGTGGAGATATGTATACATATATTCGACTTTTCAAGTATTTTAACATAATTAACATGTAGTAGACTTCCTGCCATCTAGGGCAGGGGAGGGG
The DNA here is from genome assembly GCA_023553655.1 of Myrmecobius fasciatus. Classification (NCBI taxonomy): domain Eukaryota; kingdom Metazoa; phylum Chordata; class Mammalia; order Dasyuromorphia; family Myrmecobiidae; genus Myrmecobius; species Myrmecobius fasciatus. Next base: position 254,219 of record JAJPUD010001220.1, on the reverse strand, counting down.
ACTAGAGGGGAAAAATTTGTAACGGAAAACTTTGTAAGGGTCAATGTTGAAGAACTACCCATACATATGTTTTGCAAATAAAAAGCTTTAAAAAAATAAAGAAAGAAATAAAGGATGATAGAAGCAAATTCATGGCACATGGGGGGAATTAACTGCCAGGCAGATCTATGAAAAGAATTCATGACAAAAAAAAATGTAGATTTACAGGAGGTAAAATGGACAATTTTAATTACATACAATTAGAAAGTTTTTACATAAACTGAACCAATGCAACTAAAATTAGAAGAGGAGCAGATAACAGGAAAATTTTTGCAGCAAGTTTTTCTGGTAAAAGCATCAATTCTAAGATACATAGGAAACTAATGCCCATCAATTGGAGAATGGTTGACTAAATTATGGTATATTAATGTTATGGAATATTGTTTTCTAAGAAATGACCAACAGAATGATTTCAGAGAGCCCTGGAGTGACATATGAACTGATGCTAAATGAAATGAGTAGAACCAGGAGATCATTATACATGGCAACAACAAAACTATACAATGATCAATTCTGATGGATATGGCTCTCTTCAACAATAAAATAATTCAAACCAGTTCCAATTGGTCAGTGATGAAGAAAGCCATATATACCCAGAGAGAGGCCTGTGGGAATTGAGTAAGGACCACAATATGTTGGCTTATATTTTGTTTTCCTTCTTAGGTTTTTTTTTTTTTCCTTTCTAGATCTGATTTTTCTTGTGCAGCAAGATAACTGTATAAATTTGTATACGTATATTGGATTTATCATATATTTTAACATATTTAACATGTATTGGACTACCTGCCATCTAGAGGAAGGGGTAGGGGAAAGGAGGGAAAAATTTGGAACAGAAAGTTTTACAAGGATCAGTGTTGAAAAATTACCCATGCATATGTTTTGTAAATAAAAAGCTTTAATAAAAAAGAAAAAGAAAAAAAAAGATATATAGGAAATGAAATGAAATTTATAAGAATAAGAGCCATTCCCCAATTGATAAATAGTCAAAATATTTAAATAGACTATTTCCAGAGGAAGAAATCTAAATCGTGAATAACCATATTTTTAAAAATGTTCTTACTATTAGAGGAATGCAAGTTAAAATAATTGAGATACCTCCTCATACCCTTCAGGTTACAAAGTTGACAGAAAAGGAAAATGACAAATTTTGGAAGTACATTTGGGGAAAAATACATTAATGTATTATTGGTGTAACTGTGAATTAGTTTAGCCATTCTAGGAAGCAATTTAAAACTATGCCCAAAAAGCTTTTAAAACTCTGCCTATCCTTTGATGCAATAATTCCACTATTAGGTTGATACTCCAAAGAGATGAAAGAAAGGGGGGAAAAATCCATATGTACAAACACATTTATAGGTATTCTTTCCTTAATGACAAAAAGTTGGAAATTTAGGGAATGTCAATTTAGAGATGACTGAACAAATTATAGTATATGAATGTGATGGAATACTATTGTGCTGTAAGAAATGATGAAGATGATTTCAGAGAAAACTGGAAAGACATATTAACTGGCAAAATGAAAATGGAGAATTAGCTCATATAATAATAACAATATTGTAAAGACAAATAACTGAAAAACTCAAAAACTCTGCTCAACACATAGAGAGCTAGTGAATTCAAAGTGCAGATTGAAAAAAAAATTAATATCTAATGCAAAAATTTGTTTTGTTTGACTATATACATATTTGTAAAAACTTTTGTTTCATTTTTCTTATCTTCTTAATGAGTGAGGGAAGTAGAGGTGAAAGAGAATTTGAAATTGAAAATAAACCAGATTTTTAAAAACATCTTCCATAATCTTACTACAATCCATAATACCTTTCTGATTTTACTTTGGTACATCCTTAGTGTTCCTTATCTAGCTCTCCCATTTCTATATATTTGCATAGCTGCCCTTTATACCTGGAGTAATTCTTTACACGTGTTGAAAGTTTTCTCTTCGTTCAAGGTCTAGTCCAGCTATCACTACAAAACTCCTTCCATGATCCTTCCAATTGAAAGTGATCCCTTTTTCTCAAAATTTTTTCAGCACTTTGTCTACACTCTCCCCTTTACTGCATCACATGCTATCTTGTATCTATTCTGTATTTAGAACTTACCATAGTGCCTTCTACTTAAAGGTGCTTAATTATTAGCTGAGAATGAAAAGGAGGAGGAAGAAGAAGAATTGAAGATTGAACTATAATTATTTGCTCGTCTTAACTTTGTCCAATTGTAATTCACAAAGGACTAGTATTGCATCTTTCTCATGCTGAACATCTATTAAATTGGAGTCTAAATATAAATATGGATATATACATATACACATATAGCTTATCAATAAATTGTTCACTCCATAAGTTTGTATGTATGAACAATTGCTGGGAACTTGGAAGGACAAACTGCTATACTGGCATGGGGATGAGAGCAAGAGTTGGTTCCTCTGAGTGATTTCATTTATGATAATTTTCATTTCCTCAGAATCTATTGTTTCCCTCTCCCAACCCAGAAGAAGAAGAAGGAGAAAGAGGAAGAAGAGGAAGAAAAGGAGAAGGAGGAGGAAAAAAAGAGAAGAGGGAAAATAGAAAAAAAGGGCAAATACAAATAATTAGAAAGTTAATTCATTAACAGGTTTGGTTTGAAACCTTCTTTCCAAAGGATGTTTGTAAAAATTAGAAAGGAACTCCTATTCTAATATTTACAATATGTCTATTCTGTCTGTTCATGCTGATCATATACCAGAAGAAATGAGAGTGGAAAGAACAACGGATTTGGATTCATAGGATGTGGGTTCAAATCTGTTATTCATCAATTTATTCATTTGGCCTTGGACATATTTCAGGTTTCTGAGCTTCAGTTTTCCCCTAACAAACCTTTTATAAAGTTTAATTTATATTTATATTAATACAGTATTTTAAAGATTACATTTGCTTTAGTGACTTCTGATATGAAGGAGAAAGAGGAATTAGGGGAGCAACAACCTCTAAAGGAATAGGAAGAAGCTGTTAAAGAGATCATTGTCCTTCATCTATCAGGTGATTGTTGCTCCCTGGAGATTCCATATATATATCATTCTTGCATGCTTGAACCTTTTGCTGGAGTGCAGCACCCTATCCTTCTCAACTAGTATATATATCTTTGGCCATTAATTCCATTTGGACCCTATTTAATATTAATAGACTCCAGCTTCACTTAGATTAAGAATAATGTATTCCAGCACCTGAATATGTCAATAATTCTCTTTTATGATTCGCTGTCAGTATGAGATCTATTCCCTTGATCTCCCAGTTTTCACATCTATCCTATTTCACTTCTCTACTGCACATTATTGATGGTCACCCCCTTAATATTCTATTATTCCATCCAGCTAAGTCCAAACCTAGATACATTCTATCACATACCTTCTCCACTTCTACTGCCAATTCTGCTGAAAATCAAGAAACTTTATTACAATGTTATCTAGCCTCCATTAGGCTTTCACTATAAGATGGCAATGTTAATACAATGTCAATGCTTTTATTTATCATTTTACTGATTTTTATCACACTGCCTAGGGCAGCTATACCCTCCTCTATCCCACAAAGATACTCTTTTCTGTATTTTAGAACATATAGTAAAAGAAAAAGTCCTTTTTTTGTTTAAAGAGTTATAGCCACTCAATCTGTAATTGTAAACAAAACAAAACAAAAGCTAGCAATAGCCTATAAATCTAAAATCTGAAATTATAAATTAGCTAGGTGGTACAATAGATAAAGTGCCAGGACTTTTTTTTTTTCCCTTCAGAGTCAAGGAGATTTATATTCCTGATTTCAAATCTGCCCTCAGATATTTACTAGTTGTGTGGCTCCGGGCAAGTGGGCACCTATGGCCTCAGTTTCCTTATCTGCAAAATGAGCTGGAGAAGGAAATGGCAAATCACTCCAAATATATTTGCCAAGAAATCCCAAAATGGGATTAGGAAAAACTGGACACAACTGAAAATTACTGAACAACAATAAAATTACAATCATGAAACATACACACAAGTTCAAAAACTTCTAAAATGTGAGACAAAATCAACAGAATTACACCTGTAAATGAATGACCATATTATCTTTAGAATGAACATGAAATTGTTTTAAGGTAAAGCTCCCTGAGACTGAGGAATGTAGATTATACAATAACAAAAAGATGTTAAAAACATTTTTTTTTTGAGAAAAAAGAAACAAGAAAAGAAAACTGTCAAATATGGCAAAGCTTCAGACAAGGACACATGTGGAAAGAGGACAAGATACAAAAAATATTTTTGCTTCTTAATTCTATTAACTTAAATCTGCCTAGTTAAAGACTATGGATTTGGGATAAAATGTAACTCCTTATTTTATTTTCAAATTGTTTTTTATTGATAATAATAACAGCATCATGATTGACATTAGTGATAGCCTTTGCTCCACTTTTACAAAAGAAATTAAACCTCAATTGAATAAAATATTCTTGTAGTCAGGGGATGTTTTCCTTTATTTGTCTTATCCCTTAAAAGTATGAGTTGACGGGGCAGCTAGGTGGTGAAGTGGACAGAGCACCAGCCCTGATGTCAGGAGGACCTGAGTTCAAATCTGATCTCAGACACTTAACATTCCCTAGCTGTGTGACTCTGGGCAAGTCACTTAACCCCAATTGCCTCAGCAAAAAGCAAAAAAAAAAAAAAAAAAAAAAAAAAGTATGAGTTGACTTGTACTGCTTCCAGACTTATTTGTGTCCTTACCATTATCTCCTCTCTAGGCTCAGATGATGAGGGAGCTAGCTGTCCTTGCTAAAAGTAACCTACACCCTTGATACAACCTTCCCTTCCTGTTTACTCCATGATTTTATTCAGTTAATCATTCCACCTTTCTTTTGTATTTAATCTAGTTCTTTATAATGACTCCTTTGGAATTATAATCATTCTCAGGTCTCTTCATCCATAAAAGAAAAAAAAGAAGAAAAGCCTTCCTTGCCTCCTTCTTTTCTTTCTCTTTTCCAAACAAACCAATAAAAAACTGTTACCAGGTCATGAGGAAACCAAATTATCACTCTTTGCAGATGACATGATGGTCTACTTAGAGAACCCTAGAGAATCAACTAAAAAACTATTAGAATTAATCCACAACTTTAGCAAAGTTGCAGGATACAGAATAAATCCACATAAATAATCAGCATTTTTATACATCACCAACAAAATGCAACAGCAAGAGATACAAAGAGAAATTCCATTTAAAATAACTTTCGATAGCATAAAATATTTGGGAATATATCTGCCAAGGGAAAGTCAGGATCTATATGAGCAAAACTACAAAACACTCTCCACACAAATTAAGTCAGATTTAAACAATTGGAAAAATATCAAGTGCTCTTGGATAGGTCGAGCGAATATAATAAAGATGGCAATACTACCTAAACTAATCTATTTATTTAGTGCTATACCAATCAAACTCCCAAGAAATTATTTAACTGACCTAGAAAAAATAACAACAAAATTCATATGGAAAAACAAAAGGTCAAGAATTTCAAGGGAATTAATGAAAAAAATGTAAATGAGGGTGGCCTAGCTGTACCAGATCTAAAATTATATTATAAAGCAGTGGTCATCAAAACCATCTGGTACTGGCTAAGAAATAGAGAAGTGGATCAGTGGAATAGGTTAGGTTGACAGGAAAAAATACTCAATGACAATAGTAATCTAGTGTTTGATAAACCCAAAGACCCTAGTTTTGGGGATAAAAACTCACTATTTTGACAAAAACTGCTGGGAAAATTGGAAACTAGTATGGAAGAACCTAGGCATTGACCCACACCTAACACCATATACCAAGATAAGGTCAAAATGGATTCATGATCTAGACATAAAGAATGATATTATAAACAAATTAGAACAATGTAGGATGATTTACCTCTCAGACCTGTGGAGGGGGAAGGAATTTGTGACCAAAAAAGAACTAGAGATCATCATTAATCACAAAATAGATAAGTTTGACTATATCAAGTTAAAAAGTTTTTGTACAAACAAAATGAATGCAGACAAGATTAGTAGGGTAGCAGTAAACTGGGAAAATATTTTTACATTCAAAGGTTCTGATAAAGGCCTCATTTCTAAAATATATAGAGAATTGACTCAAATATATAAGAATTCAAGCCATTCTCCAATTGATAAATGGTCAAAGGATATGAACAGACAATTTTCAGATGAAGAAATTGAAACGATTTCTAGTCACATGAAAAGGTGCTCCAAATCACTATTGATCAGAGAAATGCAAATTAAGACAACTCTGAGATACCACTACACACCTGTCAGATTGGCTAAAATGACAGGAAAAGATAATGATGAATGTTGGAGGGGATGTGGGAAAACTGGGACACTGATACATTGTTGATGGAAATGTGAACGAATCCAACCATTCTGGAGAGCAATCTGGAACTATGCTCAAAAAGTTATCAAACTGTGCATACCATTTGACCCAGCAGTGTTTCTACTGGGCCTATATCCCAAAGAGATTTTAAAGGAGGGAACCCACATGCGCAAAAATGTTTGTGGCAGCCCTTTTTATAGTGGCAAGAAACTGGAAACTGAAAGGATGACCATCAATTGGAGAATGGCTGAATAAATTATGGCATATGAATGCTATGGAATATTATTGTTCTGTAAGAAATGACCAGCAGAATGATTTCAGAGAGGCCTGGAGAGATTTGCATGAACTGATGCTGAGTGAAATCAGCAGAACCAGGAGATCATTATACACAGCAACAAGACTACACGATGATCAATTCTGATGGACATGGTTCTCTTCAACAATGATGTGATTCAAACCAGTTCCTATTGTTCAGCGATGAAGATAGTCATATACATCCAGAGAGAGGCCTGAGGGAATTGAGTGCGGACCACAATATAGCAATTTAATGCTTTCTGTGAATATTTCCATGCATTTTGTTTTCCTTCTTAGGTTTTTTTTTTCCTTCTCTCTTTCTAGATCTGATGTTTCTTGTGCAGTAAGATAACTGTATAGATATGTATACATATATTGGATTTGTCATATAATTTATCATATTTAGCATGTATTAGATTACCTGCCATTTAGGGGAGGGGGGTGGGGGGTAGAAGGGGAAAAACTTGGAAGAAAAAAAAAGTTTTTGCAAAGGTCAATGTAGAAAAATCACTCATATGTTTTGTAAATAAAAAGCTTTTAATAAAAAAAATAAAAAAATAAAAAACTATTACCTTTTCTTTCTATTCCTTTTTAGCATAAAAATCTTTGAATTGAAAGTTGTTTGTAATTGCTGTCAACCACTTCCTCTCCACCTGCTTATCACTTGGCCTATATCTTAGCTTATGTCCCCACCACACTACTAAAATTGTTTTCTATAACATCTGTAACATCACTAATGACAATAATGACAATTGCTAATTGCCACATCCAAATCCCTTTTTCCCCCTTTTTTCCTCTTCAATCTTCTTTCATTTTCTCACTAGCATTTGACCGGGTTAATCCCCTCTTCAATGATACTTCCCTAGGCTGTCATAACTTTGAACTCTCAAGATTCTCTTCTAAGCTGTTCCACTTTCTCTCTTTCACCAACTCCTTATTCTTCTCCCAGCTCCAAGGCTCTATCTTTGGGAATTTTTTGTCTTTTCTCTGGACACTCTCTCCTTTGTCAGTTTCATCCATTATCTAGTTTCAGTTATTCACATAATAGCCAAATCTTGATCTAGCCTAAGCTTTCCCCCAAAAATCCAGACCCATAATTTCAATTGCCTACTACATAGCCCCATCTAGGTTTCTGTCTGCCTTTAAACTCAATGGAACTCAAAATCTCCAGTGCCCTCACCCCCACTTTTCCTAACTTTTCTAATCCTTTTCTTTTTGTGTTACCAATCACCCAAGTTTAAAACCTTTTAGTAAGATTCCTTTTCCCTATGATAAACTATCACTTCCTGAAATCCACTAATTCTGTCTAAAATTTCTTTGGACAAGCAGAGCCAAGACAATGGAGAGAAGCTAAGAAAGTGTCTGAGCTCTCCCCAGTTTTCCTTGAAAACAATGTTAAATCAATCCTCTAAAAGAATTCTGGACTGATAAAAATCCACAAAAACAAAACAAAAAAAAGATAGAAAGAAGCAATTTTCCAACCCAAGATAATTTAGAGAAATTTCAAAAAAAAAAAGTCTGTCTCAGTTGGGTAAAAGGGGAGCACAGCCCAGCACAAACAGCAAGTAGGAAGCTTTTAGCCACAACACAGATCAACAACTGAGGCCCAAAGGTCCTAGCTCAACATGCTAGTGGCACAGCAAGCCAACAGTGAGCCCTCCAGCCCTAGTGCAGCAGGCAGGCTATCAGGCCTGGAACATTGGGTACAATAGGTACAATTAGACTGGGCCACCCTAGTACAGTGGACAAGACAATAGCCCCAAAGACTTTGTTACAGAAAGCCAGTGAACAGGCCCCTAGACCCCAACACTGGAAGCTTGGGACATTGACCCCACACCCCAGGAGCAGAGCTCAACTTTAAAAGTCACAAAATAGGGTAGAAAATGAGTAAGAAAATAAAAATCAAAAACCAGTCCTGACCACAGAAAACTACTATGGCAACAGGGAAGATCAAAATGCAAACTCAGAAGAGGACAATGTGGTTAAATTGCTTCCATGTCAAGCCTAAAAGGGGGAATATGAATTTGTCTCAAGCCTAAAAAGTTCTCTTGGAAGAGCTCAAAAAACAATTTTAAAAATCAAGTAAGAGAGAGACAGAGGGAAAATGGGGAAAGAAATTGAGAGTTATGCAGGAGAATTTTGAAAAAAAAAATGAGTCAATAGCTTGGAAAAGAAACCACCTCCTTAAAAATTAAAATTGGACAAGCAGAAGCTAACGACTGTGAAACATCAAGAATCAGTCACACAAAATCAAATGAAAAATGAGAAAATATAAAATACCTCATCTGAAAAACAACTGATCTAGAAAATAGATTCAGGGGAGATAATTTAAGAATTATTGGACTACTTGAAAGCCATCATCAAAAAAAAAAAAAAAAAAAGCCTTGATAGCATCATTCAAGAAAATTTCAAGGAAAACTGTCTTGATATTTACCAGAGGGTAAAATAATCATTTAAAGAATCCCACCAATCATCTCCAGAAATAGATCCAAAAGAAAACTCCAAGGAATATTGTAACCAAATTCTAGAACTGTTAGGCCAAAAAGAAAATACTGCAAGCAGAGAAAAAAAAAATTCAAATACCAAGAAGCCATAGTCAGAATTGCATAGGACTTAACACATCTACATTAAATGATCAGAAGGCTTTGAATATGATATTCTAGAAGGCAAAGAAGCTTGGATTATAATCAAGAATTAACTACCCAGCAAAACTGAGCATCAGTTTTCAGGGGGAAAGGATGGATATTCAATGAAATTGAGGACTTTCAAGCTTTCCTAATGAAAAAATCAGAGCTGAACAAGAAAATTTGATCTTCAGTTATAAGACTATAGTAAAGCTAAAAAGGTAAACAGAAAAGAAAAAAAAAACATAAGACATGATATTCAATAAGATTAAACTGTTTACATCTCTACACAGGAAGATGATATTTATAACTCTTAAGAATTTTATAAAAAAAATATCTCATTTAGGGCTATTAGAAGAAGTATACACAGAGAACATTGGTGTAAATTGATTTTGATGATGATAAAAAAGAGTAAGTAGTTAAAAAAAATGATTGAACTGGGAGAAGAGGAAACAGGGAGGCAGAATGAGGTATATTATATCACATGAAGAGGCATGAATGACTTATTACAATAAAGAGAAAGAAAGGCATTGTTTGAACCTTATTTTCATCAGATTTGACTCAGAGAGGGTACATACACTCAGCTGGGTATAGAAATCTATCTTACCCTATAGGGAAATAGGAAGGGAAGGGAAAAAAGAAAGAGAGGAGGTTGATAGAAGAGAGGAAAAATTGAAGAAGGTGGTGATTAGAAGCATAATGCTTTTGAGTAGGGCAGAATGAAAGAGAGAATGAAAAGTATAAACAGGGAGAAAACAGGATGTTGGAAAATATATATTAACCATAACTATAAAAGTGAATGGAATAAACTCTCCTATTAAGAAGCAGATAGCAGAGTGGATTAAAAACCATTATCCTACAATATGTTGTTTACAAGAAATGCATTTGAAGCAGATACACACCCACAGAATAATAGTAACAGGCTAGAGCAGAATATACTATGCTTTAGCTGAAGTAAAAGAAAAAAAAAAAGCAAGGATAGCAATCTTGATTTCAGATAAAGCAAAAAGCAAAATTAGGTCTAATTAAGAGAAACAATGAAGAAACTATGTCTTGCTCTAAGGTATCATAAATAATGAAGTAATATTAATACTGAACATATATACACTAAATAGTATGCAATCCAGATTCTCAGAGAAATTAAATACAATTGAATTGTAGAAATAGACTGCAAAAGTATAACTAGTATGAGACCTCAGCCTCCCCCTCTCAGGACTAGATAAATCTAACCACAAAATAAACAAGAAAGAAGTTAGGGAAGTGAATAGAATTTTAGAGAAATTAGAAAGGCATGTTTTTCATCCTTTTCAGAAGATGATTCAATAAAAATTCTATTTAATTAAGGGCCATGGAAAGATAGGTTAAAATTAATTGGGAACGAACCTAATCCTAAAGCATGAGTATGTCAAATAACAAATCATAGAAACAATCAGTGTTTTCAAAGAGAATGACAGTAATGAGACAATATATCACAATTTATGGAATATAGCCAAAGCAGTCCTTAGGGGAAATTTTATGTCTCTGAGTGTTTACATGAATAAAATATAGAAGGAGTAGATCAACATAGATCAATGAATTGGGCATGCAACTAAAAAAAAAGCTAGAAAAATAACAATTTAAAAATCCCCAATTAAATACCAAATTAGAAATTCTGAAAATCAAAGGAGAGATTAATAAAATTGAAAGTAAAACTATTGAACTAATAAATGAAACTAACCAAAAGCTGGTTTTAGGGGAAAAACAATAAAATAGATAAATTTTTGATTAATTTGACAAAAAAAACCACCCTACATTTTACAATATGTCCACATATCTGTGCTAAATAGTAATGCCAAGATGGTGGCAGCTAAGTAATAAAGTGGAGAGGAGTTAAAAAGAACTTGATTCAAATCTGACCTCAAACACTTACTAGTTGTATGACCCTGGACAGGTCACTGAAACCTGGCTGCCTCAGTTTCCTCATCTGTAAAATGATGTAGAATGTAAAATGAGAAGAAAATGGCAAACCAAATCCTTGTTAAGAAAGCTCCAAATCAGGTCACAGCTGAAGTGGTGAAAAGGTACAATATCAAAAGGAAAAGGAATGGTTAGAATCATGTTCTTTATCAAATAAATATTTATCTTGATGTGGGTTATCACAGGATTTAGACACAGAAAAGACAGATATTTTAATCAAATTATTTCTTTTTTACAAAAAAAAAAATCAAGGTTCAGAAGTCAAATAACTTGCTCCTGATCACAACTTGCCTATAACATAACTGGTGGTAAAACCTAGGTGAGTAAATCCAGTACTTCTTCTGTTACATAGTATTTAAGTTTCTTTTCTAGTTTCTAGTCACTTGAAGCACTCTGAATTTTCTCTGGATCTACCCCCTTTCCCTTAATAATTCCTCTTGTTTCCATCTTTCTGTCCTTTTTTTTGATAACTTCCATGATGCATGATTGTACAGATAAAAATTCACCAGTGAGTAAGATAGACAGGTGAAACTTTCTCAAGAAATCTGAGATTAGGCCTAAATCACATGATCCCTATCCCCAGAGCCAAGATCAGGTCTTGGGCTCAGGTGGCAGGAAGTCACATGATCCCTAGGCCTACAGACCTCTAAAGGCAAAGACCCTAGGTCAGTGACAGGAAGTGACGTGACCCACAGAAAGCAGACAACATTGGTCACCATGGGTCAATGATGGTTAATTCCTTTTAGTCTATCCAATGAAAAGGCTTGGGTCTTTTGCTATTTAACTCCTTTCCTGTTTCCAGCTTGTCAGATCCACCAGCACATGTTGGGAACTCAGCTGTTTCCCAGGTGTACTAGAGCCTCTCCCTGTAAGGACTAAATAAATGCTTTCTCTTTGTACCTGAAGATGTCTCTGATTAGCTAATTTGGGAAAGGGGGTCCAGCACCCATCCCACAAAGTAGGAAATCCCCAGTGTCCCCTTCTTGAGATATCTAGGATGGGAAATGAACAAACATAATTGAGCAAGACCTTGCCTCCTTCCAGTAAAATCTATGCTTAAGTCAGCTGTCTTGGCAATTAAGTGATGAATGAGTTAGCTATATACTCCAGGAAGAAACTGGAAACATGACAAGATGTTGGTGGAACCTTAGATATGTCAAACGCAGTCAAAGGACTACATTCTTGATATTCTCCTTCCTTCTGTTATGGCCTGAAAATCGCTGCACAGAAGCCCTGCTAAACTTTCCAGTGACTTAAACCTGGTTACATCCTGTGTCCTAAGCTGTCTAAAATCCAATATCTTCCCTTGCGTGGAGTACCAATACTAATTTTTCCTTCTGGAACTTCCTTACCCCCACTCATATGATTTGAGTCAAGAGACAAAGATTCTCAGACTAAGGGAGAAGTCTTCAAAACATGGAAGTTCATATACAATAGTTGGTAAAATTTGACCTTTAGATCAACTGAGTTTCTCGAGAAAGTGGATAATGGGTGGGGTAATAAAGGTGGAGGTAATTATAAAACAAAAGCTTAACCTTTAGGCAAGTTTCTCCTGGGTGGTAGGTGAAGTTTATAAGGAGAAGGAACCATAAAAGGGGAATATTAAATTTAGCTTGATTAAATCTTAGCAAAACAAGAGTTAAAATAAATTTTCAATTTTTAAAAAAGTGTTTATTTTTGCCTACTGTGATCTCAGGAAAAGAAATCAGACTAGGATATTTCAAAAGAATGATTAATGTTATATACTGAGTTCCCAGGGACAGAAAAATTGTTAACATAATGACAGGAAATCGTTGATACTAAATATAATATTATCTACCAAGTCCCTTAAATGATCCTCGTAATGTCAGAATTCCAATAATGCCTCTGTATCACTACTATTAAGATATTTTTCTCGATTAGGTTGAGCTGATACCCTATATTCCACTCTGGGACCTTTTCTTGCAAACAAAGCCAGCCTGAGCCAGACCAGCCCCAAAGTAGGCCATGAGGTCCTTATCCCTTTCATTGGGATTCATGGCACAAAGCAAAACAGCCAGAAATTTGCTAGGATTACTGAGGGCAGTTGGCATTACATGAACATGTTTCACTACCTACTGTGAATCCCTCCCCTTTTTCTCCTAAAAGTTTAAGAACCTTTTCCAGTGAGTCTGCTGGAGGAACATTCCTAGGATGGCAGGCTTGCTACTCTGTTATGTAGATTTAAAATGTTTTATTCTTCCACTCATGAGTTAGATTTATTTCAAGACTTGACACCAGAAATTAAATCAGGATCCTGCATGTAATTATCCCTATTAAAAGGCTTTTAAGAAAGTTGAAAGACAAGGTCATAAAAACTGAGGTAAAAAATCTGTCTCATATACAAGAATATAATCACAACTCAGGATGTCTTTCTCCTCCAAGATTTTATGCTCATTTGAGGTTGGGTGTTAAAGTGACATATTAAACTAGCATCTTAACTAAGAATTAGGGCTAAAGCAAAAACTATGAGGAACATTTATAAAGAAGTTTTTGTTTTTTATTTTTATTTTCCTAGTTAATCATCGTTAACTGCAGAAAAATACTTAAAGTCTTTGAATTTTCTTCTATGTTCCAAGTTCCACTGAGATATAAAATAGAAGACGTGAGCATAGAAAGAATAATGTCAAATATTTATCTAAAGCAATTCATTAACAAATGTTGAGCCATGCCCAGTTCAAAAATTCTATTTCATTATTTTTAAATTCAGAACTGTGTATTACTAATACATATTGAATAGAAATTTTCTTTTGCCCTCTAAACCCAAGAAATACAAAGTTTCTACTCTTATTGGTTCTATTCGGCAAAATAAGTACATGACTAATGCAATTTAGTTCTGTCTCGGGCATATATGGCTATTTGTACAATGTCTAAACCATTAGAATGAGATCTTTCTAAGAACAGCAATCATATTTTTTCCTTTTTTCATATGCTTGGCATGTCTCACCTTTAGTACACACCTAACAAATACTTATTGATTATCAAATCTCAGTTTAAGTTCTAGACTAGGAAGTGGAAGGTTAAAGGTAAGGTTCAGCCACACTAATGACTATTTAAGATATAATCAAAGGGCATTGCTGGATATCTAGCCTTTTTATGTGCACCCAGCAAAATCTAAATTTAAAATTATCTATAAAAGTGGTGTACCACTGTGTGTTTTATATTTATTAATGTGTAATATTCATTCATTTGATCAATCATTTTACAAATCACCTACTAATTTGGCCACTACGTACAAAACACCAAAGTAGTTTGAAGAGTGATAAAAAAGATAATGAAGGCAAGGTTTTCTTGTCCTCTGGTACTAATAGCTGATAAGCTAACAAAGACAAACACCTCAAGAACAGAGTCTGCATTGAATTTCTCTTCTTTACAATACAAAGTAGGATCTCAACATATATTAAAAAGAACTAAACTGTTTGAATACACATAAAAAAAACCTCTTAAAATTTTAAGCTATCTAGTGACTGTTGGGATTTGTCATTTTTGTTACATTTTATTATTCTTTTTTTCTCCCTTAGGCAATTGGAGTTAAGTGACTTGCCCAAGGTCACATATCCAGGAAGTATTAAATGTCTGAGGCCAGATTTTAAGTCAGGTCCTCCGGACTTCCGGGCTGGTGCTCTATCCACCTTACCAACTAGCTCCCCAATTTTTGTTACATTTTAAATATAGTTTGCAAAAAGTAACATGAGTTTCACTGAGCAGCCCTTTTTTGAAGCTATTTCAAATGATCTTATATATCAGCATGTGTTGAACATTTTTTTTAAGTTTTTGAGCATAGGTAGAACAGACTGTAAATTCATTGAAAGTATAGAAATATGTTTTGAAAAACCAACTGTTATGGTTCTACTAATCTTCACTCATGGGATATATCCACCTTTTACAAATAAGGTATATTTTAGTTATCTTACTTTTACCTATCAATTACTGTATTTTTTTATTCTACCAAAAACTTGTAATTGCAAGCAATTATTTATATTTTACATATATAAAAGATAGTTCTGAACAATGTGAAGTAACAAGTTTGGTGCCAATTTTGAGAAATTAAGAATTACAATAGTTTTAAAAATGTTTTCTATGTGTAGAATATTGTACTACAGTTACAAAATGAATAAGACTGATTCCTAACCTCAAGCAGGTTAATACAATCTATGAGAACAAAATTTTCTTTCTTTTTTTAAAATTTTTTTTAAACTTAAATTTAGCACCTAAAGAATTGCTAAATGGTACTAGGTGGAATCAACATTTAAGCTAGTACAGAAATGGGAATGAATAGAATTTGAAAAAAGATATGCCTCTCTTTCATTACAGAAACAAAGTGTCTTTGAATATTACAATGGGGTATCTATTTATATGTTCAAATCATAATTAAGAACATACAATTTCTATAGAAAAACAGATTAATTAAAGTAGTTGAATACCTGTATCCTATCACCTGACTTCATTTTTTTTTATCCTTTGTAAGTTTAAAGCCACTCTTAGATAAAGAGGGAAGTAAAATGAGAGAAAAAGAACAACAAAAAAAACCCCCACTTTTTTTTTTTTTTTTTTTTTTTTTAGATCTCCCAATGTATGTATTTTTTTAAAAGTTATTGGGAGGTACTTCATGCAGTAGGAGAATAATTGCCCATTTATAGTTAAACATGTATATATCAAGTTCAAATCTTTGCAGGAATTTAAGGAAGTTGAGTACCAAACAATCAAATGGTTTCCCCTGTAATGCTATGCTTCTGGCACTCTGAAAAGTCTCAGTACATCAATCATTTTGGCATACTCTTATTGTAATTAAATGTTACCACAACTATCACCAGTAAAATTTCTCCCTCTAAAAAGGATGATATATGCTGAAAAGAAAGCCAACAACAATTGAAAGACAATTATACTCTTTTTCTAGCCATATCACTTATAAATTTCCTTTTTTTTTTTTTTTTTTTTTTGTATCCCTAGCACAGTTCCTGGCACATAGAAGGCATTTAATAAATGTTTTTTGACATGGTTTGAGAATTTATTTAAATAAGCTATACATATGTAACAGGACTAGTATAATAGAGTTTGGTCCTTGTTCTCAGGAAATCTGAGAAGTTCAGGTTCTACCTTTAACAAAAATTAACTATTAGATTACCATAGGCAAATCCTTAATCCTTAAAAGCCACAGACAAATCTCTGATATTATGTAGTTCTAAACAACATGCCACTCTGTGTTCCTGATGTGGAAATTCCCTCTAGGAACAAAATCATAGATCCTTTTTCTGTCATCTTAAAAAAAATTATAATGTAATAGATTGTAAATTTAGTTATGTCTTCCATGATAACTGCTTATAAAGTTAAATTGGAAACTGAAAAGTTACATGACTTCACACAAACTCTTATGGACCTTCATATGTAAAATGAGACTCAGTACTTACCTCACAGAACTGAGGTGAGTTAAAGCACTTTGTAAACCTTCAAGAATTAGATAAACATTCACTTAACCCCAATTGCCTCAGCAAAAAAAAACAAAACAAAAATTAGATAAACATGAAGTTATTTTTACTTTCTTTGCATAATCCTTAGCTATATATGTTCCTTCTTTATATCCCTTATAGTCAGACAACACAATCAAATACAATTGAACAAAATGTTTTTGGGCTATACTTTAACCAATAAATTGGACTTTGCAGAGAAGTTGCAGACAAGCCTACACAAAAATTACTGAAGTCATTCATTTACTGAATTTCCCACATCTGACTCCTACACATAAAAACACTGGTTACCTACCCAAACCTGGCTCATTTCAAAGAGAACTGTTGATTCAGGGCAGCCTAGTTACTATCTGTAGCCTAGACAAGACATTCCTCTGCCCCTTCCCCAACCCCTACATCTTTCTTCTTTCCTCTCAATGGATGCATTTACTAAGATTTTTTTCTTCATTATTTTACTCACATATGAATTACTTTCATCACAACCTTACCTTTTCATATATAAATACATATAGTGCATATATTTTTCACACAATAGAAAGAACTGCAAATTCAGAATTGGGAGGTCTAAGTTTGATCCTCCAGTTTTACTATTAGCTCTGACTTGGGCAAATTATTTAGCTATTCTAAGCCTATTTTCTCATCTGTATAATGGAAGGGTTGGATGGGAAGATTTTGGCCAATATGATCTCTTAATTTCCATCTTATTCTAACATTTCATGATTCTGGGTAAATTTAGTTTTAAATCTACCAGTTCTTTACTAGTTACTAATGAAAACTTCTAGTTTGTACATTCTTAAACACTAGAGGCAGCTAAGTATTACATTGGATAGAGAACTGGGTCAGATTTCAGTTGGTATTTGGTCAAATACTATCTATACTAGCCTGGATTAAGTCACTCAAACTCAGTATCAGTTTCTTTAACTGTAAAATTGGAATAAAAATAGAATCTGCCTCAAAGGGTTGTTGTGTGTGGCTTAAATGAGACAAGTGCTTAGCAAAATGCCTGGCACATAGTAGACACCATATAAATACTTATCCCCCTTCCTCCTCCTCCTAGTTTCTAGTTTTTTTGCCACCACCAAAAGTTGCAATAAATATTTTTGTGTGTATAGGACTTTTTCCCTCTATCTTTGATTCCTTTAAGATACATATAGATCTAGCAATGGTATAGTTGGTTCAATGGGTACTTTAAATCACTGTTTAGTGATTTGGGGAGAGTAATTTGAAATTGCTTTCCAGAATGGTTAGACCTATTAGTAACAGCTCTATTACTAATGTGCCTCAATGTGCCCTTCAACATGTCTTTTTACTTTTATGTCAGTTTTGCCAATCTGATGCCTATGAGGTATGAACTTAGAGTTGTTTTAATGTTCATTTCTTTAATTATTAGTAATTTGAGGCATTTTTTTAATATGGAAAGATTTATATGAACTGATACAAATTAAAGTGAGCAGAATCAGAACAATTTATTTTTATCAATATTATAAAAATAAACACTTTCAAAAGACTTAAGAACCCTGATCAATGAAATAATTAGACATGATTCTGGAGAACTGATAAAGAATATTAGCCACCTTATCACAGAGAAACAAAGGACTATGTCATATGTAGAATAAAAAATTCATTTTTGGAGGTTAGCAATATGCTTTTCTTAGCAGCATTTGATTAATACAAGGGTTCTGTATTTCTTAAATTTTTTCTCAGAGGAGTATTTCTCACCTAGCTCCACCCACTAAAATATAATAATAATCAGAGAGAGAATGCATTAATATTAAGAAGGTACCACTTCAGTATCTTTGCCTAGAAAACCCTAAATGAGTTCACAAAGAATTGGATATGACTAAATAACAACCAAAAAGGAAAAGCTTCCTATAGAAAATAACATTTTAGGAAGGAAGACAAGAAAGCCAGTAGGAGGATATGAAAAGGGAAAACATACCAGGCACAGAACATAACTAGAAAAAATGTCAGGAGACCAGAGATGGAGCGATTGGGTATCTTGTTTATGGAACAGCAAGGAGACTAGTGACCCTGGATGAAAGATTATATGTTTGGAGTAAGATACTAGAAGACTGCAAAGGTAGAAAGTAACTAGTTATAGGCCTGAGAACTTTTACTCCAGATATAGAAAAGAAAGATTAAAGCTCAAGATTCATCTTCTTGATTTTTCCATATAAGTTTTCCATATAAGTTCAATAAAATAAAAGTATGTGGATTAGCTGATCCTTTTTATAAGAAATCAACAAGCAGAAACATATACTTAAGTTTGAATTTATTACGTAGCTTCTTCAATCTAAATTTTACTTTCAGCCAATCACTATTTAACAATCTCAGTTGTATACTTATTCCAAATTCTGACTTAAGAGTCAGAAGACATAGAGGGTGATGCTGCACTAGTATATATTTGAAAACAAAAATAACTTGCAAGTTGCTTTTAGAGTGAGCTGTTCTAAAGTAGATTTTGAACTTAATTCTTCTATTTTTCTTGTGCACTTCCTAGCTAGATGAGAAAAAAATCCTAGTTGCAGATGGAAAAAAGGCCCATATGTGCAAAAATGTTGTAGCAGCTCTTTTTGCACTGGTAAGGAATTAGAAATTGAGTGGATGCTTATCAATTGAGAAATCGCTGAATAAGTTATGGCATATAAATATAAGAGAATATTATTGTTCTATAAGAAATGATGAGCAGGCTAATTTCAGAAAAGCCTGAAAAAACTTACATAAACTAATGCTGAGGGAAGTGAGCAGAAACAGAACATTGTATACAGTAACAGCAAGATTATGTGATGATCAACTATGATAGAGCAGTTTTATAAAAATAATAATGAGCTTTTCTCAATCCTCATCTTTGACCTTTGAGTAGATTTTGATACTGTCAATCACTCTCATATCTTATTCTCATATCACTAAGTTTCCATGACTGTGTTCTCTCTTAGATCAGATCTCCTTCTACAAGTCTGACTGACACTTCTCAGTTTCTTTGTAGGCTCTTCACTCAGGTTATACCCAGGAATCTTAAGTGTCTCCCAAGCCTCTGGGTCTGTCTCTTGGTCACATGATGATCAATCAGCTCACATGTAGCTGATCATCAACTTTATGCAATTATCATCATTATCAATTTCATCTTTATGCAAATTGATTCTTTGACATCAATATAATAAATTTAACTGATTAATTGACTTTTTCTTTATTTTCCTTCAGATTATGTCAACAATTTGTAGAAAGACTAAGAAGCAATTTTCCCTTCTTGAAATGATTTTAAGGCAATTTATAAAATTGTTTTAGTCACATTTGTTTTCGTATCATCTTTTTCCTTTTCTCTTTTCCCAACTAAAGAATTAAAAAAAAGACAAAAAAGCAGTTTGATAAAACCAATCAATATCTAAACCTTATAGTAAATACTCTGTCCCAATCCATAGCTTCCTACCTCTTTAAAAAAAAAAAAGGAAGGAGGCTCATTTTCTCATTTCTCCTTCAAAAAGTAATTATTTTAAAAGCATGAGAAATATAGGATTGATTTCAAAAGTCTAAAAATCTATCACTGTGTTTCAATTTTTACTTAAGCTGAGGGGAAAAAATGGAAACCAAACAAAAGACTGACTAATATTCCAGTTGTTGAAAATGTATGCCCATAGAATTGGAGATCTAATAAACTACAATTCATCATTCTCCCCAGGAGACAATACAAATAATATTTTGCCTGGTGACTTCACTTTATGCTTAATGGGTAAACTGAAAGCTGTGCCCATGTGGAAAATGAATCATTTTTAGCAGCAATACACATGTATTGTACTGATCTTAATAGCATATAATCTACTAAATCTAACCATGTGCAATGAATAAAATAAAAAAAGACGTGAAACATCTTAGTTCACTATTTTTAATTCATTGTTCTTAAAAACTTATCAGTTTTACATATTTTGGTTGCTCAGTCCATTTGCTAATAATGAAATATGTAAAAATATATTTAAGGAAAAATGGTATTGTTATAGTTTTCCTCATTATATGCCTTCACTTTTCCAGAATTATGGGTTTTTCTTTTCTCTTCAGTCTCCACTCTGAAAAATCAAAATATGCTGTCACATATTCCATACATATGTGTATATGGAAGAGATACTAACAGGCAGACAGAGGCAGCCAGAAAGGGAGAGACAGACAGACAGACAGAGACAGACATGAAAAGAGGAGAGAAGAGAAGACAGAGAAGAGAGAAAATCTCATAGTTTTGGATATGTAAACCTATGACCTTCCCTCACTTAAATCCAATTCATTTGCAAGTCATGACATCTTCCTGATGTCATGGTCCTCTTTGAGGAGAAAGGACAAACAATAACATGTGAGGAGTAGTAGCTGTCCCATTGAGAATCCAGCTGTCCAGTTCCAACTGGGGAGTGCAGCTTCTTTTGTTTATTCCTTATCTCTTCTCCCTCTTTCCATATAGGGAATCATACACTTATTTTTGGATGCTCTTCCCAAAGAAATAGAAATTTTG
The DNA here is from genome assembly GCA_023553655.1 of Myrmecobius fasciatus. Taxonomy (NCBI): domain Eukaryota; kingdom Metazoa; phylum Chordata; class Mammalia; order Dasyuromorphia; family Myrmecobiidae; genus Myrmecobius; species Myrmecobius fasciatus. The sequence goes on along the minus strand of JAJPUD010001220.1, from coordinate 232,987 downwards.
ATTGCTGAAACCTATAATCTTGGAATTTGCAGAATAGATTTCTTTTAAATGGATCATGCCTTAAACTGTCATTAATTGGCCAACAATAGATGCCAGTTCAAGACTCATTTGGTCATTGTTTGGATTTTGATGGCTAAGAGTGAGTGTAAATAGCAATTGTTTCTGTTTTGGCCAGAAACCTTGATTTCCTTCCTCTCCCATATTGATTTTATTTTTTTGACTAAGTAAAAGAGTTTATTTTTATTTTTTTTTTTTTTTTTTTTTTGATTTTTTACTGATTTTTACCTAGTCCTAGTCGCTGAATGGGCAATGCAGTTTCTTTCTTCCTCTCTCCCTCCCTCCCTCATTTCCTTCTTTCCTTTAAAAACATTCATGCTACCTTCCTATATAAAAGTTAAAACTGTCTGAGAGCATGATTATAACCAACATGTAGCTTTACATTCTTATAGTACGCTATTTTTTAACAGAAAGGAAGAAAATGTTTTTCAGTTCTAGTTATCCGTAATCAATATTGAATTTTATTTGAATTCTCTTGCTTTTCAATGTCATCTTTTGTTGTTTATGCATAAAAAGTTCTGCTTTCTTTGACCTGCATAAGTTTTTCCCAGTATCTCCAGTCAATCTGAATATTTATTATAACATTATTCTCTTATACCTTCACCCCACAATTTATTTAGTTATTCCCCAATTTTTGTGCACACAATTTGTTTTCTTTCTTTCTTTTTTTTTGTTTTTGCTACATATGGAAAAATTCTGTCATCTATTACTTTCAAGTATAGACAGTAATGGGCTGGCAATGTCAAAAAGTAAAAAAAAAAATTAAAGGAATTTCCCATATAGTTACAAATTATTTTCAATAATGCTTTGTCAAATTCACTGCTCAACTAGTACTATTACTGGTATTCCTGACTTTCCCCCAGCCTTTCCCAAACCTTTTGTAATGCTCAGGGAGAAACTGAGGCAGTATCACACAGTGGAAATCAAGTAATGCTTTACTGATGTTAATTGAGAGTTCAGAATCCATAGCTATGAATCAGGACTGGTGAGACTCATGTCTCAAAGCATGCAGTCCAGGCCAGAAACTTAGACTGACAGGTATGTTAGCCAACTGAATAGTACAAAGTATTCAGCGCCCCACTGAGGGATGTAATGCATTATATAGGTTCTATAGATCAGGGAGAAAGAACAGCTGAGAAATATCAGGAGTTCATAAGAAACTATCAATTCAATTCTGACAGATACGGAGTGAGGGAAAGAAGAGTACTAAAGCTATAAATTCAGGTAGGGAGTGAAGTGTGCTGGAGAAACTGAGACAGTGAGTCTGGGTCTTACAGATAAGGTGTATGTTGAGGCTGACCATCTGGAGGTTTCATAACTCCTTTGGAATGTGAGTCCAATTATTTCTGAAGATCAGGAAGTGGGGATTCTATTCTGGGACAGAGCAATTAAGGGAGACTGAAACAGCAACTGAAGGAGACTGAGACAGTAACTGAAGGAAACTGAGACAGGGAACCTGTGGCACAACACTTTCAACTTTGACTTTTTTCATTTTCACCAACTTGATATATCTGAATACATGGAATTGATTTAATTTGCATTGCCTTTAATACTTTGTCCAGAATTTATCTCTCAAAAGCAAAAACAAAACAAAACAAAACAAAAAGCCTCATTTCCTGTATTAGTGGAAAAAAAAAAAACACTAGTTCTGGAGCCAGAGAATAAGGGTTGAAATCCAATCTCTGATGCTCATTACCTGTGTAACCTTGGATGAGGTATTTATCCTCCTAGGGCTTCAGTTTCTTCATCTATAAAGTAAGGGAATTGTTCTAAATGGACTCCAAAATCCCTTCTGACTCTAGATATATAATTCTATGACTTCACCTAGCTGCTTTTGTTCACAAATGAGGATATTAGCATTTTGAAACCACCTTACTTACCACTCATTCCTCCATCTTCTAGGAATCTAGCTTCCACTTCTATTCCTATATTATTGAAATCTCTTTCTACAAAAATGACCTAACAACCAAATCAAGACAGTTTTATGTAATCTCCTAAACATGAAATGCTTTGAACCACAATTCTTCTCCCTTTCCCAATTTCATCTTTTAACCTTAGAAAACAGTATTACAAGAAAGGGTGCTGAAATTGCTATTGGCAATACGTTAGAAATGGGAGTGGCTGGAGGCTAAAAGGCCACCAGGAAGAAAATGAAATGATTCGCAGACATAAGACCCTAAACTGGTCCAGGGTAGCAAGGACTCCACCTTTTAATAGACCCAGAAGCTAGAACACGGACACGGTCTGAACCTAATAAGCAATGAATTTCAGTGTTGATATTGATATTCTGAAGGGTTTGTTGGCATAAGGTAACCAGTTCTATAAAGAGAAGCACCATTCATTGGCAGGGCTCCTTTCAAAGCAAACTATGGCTCTGATGGGAGATAAGTTCCCTGAAAGCAGGAACTTTCTTTTTCTTTCTTTTTTTCTTTCCTTTTTTTTTTCCTTTGTATCCTAGCATTATATACTATCCTTGGAAAATTACTGACTGATGCTTGGGGTCACCATGAGGCTTTGGCATAGAAAAATATGAGCATCCTTACAAAAAAATGCCCAAACAACTTATCATGAAGCCTGAAAACTATAATAACCAATATCATCCCTTGGGAATTTAAGCTAGAAGACCTGAGTGATGGATTGGAGAGATTTCAAAATAAAATTTTAAAAGATGCTAAAATGGAATTGTTAATAGCTTTGGGCTTATCAAAGACTATATTGCTAGAGTTATTGCCTAGTTTGTCCTAGACAATAACTATAGAAATATAGTCTTTGATAAACCCAAAGACCCCTGCTTCTGGGATAAGTACTCACGATTTGACAAAAACTGCTGGGAAAATTGGAAACTAGTGTGGAAGAAATTTGGGCTTGACCCACATCTAGCACCACATACCAAGATAAGATCTAAATGGGTTCATGATCTGGATATAAAGAGCGATATTATAAGTAAATTAGAGGAATGTAGTATAGTTTACCTTTCAGACCTATGGAGATGGAATAAATTTATGTCCAAAGAAGAACTGGAACTCTTAATTGAACACCAGATAGATAATTTTGATTATATTAAGTTAAAAAGTTTTTGTACAAACAAAACTAATGCAGACAAGATTAGGATAGAAGCAATAAATTGGGAAATCATCTTTACATTTAAGGGTTCTGATAAAGGTCTCATCTCTAAAATATATAGAGAATTGTCTCATATTTATAAGAATTCAAGCCATTCTCCAATTGATAAATGGTCAAAGGATATGAACAGACAATTTTCAGAGGATGAAATTAAAACTATTTGTAGTCATATGAAAAGGTGCTCCAAATCACTATTGATCAGAGAAATGCAAATCAAGACAACCCTGAGGTACCACTACACACCTGTCAGATTGGCTTAAATGACAGGAAAAGATAATGATGAATGTTGGAGGGGATGTGGGAAGGCTGGGACACTGATGCATTGTTGGTGGAATTGTGAACGGATCTAGCCATTCTGGAGAGCAATTTGGAGCTATGCTCAAAAAGTTGTCAAACTGTGCATACCCTTTGACCCAGCAGCATTTCTATTGGGCTTATATCCCAAAGAAATCATAAAGGAAGGAAAGGGCCCCACATGTGCAAGAATGTTTGTGGCAGCCCTTTTTATAGTGGCTAGACACTGGAAACTGAATGGATGCCCATCAATTGGAGAATGGCTGAATAAATTATGGTATATGAATGTTATGGAATATTATTGTTCTGTAAGAAACGACCAGCAGGACGATTTCAGAGAGGCTTGGAGAGACTTGCATGAACTGATGCTGAGTGAAATGAGCAGAACCAGGAGATCATTATACACAGCAACAACAATACTATATAACGATCAGTTCTGATGGACATGGCTTTCTTCAACAATGAAATGTTTCAAACCACTTCCAATTGTTCACTGAAGAAAGCCATATACACCCAGAGAGAGGGATGTGAAATGTGGACCACAACATAACATTTTCATGCTCTCGATTGATGTTTGCTTACATTGTGTTTCCTTTATCTGTTATTTCTTTCTTGTGGATACGATTTTTCTTGCACAACAATGGTAAGTGTGGAAATATGTATACATATATTCAATTTGTCAAGTATTTTATCATAATTAACATGTAGTGGATATCCTGCCATCTAGGGGAGGGGTAGGGAGTAGGGGGGAAAAATTTGTAACAGAAAGCTTTGTAAGGGTTAATGTTGAAGAATTACCCATACATATGTTTTGCAAATAAAAAAAAATAAAATTAAAAAAATAAAAATAAAATAGCTTTGGAAGGGAGAGAAGTGGGATTCAAAACTATCTAGACAATTTACAGCCAACAAGCAAGTATTTTACACATATAGAGACTGGAGAAAGAATGAATGCAGTTGATATTAGTGCACCTAAGAAATTGTTTAGAAAAGTTGTAGTTGATACAAAAAAAAGATAAGTGTGGAAATATGTATACATATATTCAATTTGTCAAGTATTTTAACATAATTAACATATAGTGGATATCCTGCCATCTAGGGGACAGGTGGGGAGTAGGGGGGAAAATTTGTAACAGAAAGCTTTGTAAGGGTTAATGTTGAAGAATTACTCATACATATGTTTTGCAAATAAAAAGTTTTAATAAAATACAAAAAAAAAGAAAAGAAAAGTTGTAGTTGCATTGTAAGTATTGACACTTTAAAAATAAAAGGGGTGGGGTAGAAGACATTAGAATGAAAACAATGGTATAAGAAGTAACATATATACATACATACATATGCAAACATGTTTATGTATATATGCCCTGAAGAGGTCCGAGAAAGGTGGAAAGGACTCATAACCAAAAATATTTATAGTATCTGTTTTTATTGTATCAAAGAAGTGTAAACTAAGTAAGTGCCTATCAACTGAGAAAAAGCAAAATTATGGTACATGAACGTAATAGAATATTAATATACCATAAGAAATAATTAAAGGAACTGATTGCCAAAAATTAGGAAGACTACCAATAAGAGAATTTGTTTTGGTTAATTATTGCTACAAAGAAGTGCTTTTATTTGAGACTAGATAGAAGATAGTGATGGTAATTGAAGAAGAAAAAAAAAAGAATCAATAACATCCTAAAAAAATGCACAGAAGCAATCAGAAGGAAGTTCAGAAGAGAAAACAGAAGCAAAGCAATGTCAGAACTATTTTTAAAATTTAAAATATGCTTTTTTAAAAAGCCACAGTCTTGACAGTGTCATGATTTTATATATAATTCCATTTAATTTGTTCTATACATAAATGTTCATGTTTGTTGATATATATTACAGTAATAATAATTTCTTTTAAAAAGTGTGCAATTCTGAGATAATACTCTATTACATTTGGTTAGACTCCTCTCATCTCTCTTCTTCCCTTCTTCCCTATAGGCCTTGTATATTACATGATTCAAATTTCAAATTATTGTTTGAAAAATTGGGAAGGAGATCAAATTAGGTAAAGACAAGTACAGGCTAGAAAGTATAGTTGAAGAGCAAAAGCTGGATAGGCCAAATGATGATTTCATTAACAGCATGTAAAGGAATTTTTAGGAAGATGGGGGGAAAAATGGATCTTTTCCACAGGGAGAAAAATGAGTCATTTAAGGTAGATAAGATAATAATGGTGGCATTTCCTGACAATAAAGATGGTTAAATGTTAGGTCAAAGTTGAATTTAAGAGATATCAATTTCTTCCCTGTATATAAAACTGAGATCCAGATGGCTATATCCATCTGTCTCTATAAATTATGTGCAGTCAGTATACAAAAGCAAATCTACTAATGCATAGCTGATTTAAAGATGATACAAATATAAGAACATCTGACCTTTGCTACCAGTACCTCGCTCCCCTCCACCCCCCCCAGGGGCTCAGAGAAAACTGCCTTCCTCCATGTTTAAACTTCCTCTAGTAGAGTTCCTGAATTAGTATTTCCACATAGACCACAAAAATCCATAAAAAGAGTATTACATCAAGAGCAGTTGCTAGAAACTTAGTTCCTCAAAGTTATGGGCTTAAATTGGCTTTTAGTTGACTGACTTGTAACTCTTCTATGACCTTCATAACATTGTTTCTAGGAGAAGATGCTTTTAGAATGCTAAGCTACAAGTCTGGGAACCACCTTCATGTTTATCCATTATAGATAAGGAAACTGACTGTCTAGAAATTGAGTGATATTCCCTAAGCTACATAATTGGCAAGAATCTACAACCAGGCCATTTGATGGTACAGTTCAAATTACCCATAATTCATCATGAACATGGCTGAAATGTTTACCTTTAATGCTTCATCAAGTGATTCAATTATTAAACAGTATAGTTTACTGGACACTAAATATATGTAAAATGATGTGTTAGGTGCTAGTCTGTTCACAAATATTTATTTATTGAGCACAAGTTGCTAGATCACTAGGTAATGTCCTGCAACTTAGTTGGGGAAAACATCATAGTCTGTGAATAAAAGGATCAAAGAATACTTTAAAAAAAAAAAACAAAGTAGAGAGATATTGTGGCAGGAATGGTGAAAGCCTAGACTTAAGGATAATGGTCCTCCAAGTAAATTGCTGTTTGACCTTGGAACAAGGCACTTAACCTTTCTCAGCCTCAATTTTCTGCTCAGTAAAACAGTAATTACACATCAGTGTGCTAGCATTATTATCATTATCATCATCAACAACTCATTTATATAGTGCTTTAAGGTTTAAAGAGATTTCCTCAAAATTACCTGGGGAGGTAGCTAGTCCAATTATAATTATCCTCATATTAAAGATGAGGAACAGAGACTCAGAGAAGGTAGGCATTTGCCCATGGTGATGGCTGAATGTGATCATAATAATGGCTGAGACTAAGAGCACTTTTAGGTTGGCAAAGCACTTACCTTATTTGAGCCTCAAACAACAACCTCATAAGGTAGATATTATTGGCGTTGTTTCTCTTCCTTTCAGAAGAGCTAAGTACCATTCATTTGCAGGCATACCTAGGAGACATTGCAGGTTTGGTTCAAGACCACCTTAATAAAGCCAGTGATTTTTTTGGTTTCCCAGTGTATATAACATTATGTTTACACTATACTGTAGTTAATTAAGTGTGTAATAGTATTATATCTACAAGTGTACATATCTTAATCAAAAATACTTTATTGCTAAAATATTCTAACCATCATCTGAGTATTCAATGAGTAGTAATCTTTTTAGTGAAGGAAGATCTTGCCTCAGTGTTGATGGCTGCTAACTGATCAGGGTGGTGCTTGCTGAAGACTGGGTTGGCTATGGTATTTTCTTAAAATAAGACAACAATGACGTTTGCTGCATTAACTCTTCCTTTCACTTGAACATTTTAGAGGCCATTATAGGATTATTAGTGCCCTTAATTTCAATATTATTGTGTCTCAGGGAAGAGGGAAGCCTAAGAAGAGGGAGATAGTCAGGGAATGGCAGGTCCATGGAGCAGTCAGAACACACACAGCATTTAAGTTCACTGTGAGCATGGTTTATGGCACTCCCAAACAATTACAATAAAAACATCAGGGGCAACTAGTTGGAGCAGTGGATAGAGTACCAGTCCTGAAGTCAGGAGGTCCTGAGTTCAAATCTGGACTCAGACACTTAACACTTCCTGGCTGTGTGACCCTGGGCAAAGTCACTTAGCCCCAATTGCCTCAGCAAAAAAAAAATAAATAAATAAATAAAAAATTAAAAAAATAGTACTGTCAAAGGTTACTGATCATAGATCACCATAACAAGTATAATAATGATAAAAAAAATTGAAATATTGTAAGAATTACCAAAATGTGACACAGAAGCATATGCTGTTGGAAAAATGAAGTGAATAGATTTACTCAGTGAAGGAATGCCATAAATTTTCTTACTTTTTCTTAGACAATTGGATCAAGTGACTTGCCCAAGGTCACACAGCTAAGAAGTGTTAAGTGTCTTGAGATCAGATTTGAACTTAGGTCTTCCTGACTTCAGGGCTGGTGCTCTATCCACTGTACCACCTAGCTGTTCCCATAAACTTTCAATTTGTAAATAGAGTAATATTAACAATTCTAATATCTGTGAAGCACAATAAAATGATGTATATCTATGCTTCTCTAGGTCAGAGCTAGTAAGTATCAAGTGCAATATTCTAACTCAGTTCCGTTTCTGATCTTTTTTAGCCTTAAAATTATAATATTATATAGTGGACCAATTTAAATTAATCTGTTTTATTGCTTCATTTCAATAAACCATCTCACAAATACATGCTATGGTCATAGAAGGAGGAAACCAATAAGAAAGTATGGATAACTTAGAGCAAACAAACTCAAGCATATGCTTTGATGAATAGTTCATAATGCATATCATATATATCAAGGACAAAACAAACAGAATGCTAAAGACAAAAGTCAGAGTTAGGTAAGGTTAATCATACAATACATCATGGAAAAAATGTGAATTTCTAACAAATTTACTAAAAACTTAATGGCAACTATCAGAATAGAGCTTCTAAGGAATAGTGTCAATAAATCCTTAGCATATTCATTAAAGTGTGTTGCTTTAAAGTTGCATGGGTACTGCAAATGTTTTTCTACTTCTATAGAATTACTGCAGAAAAGCATTTCTTGGTATAAAAATGATTAACTAAAATGAAATTCAATCATATAGTACATAGCCCTAATCTGTTAAAACTCCTATTTCACTAAAATGTTCTCAATAATTACTTTTCTGAAATACTTTGTGAGGCATTGGGATCCTCTGCTAAAAGACCCACTTAAAAGAACAAAAAAAGGGGGGGAGGGGGGAAGCTTCAAGAAATGGATTTCCTCTAAGAATTTTGTTGATATAAAATGACTAGACAAAAAAGTTACTAATTTTAAAGAATTTAAAAGATTATGAGTATTGGGAACAATTGAGATCTAGTTTTTAAATCCATTCAGTTGGGTTTCATGCATAGCACATTTGTTTTGAGTGAAAGCAAACAACCCACATTTTCCCACGTGCATAGATAGGAATAAGGTTAAAAGGAAACAAAATAAAGCATAAGAAAGATCCAAAGTCTCAAAATTTGATGGGGGAAGGGGAGGAGCTCCGAGGTTTGGACCACCCAGGTAGAAGAGAAAGGGAGGGAAGCTTGGTTATCTCTTAACAAGAAATAAATGTTAGTTTAGCCCTTCAATTAGGGATGGGAAATAGTGTAAATTTGTGGAAAGGAAACCTTTGCTTTACATCCCTAATAACAAAACTATTTATAAAACTAATCAATCCACTTACTCAAAGATGCATTAGGCTTCATTCGCCCTAGAAGAGGTAAGTTGTTCTCTCTCCAGGCTTCCTTGAGATGAATGGGAAGACTTTTCTCCTCAATAACTACACCTCCCTCCACAAGAATGCTTGCTATCTCCAAGATTGTTTTGTAACCCACAGCAGTTAAAAGGAGCTGTATCAACAGGTTTTCCCTCCTTCCTAACACAGAACTCCTTATAAATACAGACCAAGAACACTAACCAAATTAAACAGTTATCTCAGAAATTCAAAACCAATTTTTTCTATAGTTTTTTTTTTTCCCCCACAGGAAATCACAATTTACATTTTTATCAGTTTGGTCTTTCTGAGCCCAGAGCTGGAAGTGAAGCAAAGAACTATTTTCTTGATGGCATATATATATATATGTAATACATTTTCCAAAAGCTTGAACATTAACTTCAGAATGCCAGTTAGGACAGAGAACTGATTCTTTTCTAGATGTGACTGCTAATGTTTTTGAAAAACTAAACACTTAAGTAACTGAAAAGCCTCTTTTTTCAAAACAAGGAAAAATAATAATACTGCAAGGGCAGTGATGCATAACATTCTCACCAAGCTTCTCTAGAAGGTAAAAATCAAAAAGCCATTGTAATAGAAAAACAGTGTAATACCAATCAGATTTTTAAAACAAAACAATGATTTGGAATGTCAATTTGACTTTAAAAATTCCGCTTTATTTTTGAACCATTTTCCAATCATTAAACTACAGTTTATGTATGCATATGTGTATATGTATGCATGTATGCCTGAAAGTTCTGAAACTTCAGGGCATGGATTGAAAGATTCCCAAAATTAATAATGGTATAATTGCTCAGTTATAGAAAGAATCTAATGTAATTTGCCCCGCTGTGCCAAAAAAAGCCCTTCTTCCTCACACAAACCCTACTGCCCATTTCTGAATTTCTTTAAAACTCAGTTCAAATCCCATTTTCTGCAAGAATCCATTTCAGGTAGGCAGTGTGTAACCCCTTGCCATTTCAGTTTTCCCATATCTTGAATGTACCTAACTGTTCCTTGTCCCCTCTCCTTCTTTCCATTTTAGAACATGAGCTCCTTTAGGGCAGGTATTGTTTTTTTTTTACAATCTTTGTATCACCAGCATCTAGCCCAGGCTTCCACGAAACCTAGTAAATGCTTAAAAAAAAAAAAAAAAGCTTGTTGATTCATGTATGCATGTGTGTTGTGTGTGCTTTCATGTATGTATACACATATGTGTGCAGTACACAGTGCAATGCATGTGTGCATATATGCCTGAAAGTTCTGAAACTTCAGGGCATGGACTGAAAGAAGATTCCCAAAATTAATAATGGTATAATTGCTCAGTGGACAGGGCCCAGTCAGAAAGATCAGAAAGTTCCAATCAGTCCTCAGACACTGGCCTCCTGTGTCACCCTCAGCAAGACATTTAACCCTTTTTGCTTCAGTTTCCTCATCTGTAAAATGGACTGAAAAAGGAAATGATAAACCACTCTGGTATCTTTGTCAAGAAAAATTAAAAATGGTATTGTGAAGGGTGGGACCTGACTGAAAAAATGACTAAACAATGATACTTCTTAGTATCTTTCCTCTTCCTCTAAGGACCAAAAACCCTATCAGATATTTTATTCTCAAAGGCCCCAAAATAGGGAGAAATCAGCTAAAAAATAGCATTTGCTAATTACTATCAATCCAAATCAGCAAGCAATGATTAATTTCTTACTAAGTGCCAGATGTCTCAAGGAGTTTATATTCTAATGAGAAAAGACAAAACATTGCACCAGCCCTGAAGTCAGGAGGACCTGAGCTCAGATCTGGCCTCAGATACTTCCTGGCTGTGTTCCCCTGGCAAGTCACTTAATCTCAATTGCCACAGCAAAAAAAAAAAAAAAGACAAAACATGAATGAAAGAAAAAAAAGAGGGGGAGGGGAAGAACAGTTAATCATAGTGGATTTATAATAAAGAAATAAGGAAAGTCAGGAGTACTACCCCAGGAGGAATGAATCACTTGACTTGGGCATTCTCCTTAAGATGGAGGTTGTGGTAGTATCTAGGTAATCAAAGGGAGAGACTATAAAATACTTTCAATATATGAAGTCCAGGGGTAAGTGAACTTTTGGGCTTTCCTCCAGTATTTTAAGCAGTCATGCTTTTATTCATATAGACAATGTACTTTATAAGGAAAACACTGAATATTGAACTAGAGGACCTGGGTTCAATTTTGAGATATAATACCTATGTGACTTTAGGGCAAGTCCCTTGATTTCTTAGAGAGCCTAAATTTCTTCATCTATAAAATGAGGGATTGGGATTCAAAGGATCTTGAATTTAAATCTGGAAGATTTCTCTTCTTGGGAACACCCTCTTGCTTAGATGGATGTAGAAAGGTCTTTTTTTAATTTCAGTTTTTAAGAAGGAAAGTTTCATTTTTTAGAATCTGGAAGTCAAAAGGAACTTAATTCAATATCCCCAGTTTACATAAGAGGAAACTGAGTCCAGTGAGTTTAATTTCCAACCCCCAATGTTAAATATCTAAGCCAGTTTTCAGAAGCAAGTCTGGACCCTAAATGAACTCCTTTTAAGACATTATGATCCACTAACCCAATCTTCAAGAACCTACAGATATCAGCACAATACCATGAAAGATCAGAATCAAGTGCTTGAGAGGAAAGTTGCAAATTATTATGTTTGGGTATCATAATGGATAAAGTCAGCAAAATTTGAGTTCAAATCTTATCTCAGTCACATTATTAGTTTCTTGACCCTGGGTAGATTACTTAATATATATATATATATATATATATGAATGATATCATGACATGTGTTAAGATATTAGGAGACACTTTTCCAGAGGTAAGGCCCAGCAAGCAGGTGTAGCCTGAGTTTGGTTTAACAACAATCTTTTGTGCTCACCTTCTGGATGATCTCAGCCACAACCAAATCTCAGAATTTTGTTTCTAATTATGAAGCCCTGTTATGAATCAAATTTATTACATTATTACTGTTACCCCTTATTCTTGTCAATACAAGAGTCCTTCCCAGTTGTAGTGGGGCTCCTCCACATGTGTCCTGGCTTACAAGCCATTTCCCTCACTTTGAAATTAAACCTCTGTTTGATTCCTGATTCTCCTGTCTTTAGCCTGCTTTGTTCAACTCCAACCACCCATAGGTTAGAGGCTGGTTCTGGTCGGGTTGACACATGGGGGCAACTGGTTGAAGGAATTGTCAAGGTTTAAGTTGAACTAGAGGTAGAGGAAGGGAAGAACACTTCAGTAATCCAAGGTAGTAAATTCTACAGTATGAAAGACTGCTTCTGAGGTGTGGGAGAGACAAAATAAAATTGAAACCTGATCCCTGTGAGCAAGGAATTTATATTGGAGTATGTAAAAAAAAAAAAAGCTATCTCCAAGGATTATTGTTCTGCTTTGCCCTAGAAGAATGAATTAGATAGAAGTTGCAGAAAGGCAGATTTAAGCTTGCCATAAAGGGAAGAAGATAAAAAAAAAAAACTTTCTAAGACTTCCAAATAACTAAATAGAAGCAAAATGGGAATCGAGGCAGCAGATTCCTTTCTCACTGGAGATTTTCAAGACAAGGCTGGATGACAGCTTGTCAGTTATGTTGCCACTTTTAGAGTTGACAGGATTTTTTTTTTCCAGATATGGTTTGGGACAGACCTTGGAGGTTTCTTCTAACTGACATTCAGGAACCTGAGATCAATCAGTCAGTGAATCAGTCAGTATATATTTATTAATCACCTATCAATTGCTAGGCATGATATTAGGTGATAGAGATAGAAAGAAAGAAAGACAAGGGTTATCAGGAAAGGATTCTTTTAGGTGGGATATTAGAAGAAAGCCAGAGAAGTCAGGAGGTAGATATGAGAATTCCAGACTGAGGAAGAACCAATGAAAATCACATTCTGGGCCTCTATAGCATTCTAGTATTGCACGTGGCCCCACAGCCCATTCAAGAGTGTTGGGAGTTCTTGAGATGTTGTGGAAATGAGGTTCTGTAGCAGATCCTATATATGAGCTAATAAAGTGGTAACTGATGAGAGAAATCTTCTTGAAGCTGCCTGGATAATAGCAGGAGGTCCAGTAGAAATATAGGCAACTAAGTGACCAGCTGCTGGACAGTGACAGGCTTTAGATATGAGTTGGAGTCAAGAAGGCCTAAATTTTTATCCCTCCTTAGATAGTTATATGACCTTTGGCAAATTGCTTCCTTCAGACTCAGTTTCCTCAATTGTAAAATGTTAACTACAGTGTCTACATCACAGGTTGTTATGAAATTTTGACTTAGATAATATATATAGACATTTAAAATAATACCATTAAAGCAACATATAAATGTTACTTTCTTTTTTTGTCCCTCAAGAATTAAAACTTTTTTGTGTATTAAATTACATCAATAATTAATTGGTTAAAGTCTACATTTTTGGTTGGTCTTCTACACAGATGGAAAAACTGATCTATACAATTCTTCAAAATTGTCTTTTTACTTCAAAATAGTTAATAAGTAACTCCTGAGTCTCCTGAGTTTTATACTAACAAAGTTTAACTTTTATTAGAGGTTATTCCTCTGAAAAATTTTCATTTTTCCCATGTCATTTTCAAAATGTGGAGACTGTAAATAGTCACACTCCTTTAATAAAGGTCTGACTAATGTTGACTATTCTGACAGGTCTTGTTGGCACTCTTCTATCATAATCATATTTCCTTTAATGCAGCTAGGTATCAGGTTTGTGTTTTAAATAACTACAACTACATTAGTGACTCAGTCACCTCTTGTCACCCTAAGCATGTCAGTTTTCATGACCTGGGTTTGTAGGATTTGGAAATCTTACAAGAAAATAAGTTAAAACTGTAATACTGAATTGAACAAGCAATATCAAACCTTAGAACTTTCAGTTTAAAACAAACAAAAAACACCTCATAGCTGCTAAGCTCACTTTTCAAGAATGACTAGAAATGTTTTTTGTAGCTTTATTTTTACTTTAAGCTTTTAATCAGATTTAAATTCTTCGAAACCTTACTCTTCAGAAATTTTTAGACAATTCCTGGCATCAGGTCAACTAATATTCTATTTACTTTCTTTCTTTTTCTTTTCTTTTCTTTTCTTTCTTTCTTTTTTTTTTTTGTTATACTCTATTTACTTTTAACTGAAGTCAAAATTTGTTCTTCAAAGAACTGGGACCTAAGCCATTAATTTCTATTGTGGATGATAATTAAAATTCAATTCTAGAATTCTGAGAAGGTATGCTTTGTTATTCAATCTCTATTAATAACATGATAGGCAGTGAAAAGAACACTGGGCACGGAATCAGGAAAACCAAAGTTCAAATTTGAGTTTAGATGCTTACTAGCTTTGTGACTCTAGGCAAGCCATTTAATCATATTTGCCTCAGTTTCCTCATCTGTAAAATGAACTGGAAAAAGAAATGGCAAACCAATCCAGTATCTTTGCCAAGGAAAACCCAAATGAGGTCACAAAGTTCGATGTGATTGAAGAACAATTAATCAGTTACAGTCTTTTTGTTGTTGTTGTTGTTATTAAAAAAACAAACAAACAAACCCAACAACTTAAGATAGCCTACGATGAAGGTTAAATGGAGAATCCTTTCATCTGATAGAATTTCATATCTTTTAACTGTCTCTTGGTACTGGATCCAGCTTACAAGTTTAATAGTTAGTGGGTCAAGGAAAACATAACTTCTGCTTTACAGCTATCTAGGAATGGCTTTATTGGGATAATAAAATCATTCTTTATTAAGCACTTAATGTATAACCAGGATATGAAGATTTGACCTGATTATATCTGGGTTGGGTTCCTTTTTGAACTTATGAGAAATTCATATATAATAATGTGTATGATTCAATGAATACAAAATTTTATCAGCCATGTTTTGCTCATTTTCAGTAATTAAAACTTAATTTCTTTTTTAGGTATATAAAAAGCTATTTCAAAATCTTGATGCTTAAAAGACCTTTAAAGGTCCACAACTATACCTTTTCTTTGTGCCTCCAAACTCCGGTTTTCTTTGTTTTGCTGTTTTTCACAATTCATACAGCATTTAAACATTAACCTTTTAAAAGAAATTGTTCATTCCTTGCTTTAATTATTCCTTTATGAAAACTTTGTCCAACACATCCTGATGCTTTCAGTCTCAGAAGGGGAAGAGAAAAATGAGGCACCAGAGGTCATACTTTGTTTGATTTCTCTTAGATGTATATTACTCTCCTTATCTGTATAAATATGTTGTACAGTAAACTCTAGGAGAACAGAGTCTTATCTTAATTTCATTTCTCTCCTAACATGACCTCAGAACAGGATAGGCACTAATATATTTTTAATGACCTGAAATTTCCTCCAGCTCATTTTCCTCATCTACTCAGCTTTTATCTTTGCATTTCCAGTATCTAGAAGACCACCTAGCCTAAAGAAGGTGTTTCTTAATGGATGGATCAGGAAAAGAAGCAGCTTGGACTTAGATGACATCTAAAGGTGTGTCCAGCTCTAGCTCTGTGATATGGTGCTTAAAAACAAAACAAACAAACAAACAAACAAACAAAAACCCTCCTAATTCTTCCTATTTAGACTAACTAACTCCCTACTAAATCCTTTTGGGGGTTATTTTTCACACCATTCACACCTCTCTCCCCCACCCTAGATATTTTTTACCTGGTTTCCCAAAGTGTTTCCAAACCAGTTAAGTTCAGCTATAAAATTCTCTCTCTTCTTATTACATTTTATCCTCTTTTCACATCCCTTTTCTGTTATTTCTCCTTCTTATGTGCAGAATGTTTTAACAGAAAGATGGTCCTGTCAATCAACTATTTATTTAGCGCCCAGTGGATGACTCACAGAAGTCTTATACTAATTAGAGTTAACTCCCACATCCCACTACTACTTTCCCTATTATTTTAACTCTCCAGAAAAGGAATTTATTTATTTATTTAACCACTTCTTTTAAATTCATTAAATTCATAAGGAATCAATAAATAAAAAGGAACTTACCTTTATTAGAAAAGTTGACAACCTAGATAGATTGAGTCTTCTTTCACCCCATCTAATTTAATCTAACCAGTAGTATTTACACAGAGCATACAGAACCCTGGCACGCTGCTAGGGGCCTTGAGTTATACAAAGGAAGGGTAAGGAAATGTCCCTCCCTCTACATTTACATTCATTTAGTTTGACTCTACATTTACAATCAGCTGGCATTTACAAGGCCAATACTCTACATGGATTTATTCTGGTTTCCAAGAAGGGTCTCCCTGTATTGTCTCCCTGTATTGAACCAGATCTAAGTCTCCCTCTTTTATTGAGTTCCAGGACCTAAGGTAAAAACTATTTTTTCCCCCTGAGGGGTCTCTCCTTCCCCTTGGGAATTGTTGTGTAACCCCTCACTCTGATTTAGTTTTGCAAATGCTAAAAAGTTGATCAATAAAAAATAGTAAATACTCCTCTAAAAATAGTGAAACAAAGGTAACAATATTGAAATAACATTTATATAATATTGTCTTTCAAATGGAAATATTTCCAATACTTTCCTAGCATTTGCAAAATTATAAAGTAATGCTAGCATTTTTATACATGCACCCAAAGTTTTGGAAAGGTGTCATTATTTTAATTAAGTCAGTTTTAAAATGTAACAAGCCTCTTTCTTTTGGATCTGGTTCTTTTAGAACACTATGTCTACACTAAATTGGAGAAAGGTCAAGTATATTCCAACTCCCTTTCTGTTTCCCCCTCCCAAAACCCCTTCCCCCAATTCAACAGGATTTAAATTGCACTCCTTTCATGTGACCTCTTTCAAATCTCACAAGGTCCTTTTCAAAACCTGATGGTGAAGATTATGGTCTTTCCCCCTAGGAACAGTAGTTTGTGTGTAGGTTTTCTACCTGATGGGCAAGAAGCCAAACAGTCCATTTTATGTTAAAAGAGCAAGAAAGCCTAGCTTAAAAAAAAAAAAAATTGTGTTTCATTTTTTCCTTGCTTCCAATCCATATTCTCTGACCCACCTTCCTTTTTGAGCTATATGAACTAGAAGCAGTTATTGCTTGGAAAACCTTCCAGAAATGAAGGTTCTGGACTAGAACATATTTATCAACCTTCACTCAACAGACTTTCTGAGTCTCTAGACCACTTCTGACTTGTCCTGCAAGTGTCTGCCTCCTTAGTTCCTGTGTGAAATAAATATATTCCTTGGTTAAGTTAGGGCTTTCCAACCTCAGGGCACCAGCCCTTAATTTTGGGAGCCAGGGAAACTTTTCAGCTTTCAAGAGTGAGGGGGAAAAATAGCAAAAGGGTTTATTCATAAGGCAAGGAAATGGGGAGAAAAGTAGTACATTAGCATATTTCAAAAAAGTATCTAAAGACAGTTAACTAAGGTATTTCATGAAGCAGGAAAAAAAACCTTTTGCACTTGACCTAAAAAAACTGTTAGCTTTTTCTCCCTTCCCCTGGTAGTATCTAGTGCCTAAAGAACTTAGCCTGGAGCACCTAAGGGTTGACTTCAGGAGGCCCACCTACATTCAGTTATTTCTACCTTCTAATTCTTCAACAAGTTTCTGCAATACTGAAACTTGAAAGAGTAGGAATAACAAAATATATATCTGCTCTAGATATGAGAGTGATCCAGAGAACCATGATGAAAGTGCTATAGAATATGTCTAGTTCTGAGTTAAATAAATTCTACCTGTGAACACTGGATGAGAAACTCAATAACATGAGTTTGAATTATAAGTAGATTTCTAATCTGTGTTACAATTATTTGGCTAAATGACTCAGAAATATCATTGACTTTTAGAGTTGAAAGTGCAATTAATCTAAATTAATCTCTCTCTCCCTTACCTCCATTTTGCAGATGAGGAAATTAAATATTTACTAAACAACCAATATATGCTTAAATCAAGTGCTAGGGATACAAAAAGAGTCAAAAAGTTCATAATCTAAGGGTGCAGGGTCTAGGGCAAGGAGATAACAAACAATCAAGTTATATATAGGATAAAGAGAAAATAAATAAGAGAGGGCAAGGACCAAAATTATAGGAACTAGGGAAGATTTTCAGCAGTAGTCCAGGTATGAAGTGATGAGACACTGCACTAGAGTGGTAGTAGTCCCAGAGGAAAGAAGGTGGTATATTCAAGAAATGTTATAAAGATGAAATATACAGACTGGTTTTATAGGTTAAAATTTAACTTAAGCACATTTTATCTGAGATTGGTGAACTTTGGTTTATAAAACTGCTACATGAAGGTTAACTATCTGGAATCAACTGGTTTGTCTGAAAAGTTTTCAATTTGCAACCAGATCTGTCATACATACCCCAAAATTTTATGTGTAGAAGACTAGGAAGTGAGTTGAGGAAATCCTTGGGTAATTACGTGTTGCAATAGATAGAGCATTGGGCATGGAGTCAAGAAGATCTGAGTTCAAATGTGACCCTAGATAGAACTAGCTATATGACCCTGGGAAAGTCACTTAACTGCTGTTTGCTTTCATTCACTGAAGAAGGAAATGGCAAACCACTTCAGTATCTTTGCCAAGAAAACTTAAGGGACAGTATCAGTCCATAGGGCCACACAAAATTGAATATAACTGAGCAACTGTTGAATAATAGCACAATGTCTTTCCTTCCCTAAAAAAAAAAGTCTACATCAACATTTGGGTATGAAGAGAAAAAATAAAGAAGAAAAAAAACCCAAATATTATCTTTTGAATTGTACACAAATAACTTCAACATAATTTGATTTGAAGTGCTAAGATTTTCTTAAACAATTCCTTAATTCTTGCTTGTATAAGAACCTAGAGAAATTTACATCCTTTTAAGAAGTTGTCTGGCTTATGTAAATGTGTCTTTGCGTATATATTTTAAAAATTCAATCCAAAGCTACTTTCATTATTAATACTTTACGTCTTAATAGTGTAGAACCTACTATATATCTAGAATCTGGTGCTTTTTTTCCTTTGAGTGTATCTTTGTAATTCCCAGTACTGCAAAAAAGTCATGGAGTCATCTGCATGTTTTACCTACATGAAACCATACATAAGATATTTTCAAACAGTTATGTGACTAGTCAATTTTGTCCTAATTTCTCCACCTATAAATTAAGAGAGGGTAAGATAGCTGGTTCCATTTCTGCCAGTGAAAAAATTTAAAAAAAATATATATATATATATCCTATTGACAATGGATCTGTTGTATGTATGAAAGGAACCATGTGGTTACTGTTTTCTAAAGGAGAAATTGTTAAAAATCTATCTCTTGAGGTTACTATGAAGACCAACTATTTGGAGATGTATGTACTTAATGATTTAATACTGAAACTCCCCATTTGTGTTAGCAGTTTTTACAAAATATAAAAAAGTTCCAAATTTTTCTTTTTTAGGAAAAGATTATATGTTCTTCTAGCATAGTAAGTTATCCCTCATCTTTATATCTCCTAAGGAGCTTCACCTTTGAAAATACTCTATACTCAGTATAATGTTTAAAAAATGAATGAATGACTAATTTAGTTAGGTTGGCAAACTATGGCCCATGGACCAGATTCGCTGTCTCATTCTATGTGGTCTTTAAAGCAGAGAATTAGTTTTACATTTTAAAACACAATAAAGCTTTATTTTAAAGGGTAAAAAAAGATTTTTTACATACTTTGCCAACTCCTGAACTAAATGGTTAAAAGTCAGTCCTAGATTATCTATGTACTATATAAACATATATATGTGCAAAATGAGTCCTAAAAAGCCTTTTTATTGTGCTCAGTTTGCAAATGGCTTGGGCCAGATGAGATAGTAAATAATTTTTGAAATTTATTTTGAAAATTAGGATAAAGGAAGTAAAAGGTTTTTATAATAGTTTGAATTAAGAAGTCAATTCTTTTTTCCTCAAAGCATTCTCAAATTATTCAGGCATAGGCCCAGTGCATGAACACAGTTCCAAAACCTGAGGGCAAAGAATGTTGCCATTTTCAGGAGTTATTAAAATAGAAAAGGAGGAAAAAGAAAACAAAACAATCCCCCACACAGAGCTCTCCATGCACACTCCAGTTAAATCCTAAAGTGGAAAAAGTAGCTTCCCAATTTTCAAGATGAGCCATGCTTCACTACTGAACTATGCAATATGATCTCAGTGTCTATCCCTGAAACTAAGAAACATCTTGCACCTGGCACAGAGATGTGGTCATCATGCAGTAGATAGTTTTGCTGGCAATCAAGAGAACAGAACCTTTAAATTCAGCAAACAAGATAAGGTAATAAAGGCAGAGAACTGAAAATGGACTACCCATACTGACTCAAAGGCCAATTTGCAGTGGGAATGGAATGTTCAGTAGCCAGGCCTATTTAGGAATATTCAAAATGTCATTCTTTTGAATTGTTTCTTTGATCAGCTCTTGTACTGGTTAATTAAATAGGTATTATGTGGAAGGAAAAAAAGAAAGAAACATTTATTATGCACTGTGTTAAGTCTTTACTAATATCTCATTTAATCCTCACTGAGACTATATTTGAACCCATATCTTCCTGAATTTAGACCCAACATATTATGCATTGTGCAATTCAGCAACCTCTAGGCATTAAAAATAATATTAAGTATTCACATGTTCTCACATCTAGTTGCAATGAAATGATGTTAATTTATATATTGTGATAGATAGCATGAGAGTTCAGACAGATCCATGTGCCATGTAGAAAGAGCTTTGGTTTGGAGAGTCCAAAGACCTGTGGAAGTCACTGTTCCTCAGTTTTCTCATTTGTAAAATATGAAGGTTGGACAAGAGTAGCTCTAAGATTTCTTCCCAGGTAAGTTCTGTGATGTTAGTGTTCTGTGATGATGTAGATTCATAAAGTAGAATTGAGCCAGAGGTCTGAGAACTATATTTCTTTATCTGGTAGAAACAAGGGAGTTTAGCAAAAATAAAGAGTTAGCTAAATAGCAGGAACAATTAGTTAATTTAAAAGAAATAACACGTTGTGCATAATAGATTTGCAGATTCATGTGCAATCATCTTTTTTTATTATTATACAATGTTACAGAAATGCTTTTTATTCTACAAATTAAAAATAAAATGAATTTTTAAAAAAGAACAATTAGTTAAAATAGGAAATCATCAGATGTTTCTTCCCACTTGATTCCTTTTGTTGTGCCACATGTATCAGTTTCCCTCAATTGCTCTGTTCCTATGTCCAGGCACAGTTCCCACATATCAGTTTCCCTAAATTGCCCTGTTTCCCTTAATGCTACAGTTCCCATCTCCAAACTTCCCTTAATTGCTCTGTCCCAGAATAACAACCTCCCTCCCTCTGACCATCAGAAATAATTGGGCTCACATTCCAAAGGAATCATAAAACCTCTAGGTGGCCAGCTTAGACATACCCCTTATCTGTATGACCCAGACTTACTGTCTCAGTTTCTCCAGAACACTCCACTCCCTACCTGAATTTATAGCTTTAGTACTCTTCTTTCCCTCACTCCCTACCTGTCAGAATTGAATTAATAGTTTCTTTTGAACCTCTGATATCTCTCAGCTGTTCTTTCTCCCCAAGCTATAGAACCTATATTGTTGTCCCTGTCTCAGTTTCCCTCAGTTACTGTCTCATTTTCCCTCAGTTACTGTCTCAGTTTCTCTCAGTTACTGTCCCATTCTACCTCAGTTACTGTCTCAGTTTCCCTCAGTTGCAATATGTTTCCCTTAATTGTTGTTTTAGTCTCCCTTAATTGCTAGGTCCCAGAATAGCAATTCCCACTTCCTGACCTTCAGAAATAATTGGACTCACCTTCCAAAGTAATCATAAAACCTCCAGATGGTCAGCCTCGACCTACCCCTTATCTATATGACCTAGACGAGTAGTCTTCTTTGTCAAGGCTTCTTACTCCTACCTGTCAGAACTGAATTTATGGCGTCCTTGGACACCAGATGTGCTCAGCTGTTCCCATGAGTTCTTTGTTTCCCCTGGGCCATGGATATTATAAAACTAGTGTTTCCCATCAAGGAAGTGCTGAATATTTTGTATTCAGTTGGCTGACATTGTTATCTTGTCAGTCTCTGGCCTGGACTGTGTGTTTTGAGACATGAGTCCCACTAGTCCTGATCTATAGCTATGGATTCTAAACTCTCAATTAACATCAATAAAGCATTACCTAATTTCCACTGTGTGATACTGCCTCAGTTTCTCCCTGAGCATTACAATATAATGCATGACATTCCTTGATGAATAACTGAATACTTTGTGACATTAGTCCTATTCTGTCAGCTAGTCTTATATCTTGATCAATAAAGTATTATCTAATCTCTAATGTGTGATACTATCTCAGTTTCTCCCTGAGCATTACACTTTCCCTTCCCCTACAATAAGCTTCCTAGTAGTAATCTTGTATGTCCCTGGATTTCTTTCTCTCTTACTGTGTCCAGAATTGTCTCCCCACCAAGGATCTTTATGTCATAAGATATCTTTTCCTTCCTCTACAACAGAATATATCTTTGAGGGACCTTTTAAGCTGGGTGTTTTATAATGTTTGCTCCAGTCTATCATTTCCTGTTACAGAAGTCATCCTATTGTCTTGTGAGAGCAGGTAGTCATAGCAACTCTCTTTTATCTTGGACTCTGCATACAACTTACCATTGCAATTGCTCTTTCTAGATGCAAGCATAGATTAGTGCTACTATCTCTTAGCTTTAGCTAGCAGTACAAGTGAGGAGTAATCTTTGACATTTTTATTCCTCTTAAATAATTCTGCTATTATTAGATAACAAATACTCCAGTGATAGTGTCAGGCAACATTAATGATAATAATGATAATAACTACTAACATTTTTATAATACTTACTATGTGTCAGATACTGTGCTAAGTGCTTTACAATGATCCTCTCATTTGATCCTCACAACAAACCTGAGAAGTAGGTGCTACTATTGTCTCTATTTTATAGATGATATATCTGTGTATCTATATAAATTTAGGCAAACAGGGTCACACAGCTAATAAGGATCTGAGGCCAGATTTAAACATTAGTATTCCTCACTCTAAACCCAGCACTATTTGTTGTATTAAAGAAAAGAAAATCCCTTTTTCTCAAGAAAGGAGCCTAGAGCCATTAATAAAGACAGCATACCAAAAGACTTCCCTAAAAGCTTACTCCAATACTTCCTGCATTTGGAGGAGGTGCCCTTTGGGTTTCAAAGTAGAACACAAAACTCTGGCAGGTCCTAACAATGTGGAAAGGCTTTGGTTATTGCTTCATTGATGGAATTTGTATTGTATAAGGATCAGTCAAGCTAAATTTGCAGGGGTGCATTGTCTGATTGATCCCCAGGATGATTTTTTTTAACAGCAGCATCTTTTGAAGACCTTCCACTAATTTGTTGAAAGGTATAAATGGTGTCCACCATCCTACTAGATAAAGAAGTTTAGGAGGAATTTTAAATCTCCTAAATTCTGACTGCAGGAATTGCTAAAAGATGCCCCTCCCCCCATCTTGATTTTTCTACCAGCAAGGACCTTGAATATCACCTACTACCAAATCCCAGGAACTCCCTTCCCCCTTCATAATACCCTTTCCACTCTTCCTCCTTCCCCTGCCCAGACAAAAATTAAGACTGGTCCCCAAACCATGATCTGCTCACTAAATTCAAGCTTCCCGCTTCTTTCCTCTCTCCCTGTCCCCTGTACCTGTTCTTATTTGATCTAGATAATGATCCTTTAAAAGTTGGCCAGGTTTTACTGGTTTGGTCACTTCTACCCCGATCTCCAATAAATCTGATCTGTGTCTGACCACATTTATTGTTTTTCCCCTCAATAAATCTGGTTTGCTTTATTTTTTTTCCTCTGCTGACGTGCTCCAGACTTCCTCAGACTACTACATTTTGGAATTCTGGATCCTACATCAAACTGCACTGAGAGATGATAACCATTTGCATTGGTGGTAGGAGTATTTATAAAGGGGCATTAGGTATTGAGGCTATTTAACTCAGAATCTAACTGAACTAGAATATTGAGACTATAAAATCTGGGACAAAAGAAATCAATTATGCTTTGCAACATTATTTCTATGGGCAAATAAGATAGGTTCCAACTTGAGAGTTCTTTGATTTCTTCCTTGGATATTCCTTGATATTTCCCCTTACTTCATCATCAGAAGTGGGAAATCTTTTGCACCTCTTATCCTATGATGGTAAAGACAGTAGTACTTCTGGTGGTACTTTCACAATTATTTTCTGAATGCCTGTAGTCCACTTCCTCACTCCCCAGGAATCCTTTGCTACTCAAAGCCCCCATTTCAAAGAGTCCTTGATACAGGGCTTAATTATTGACCAAGGTACCCTTCATAGCAACTATGGTTCCAGAAGTGTTGCCTTCCACAGGGTTAGCTTCCACATGACAGTCAAGACTATATGTAGAAAACTAATAAATTAAAATAGAAAGTTACCATATATCACTCTTTCTTATGTTCTAGGTAAATGCCATTAACACCCAAGATCCTATCTTCTCTTCCCACCTTCCCCTGCAGGTCTTTGAAATGGTAGTAATAGCTCACACGTTCACTTCTTGAATGGTCTCAATCATATACATAAAGAAAGAAGAGTTCCAAACTTGGGGATAGCCCAAATGCTACAGGGATCACTTATGTGATATACTCCTGTTCTGTCTTTGGGGAAATTTAGATTCTTAGACAAATACATTCTTTTCTCATAGAAAAACCTAATATATCAGATCTTTATGATATTTAATGATCCCTAACTAATTTCAGTTACTTGAAAAAAAGAAATGGCCTCCTTCTAATGAAAACACCCTGCTTTGTGTGGCCATATGAACAACAGGGCATGACTGCTGACCTGCTCATTTGTAATTACTGTATAGAAATTGTCTCCACCAAAATAGAACTCATCAGAAGAAAATGAAGAAAGAATTCAAAAGAATTTTAATAATTCTGGAAGTGTACATTCAATGAAGTCTTCTGAAACAAAACTGAAATGTTTAATGGAATTTGGTTTATGTAAAGTAAAAGTAAATTCTTATATTTCATCAGGTTTTGTTTTGGTAAAAAATTATTGTCTAGTTAATAGTAAAACATCATAATTGATTGAGTCATTCCAGCAATTGGAGTGTTCATTATATCATACTTTATGGTACCTTTTGGTTATATAACATATTGTAAAGTATTTTACAATTATTCTATTTACTGTGAAATGAATATTGAAACTATCCTAGCTTTTGAAATAGAAAATGAACCAAAAATGTGCTTCCCCACCCCATAATAATAGCTCACATTTATATGGTACTTCCAGGTTTGTAAAGGCTATTTCATATGTGTATATAATTTGATCCTTGCATTTTGAGGTAGGTACTATTATTATTTATTTTAGAGATTGGGACAATCTCTCAATAGCATTTTATTTTTCCTTATACATGTAATGATAGTTTTCAACATTCATTTTTGTAAAACTTTGTTTCATTTTTTTCTCCTTTTTTCTTTATCTTCCTTCTTCCCCAGACAGCAAGCAATCTGATATAGATTAAACATGCACAATTCTTTTAAACATATTTCCATATCTGTCATGTTGCGCAAGAAAAATCAGACCAAAAGGGGAAAAAATCACGAGAAAGAAAAAGCAAATAAACAAAAAAAGGTGAAAATAGTATTCTTCAATCCACATTCAGTCTCCATAGTTCTCTCTCTGGATGATGATGGCATTTTGCATTCACCTATTGGAAATGTCTTCAATCACCAAATTTCTGAGAAGTGCTAAGTCTTTTATAGTTGATCAAATGGGGACTGTCTTTAAAATGTTTGCTAAGACTTGATTTGAATACATTCATGAGGGGACCCCCTCTTTCCCCTATCCGACTCACTTTTTGAAATGGAGAAGCTGTTTGGAAGAGTGAATGGGGAACGTACTAGTTTTGGAATTAGTAAGGCTTAACAATTTTCTCAGGGTCACATAGCTAGGAAGTATCTGAGAATGCAGGCTTTAAAATATTAGAAACATTAAAAATTTTTCATAATATCTCGGTTTATCTAGTTTCAATTATATTAGGGATCTAGTATATGAAATTCTTTTTATAATAGATAAGGATCAAAACTAAAAAACTAAAAAAATACCCTCCACCAGATCAGATATACATGTGATCCTGTGACTAATCTATATACAGTTCTAGTGACTGTCCTATGACAGAAAAAAATGTATTTTACAAAGTTTCTAAATGTTCATTAGATAAGAGCTAAATTATATAATGAATTAATAAATAGTTCATTCATTTATTCATAACATCATTTATTCATGAACAAATCACCCATTTATAATAGAAGCTCAATTTTCTCTCTCTTTGTTGAAGACTTTTGGTAAAAGGCTTTAGTAGACTTGACTTAAAAGGGATTTTTAGCTCAACCCATGCAAGATCATGCGACAATCTTCACATGCACATGATCATTCCCCCAAAATTTTATTCCTTCTCCTACAAAACATCTGAATCAAACAATGTTACTACAAAGCAAACAATTCTAAAAGTCATTTTTGAAAAATTTACATTATTTGTATCAGAAGAAAATATATTATACAAGAAGATTATGTTTAAAGAGTAATCACACAGAAAGGAATTTTTCCATAATGGAGTTTGGCTGAAGGAGGATTTGGGGCAACAAAATTATCTCAACTTTTCTTCCTCTTCCCACCCCATTGTCCTATCCCAAGAATGATAGTCCTTTAGATCAAGTCAGTCTGTGATTTTATAATTAACTACCACCTATTTATTAAGCAGCTACAATGTGTTAAGTACTAAGTGAGGTGTTGATTGTATAAATACAAAGAATAAAAAAATCCCCATTCACAAAGGATTTATATTCCAATAGAATACACACACATATACACACACAAACACACCAGTTAAATACAAAGTAGTTTAAAAGAGGAGCAGTAGTATTTTGAGGAAGAATCAAAAAAACTTCTTTTAGAAGATATTGTCTAAGCCTGTCTGACTCAGTTTCTTCATCTATAAAATGGTAATGATAATAACAGCACCTACCTCCCCAGATTGTTGTGAGAATTAGATGAGAAAATAATTGTAAAATGCTTTGCAAATCTTAAATCAGTATAAAAATACTAGCTATCATCATCATGATTAATCATCTTCATAGAAGGCAGGAACTTTGAAGGAAGGGGGGCAGGTAGTCAAGAGGGAGTGTATCCCAGTAGAAAGGCATGGAAATGGGACATTGAGTGTTGTGAGGCCAGTTTGGATGAATTACAGAGTTCAGGAGGTTGAATAATATCCAGTGAGGCTGGAAAGGTGTTTAAATAATAATGAGGTTAACTTATATTTACATGTATTTTATATGTACAGTTTAGTTCAAACACCCAGGAGGTAATTGGATATTGTTATCCCATTTTACATATGAGGAAAGTGAGGTTCAAAGACAGGAAGCAAATTGTTCCACATAATACTGGTGGTGGGTAGGACAAGTCAAACTGGGACTTGCCCAGTGTTCTTTCTCTTTCATAAAAGTAATGATTAAGGGGCTGCTAGGTGTGGCAGCAGATAATGCTTGGAGTCAGGAGGATCTGAGTTCAAATGAGACCTAAGACACTTGACACTTACTAGCTATGTGATCCTGAACAAGGTTTGCCTCAAACACACAAAAGGTATAATTATTATTAATGGAAAAAAATTATTCTGGGGATTATAAAAATAGAGAATTTCTTTTTAATTTTAAAAAAGGTTTTTCTGATGTGTCCAATTCCTCAGACACCATCATATTGGTGGCTCTGTAATTAACTGGCTTAGATGTATTTGGGCAAGTCACTTAATTTCTTAGACTCATTTTCCTCAAGTGTGAAAAAAGAGAATAGAACCAGCAGATCTCTAAGATTTCTTTCAGCTCCTCAGGAATTAACCACTCAGAAATCTTAAAAGAGGTCTGTAGGTGATAGCACAGGGACATGCTGTATTAATAGCAGTATTCTGAGACAGAGCCAGGGCTCTGGATACAACTGAGTTTATTTTAGGATTGTTAAGCTAAAAAAGAGAACCTGCCTAGCAGAACAGAGCACTACCTCATGGGACTTAAATAACTTTTCCCTCAATAGCCCAAAATAGCTCTTCTTCAGCTAGGTATGGAAGCCTAATGTAATAGAATGAGTACTTGATTCAGTGAATGAATCTGGATTTGAATCCTGACTCTGCTTCTTATGACCTGTGAGACATTAGCACATCACTTTGGTTACTCTGGTCCTTAGTTTTCCTCATTTACATAATGTAGGTATTGAACTTTTCCATCTAGTTCTGAAATTGTGAACTCTCCACTCTTTGGTTTTAATATTATGAAGAAATAATCAGAAAATGGGTAGAGAAAGGACATGATTTAAAGACAAAAGAATGTAGTTTTACTATAAGAATGCAAAACTGTTATCTAATAAAAATATTTCAAAAGCTCAAATGGGGGATATACAGGAAAAGTTCCTCTTCCTGACTGAGTCCAGCATATTGCATTTCCTAGTTATTTTTTCATGTTAAAACCTGAAGTTATGCAGACAGGTTCTCAGGCCAAGACAGGTTTTGGCCTAATTATTAACACCTCAGTCTAGCAAGCAAGTTCCCTAGTTCTAAAGATATTATCACTTGTATACACTAGCAAAACTTGCCTGACTTGATTCCCATCATTGGAAGGAATGGGAGGCAAAAAAAAAATCAGTCTCCCACAGAGTTAAAATGGCAGAAATCAGAGCTGGGCATCTACCAAACATGAATTTTATGTGGATTATGTTCACAGCCTTAATGAAAAATGAAGTGCACACACACACAGGGATGGAGCCTTTATAAACTCAAAAACTGATTAGAACTTCTAATTCCTGCTGGGTGTGTGATGCCTTTAGTCAATTCTAGGAGAAATGCAAAATTCCCTCTACAAAATTAAAATCATGAAACTAAGCTGGAAGTGACCTTAGAGGTCATCTAGTCTAACCCCGTCATTTTATAGCTAAGAAAAATGAGATCCCAAGAAATGAAATGACCTGGTTGGAGTAAAATAATGTCAGAGCTAGACTCAGGTAAAGATCTCAGCCCTGTGATATTTCTACTAGACTTTATTTTTAAAAGACCTATATACACTGTATATACCTATATATATATCCTATGTATATATAGGCAAAAGATCTATATATACACTATTTCTAGGCAATCAGTGAGGTCTTGGGTAGACAAAGATTGTGCAAATGCCATCCCTGTGCTCAAGCAGCTCACATTTCAATGGAGGAGACAACATTCAAATAACTACAGATATGCACAAGGTAAATGGAAAGTAATGTCTGAGGGAGGCACCAGGTAATGATTGGGAGGAAGGCACAGTAAAGGCCTTTTGGAGATCAGATCTGATGTGAGTCTAAAACCCAGGAAGGCTAGAAGGCAGAGGAATGGAAGGAGAGCATTCCAGACACGGTGAATGGGGTCTCCTCATGTGGAAGGTCAATGCTGCTGGATTATAGAGTATGTGAAGGTTAGTGAGATATAAAAAGACTGGAAAAAGTAGGAAAGATTCAGATTGTGAAGGACTTTAAAAGCCAGAATATTTAACAGTTGATCCTGGTGGTAATAGAGAGCCCTTAGAATTTACGGAGTTGGGGTAGAGGGGCTATATGGCCACATCAAGGGGACCACTTTGGTTGTTGAGGAGAGACATGAGATAGAGAACAGAGAGAAACCTATTTCAATAGTCCAACCTAGAGGTGATGAGTAAGGGCCTACACACAGGTGGTGACAAGGAGAAAAGATGACATATATTAGAGATGTTGAAAAAGTAGAATCAATAAGTCCTGGCAACAAAGTGGATAGGTAGGTATCCATGAGGAGCTGAGAATTACACTGAAGTTGGGAGTTTGGATGATTGTGAGGTAGCCTCAACAGTACTAAGGAACTTGGGGAATGGGGAAATGGGAGGAATTAGGGAAAGAAAATACATTTTGGACATAAATGATTAGGATGTTACATATCCAAGTAGGCTCAATTTAATTCAACATGCATTAATCAAACACCTACCATTTGCAAAGCATTATAGTAGGTACCTGCTGGCAATACAAGGACAGACAAGACAAACGACCCCTGTCCTTAAGAAGTTTATATAATCCTAGAGGGATACAATATGGAAGCAGATAAATATGTATAAAATATTTGAGGAGGGAGAAAACTCAATTTACAAGGATTAGGACAGGCTTAGAAAATGGCACCTGAAGTAAGCCTTGAAGGAAGCTAAAGATTCTTAGAAATGGAAGTGAAATAGGCACAGGGAATATCCTAAATGGCATATCAAGTTTGGGGAACAGCAAGTATTATAGTGTGGTTGCTTGGAATATGGATTACATGAAAGATAGTAGAGTAAAATGAATAAGATAAAGTAGAATGGAGCTAGATTATGTAGAGCTGAGGAATTTTTATTTATTTTAGAAAAAATGGAGAGTCACTGAAAGTTCTTGGGCAAGGAAATGACCTGATTAAATCCGTACTTTTGGAACACTATTTTGGCAGTTATGTGGAGCATGGATTGAGGAAGGGAAAGAATAAAAGCATAGAGACCAGTTATGTGCTGGGGTGGTAATTAAAGTGAAAGGTGATAAAGGCCCATACTAGGTTGATGGCCATGGGAATGGAGGAGTGGGGAACTAGGATTAATGGTAATTCATTTATTGCATGTGGAGGAATAGGGAGGAAAGAGTAGAATCAAGGATGATTTAAGATGCAAACTTAGATGACTAGGAAAAATGGCAGTGGTCTCAAAATTTAGAAGTTTAGAGGAGGGTTAGTCAAGAAGGAATGGAATGAAGAGGGACAGAGGAAAAATGTGTTGTTTTGGATTGTGTTGAGCTTAAGATGTCTAAGAATCTATAAGTAGAGATGTCCAGAAAACATTTATTGATTCAGGACTAGAGTTCAGGAAAAAGATATATTTGGGAATCATTTGCATAGAAATAGCAATTAAACTCATTGAAGGTGATTTAAGAATTTGAAGGAAGACAAGAATAAAGAACCCAGGAAAAAGTAATGGAGTTACACTCATGATTGGGTAATGGCACCATATAAATAATTGTCTGGGAAAGGAGACTGAGGAGTAGTTTGATAGGTAGGAAGATAATGAGGAAGAGAGGCAGTGTCACAAAAGTGAAAGGGGAGATTTATTATCTGGGAAGAGGGGATGGTCAAAAGTATCAAAAACTGAAGAGACATTCAGAACTAAGAATAATGAGAATAGACTTTCTCAATGAGCAATGAAGAAATTATTGGTAGCCCAGCTTAGCAAAGATACAAAATCATTATTCTGAGCATTATATTTTTCTTAGCATAATCACAAACATAACCAATGAATACCAAAAATTTCTTAGAGAAAAGTCTTTATCTATAGTAGTAATAATTAATGACAAATAGTAATTTACACGATGCTATAATGTTTGAAAAGTGCTTTATATATGTTATTTCATTTGATGTTCACAAAGATCTTGCAATGCAGGTGTCATTATCATTTATTTATTTATTTATTTATTTTTGCTGCTTCTTTTTTTTTTTTGCTGAGGCAATTGGGGTTAAGTGACTTGCCCAGGGTCACCCAGCTAGGGAATGTTAAGTGTCTGAGATCGGATTTGAACTCAGATCCTCCTGACTTCACGGCTGGTGCTCTATCCACTGCACCATCTAGCTGCCCGAGGTGTCATTATTATCTGTATTTTTAGGTGAGGAAATTGAGACAGAGAGAGGTTAAGTGACTTGCCTAGAATTCCACAGCTAACAAGAGGCAGAATTTAAGCTCAGTTCTTTCTAATTCAAAATCCAGCGCTTTGTGGCAGGGTTGTCAAACATGTGGGCAATAAGATGTGTGCTTTTTACAGGTCCGTATTTTAAGTCCCTGCTTAGGGGCTATTGTGACCTCATTGAGCAAGTCATTCAAACCTCTCAGTCTCAGTTTCCTCATCTGTAAAATAAGAGAATTGGATCAGATTATTTTTGAAGTCACTTCTAACTTAAAATCTCTGATCTTATGATTAAATCCAGTCAAATAGGTAGAATAAGTATTAAGTTCATTTTACAGCTCAGGAAACTGAGTATTGAAATGAATGTAATCAATATAAAGTGTTATTGTCAGTATGTCTAGCTGGTATTTGGACCCAGACTTCACTGTATTATGATAGCCCTCAATAACAAAGATTCTGTGCTGAAATAATCAGGTATATTTATAGGATAGGCTTGGTTTTCTGGATGTTTGCTTTTAGAATGCTATTAAACTTGAATGGACACCCCTTTAAACTTTGGCAGGAATAGAGGGAAATAGTAATTTAACAGGAGTGTACTTTCTTATCTGGCCCTAAGAAATACTAAACTTAGAGGTTTTGATATTATTTATGTGTATATGTATTAATATATAATATACATGTAGATACACACATATATACACCTGAGAGAGATTTAATTTGCTCTATTTTATTCTTTATCAATCAAAAATCTAGTTTCAGACTTCAAAAAGCCAGATTTGTCTACTTTTATATATAGAATGTGTTTTATATAATAGGTAAACCATTATTTCCACCATTGGTGAAAAGGGCAGTATCCAAACTTCACAATAGTTCACAAATATAAGTAGACTATCATCTAAATTAATCAGCATTATATTGTTGCTGTTAGAAATAGCTAGACATTCAATTTTCATTTTAAAAGGAAAGAAAATTAAGAAAGCAACAAATACCATCATGAAAAGCGAGCATAAAACAGATCTGATCATCAGAAATATCAAGTTCTTAAGCCCAAAGGATTATAAAACTGTGCATACTCTTTCATAAAGAAGTGTCTCTAGTGGGTCTGCATCCCAAAGAGATTATAAAAAAGGGAAAAGGACCCACATGTGCAAAAATGTTTGTAGCAGCCCTTTTTATAGCAGCAAGGAACTGGAAACAGAGTATATGCCCAGTAGTTGAAGAGGGACTAATGTTCTGGAATATTATTGTTCTATAAGAAATGATCCGCAGGATGATTTCAGAAAGGCCTGAAGAGATTTATATGAACTGATGCTAAGTAAAGTAAATAGAACCAGGAGAACATTGCTCGAAGCAACAAGATTATATAAATGATCAACTGTGATGGACTTGAATCTTTTCAACAATGAGGTCATTCTGGGCAATTCCAATAATCTTGTGATAGAGCCATCCATATTTAGAGAAAAGATTATGGGGACTGAAAGTGGATCACAACATAGTATTTTCACTTTTTTTGTTGTTGTCCTTCTCTTGCCTGTTTATTTCTTTCTAATTTTTTCCCCTTTTGATCTGATTTTTCTTGTCCAACATGATAAATGTGGAAATGTTTAAAATTGCACTTTTAACCTATCTTGGATTACTTGTTGTCTAGGGGAGGGGGAAGAAGGGGAGAAAGGGAGAAGACTTAGTTACACAAGATTTTGCAAGGTTGAATGTTGAAAACTATTTTTGCATGTATTTTTAAAAAGAAAAAGTTATCATTTAAAAAAGAAAGAAACATCAAATTCTAGCTTGCTACAAAGAGTCACCAAGCAAAAAGGGGGGGGGAAACTGCCACATTGTTATATTTTGTACCTCTCCATCTCAGCCAAAGCAAAGGAGCCTTGACATTTCTCACAACCTCCTTTCAGCAAGAGCTCCCTCTCCTTTTTCGCCAGTGTCAAGCTGTCTTCTTAATATTCCAATGGACAATGAACAAATCTCACCAGCAGATTCTTCAAAGGAGCAATTTAATTAATAGCACTGTCAAGGGATGAAAATATAACCCTCCATCAAGTAAATCAAAGAAAATCCTAAGTTCTGTTCAGAGAAGAGAATGGAAGGAATAATTTGATAAGAAAAGTATAGATGAGTCTAAAAAATCTTCTGATTATTAGCATGCCAAGAAAAGAATAGGAGAAATAAGATATGATAATTACAGAAAAAAGTTAAAAAAAAAAACCCTGCTAAATTTAATGAATAGTTTCTCAAGTTGAAAAAAACAAAACCAAAAAACTTAAAACTAAACCATCCCATCTTTGTCATTCTTTTTGTTGTGGGCTTTGAAAGTATCAGTAGATTAATCTTTTTTAAACTGGTATCCTAAAGACTTAAAAAATTGATATCAGAAAGACAAATCTGAAAAATAAAATAACTGAAAAGTTTTGAAATTTTTGGTGATTGGCATTAAAATAGTAAGGAGAAAACAATAAATCCTTTTTTTTTTTTAAATGGTGTTCACACAGGTAAAAGAGAAGAATTGTAACAATCAAAATAAAAAAAAAATAGAACCAGAATAAAGCCAGTTAATATATCCCATTAGGGCAGAACTTGGGAACAAAGAGACAAAAACACAAAGAGTCAGAAAGACAGACAGACAGATACACACACATTCACACACACAGAAATATTACATGTGCATTTTACTTTGAGAGGGACACTGAACCAGTTTTAATAGTTGGGACTGCTAAGATGCTTAGGTCATTTTCAGAAATTAAATTCTGAATTAATATGAATTTATTACATAGAGATCTGACATTAATTAAAACTCATTTTGCAACTTCTTATCATTTGGAACAGAATCTGTTGCATCTTCAGAAGCTACTGCCAGCTACCAAATTCACAGAAGCACTTCTTCCTAGAGCTAAGGGCTACATTTCTAGTCTTGGCAATTAGAATCTCAACACACTAGGGGATGAAGGTCTCCTGCAGATTTTCAGCAATTATGCTAAACTTATTTCTTACTACATTTGCTGCCCAGCACTCCCCTGCTGATCTACCAAGGCATTTCTGCCACTCATGTCTGATAAAGCCACAATCAAATGCTAAAGGAAATAGAAGGAATTTAAAACCCAGTGTGAGGAAGTTGGAAGGAGAAAAATATTTCCAAAAGCAGGGATCATTATAACCTGTAATAACCTACTGTACCAGGACTTTTACTCCTCATTTTTCGGCAATGAGCCACCTGGTTTTTAATGATAGACATTTAAGTGCCTGCTGTCTTACATATTTAAGGACCAATATTTAAGGCAAAGTCTTGGAGAATAATATTGATCAAGTTTGCAACTGAAAGTCTAACAGAAAACAAAAGAGAAAAAAAATGCAGATGTACTGAAACAAATAATTATAACAGCCTCACTGAGTTCATGTGTATACAAAAATCTACATCTTTTTTTCCCCTGTGGGCTCCACTCTCCCCCAACCTAAATATTAGGAAAGCAGGTTGGCAGAAAGCTTCTGATAACTTTCTAAATGATTTTCTTTAGGGAGGGAGGGATTTGGGTGGTGGGGAAGTATTATGCACACATAATCTTGTGAGATTTCACAATCATTTCATTCACTCAACAATCATTAAGTTCCTACTATATACAATATACTGTCCTGACAAGGATGCAAACAAATGATAGTATCAACTCTCAGCAGGGTCTACAATTTGGGGGATCTTCTTACAAGTTGGTATGACATGCCAAAAAAGAAGATACAAAGTGGACTTTTAAGGGACCCTTTAGAGTTTGTTTTTTCTAGATGCTTAAGCATCCTATAGCTCTGCTACAAAGCTGAGAATGCAAAGGTAAGGTGCCATGGAAACATTTTCTTAAACAGCCAAGGTGGTACCATAGAATCTGAGGGAAAACCTTTTCACTTAACGATAATGACTCTTTGCATTTTTCAAGTGTTTTTAATTTATATTATGTCTTTCCCTACTTTGCAGGTTGCTCACTTCCACATAGGGGTGAGGAAAGAGGGTGGGTAAGTGGGGAGAGAATAGAATCTTATTTCCCAAGAAATTAGTATACTTACTTCAGTACAAGGGATCTGTTATCCTTCATAAATACAGATAGATCACAGGCCCTCTGGGCTTAGTAGACAGTTTCAATGAGTAGCTGTAGCCCAAAATAAAGTGATCACCAGGGGGCCATTCTCCCAGTGAGACATGTTTTTCCCAGTTCTGTGGGACCAGCTGGAGTTTCTGTGTGACTGGCATAGCCTTTGAGACCCGAAGGTTTTTATTTTCTATCTCTTTCCCTCCCCTTTCCCTTCCTTCCTTTCTTTTTTCTCTTTTTTCCTTTCTCTCTCTTTTTCTTTCTCTTTCTCTGTCCCTCCCTTCCCCTTTCTCCCCCTTTCTCTTTCTATCATCTTTTTTCTTTGTTCCTTTCTTCTCTCCTCCTTTCCCTTCTTTCTCCTTCCTCTCCTTTCTTCCTTCTTATCCTCCCTCCCTCTTTCTTTGTTTCTTTCAGACTCAAGATATCCCATAAACAAAGACTTAAAAATAGTCATTTTCACTTTCATGAATATCACCTTCCTCCTGTCCCCATGCTCAGAAGAACATTGAATTTGGGGTTGCCAGTAGGCCAACATCCTGATATTCTAGTAAAATCCCTTTTCCCAACAGAATTCTACATAGTCCCTCACAGAGTCACTTTATCACCCTTTGGTTCCATCCACCAGGGTTATTTTCACACTATAAACTTAAGTGGAAGCTCAAAGCTTCAAGAAATGTGAAATGACATATTGAAAAATACTGTTCTTTTTCAGTTTTTATAAAGATTTCTCCGTGCCTCTGTAGAAAGTATTTCCCAAGGCTTTTGTTTGGCTGGAATAGAAGCAGCCTCTATCTCATTAATTCTTTTGGTAATGAAAACTGGTGTAATCTTCTATTCTGCTTTGGAGTCTCTCATTATTACTTTTTTAATTACTCAGGCGGATCCCTAACTAGGAATTTTCATACCTGAGGCAGCACAAATCATGCCCAGGGCAAAAGGAAGGAAACAGTGCCCACAAATCAACCTTTTTTTATGCCAGGAAACTGAAGAAATCCTTCTGAGGAGGATTGTAAAAGCTATGGGTGGGAAGGAGTAATCTGGCTACTTCCTTTTTTTAACTACCTTTTCCTACCTATTGTAAGTGCTAAATTTTGTTTCTACCTGGGGGAGCACTACAGATGTTTTCAACTCTTCCTAAACTGGGACAAAGCTACTATAAAAATACCCTAGTTACATCTCTATGCACAGTTATTGGGAGGATCTGTAAGAGATTATTTCCATTGCCTATTACTGATTCTAAAACATTGATAGATGATTTAATAAATAAGAGTTATCATTTGAATTCTGGCTAGATTTCTCTGTGATAAGAGGATGAACAAGCATTTATTATTAAGCACTTATTATATGTCAGGTACTATGTTATTATCTTACAAATATTATCTTCTTTGACCTGCATGACAAGGTAGGTGCTTTATAATCCCCATTTTAAAATTGAGGAGACCATAGCAAAGAGAGATTAAATGATTTGTTCAGCGTTTTATAGCTGTTAAGGATAGGAAGATGGATTTTAAAATTAGATCTTCCTGACTTCAGGCCCAGTGCTCTATCTACTGGTCCACATAGTCACCTCTGTTTAATAGAGATCATTGACTGAGTAGGAATGCCTCTACAATTTTTTATTTGATTGGAACTTGAATATTTTGTATTAGTATATGGAGGAGAAAATCTGACAATAAATGCTCTTTTTCTTTTGAAAAAATTATTTAGAATCAGTATATTATGGTGTGTGTGTGTGTGTGTGTGTGTGTGTGTGTGTGTGTGTATGCTATTTTCCTAGTACTGTCATTCAGAAACTTTGGTTCTATCAGATCCCATATCTGAAAAAATAACTACAGACAAACTCTTAATGCAAAATGTTAAGATACTATGTTTTACTTTATATAGACAGCACAGATCCTATGGCTCAACAATGTTAGGGATAATGAGTTCATTAAAAACAATCAATGGAAAAGCATTTATTAAACACATACTATATACCTGATACTGTGTTAATCAATGAAAAAACAAAGACAAAAGATGCCACTTAATGATCTTGCCTTTGTATTTTACAAAGACAAATCACAAAAATTAAACCAATGTAAAACATATTTAGAATAAAAAGGTCAGGGTAGGGAAGGAGGAAGGAGTGATTCTGGGATCAGAGGTTCAAATTCCATCTCTGACACAAACTATCTATGGGATCTTAGGTTTAACTTGTTTAAACTTCAGTTTTCTCTTCAGAAAGATAAAAGGGTTGCTGCTAGATGGCCTCTTAGCACCCTCCCACTTCTAAATCTGTGATCCTTTAAATGCTGAACTAATTTTCTCTATTCTTCTTCCAGAATTCTAAGCATATTAAAGTAAGATTACTTTAATCTTTATCAAGAGAATTCTATAATAACTTAATGTTCACACATTACTGTATTAAAACAATGGGTTTTTTTTGTTTTGTTTTGTTTTTTGTGGGATAATATAGGTTCTAGACCTGTGATTTTATCAGTGTAGAAAATTACAGGTGTGAAAGCTGCACCTACCATTTCAGATGAGCAATTGATCTGCAATTTATAATCTTAAGAGAATTGCCTGGATGGAAGAAATGTTAAGTGATTTACCCATTGAATTTGACTCCAAGGCTAGTTTTCAATATACCAAGGCACTGCTGCTACAAATGTAATGTGTGGATAAAAATATAGTATCAGACCAATCTTCCCTATGCTTTAAAGTAATTTTTTAACAAGGCAGTTCTGAAATTCTGTGAATTCTCATAGGATATAGATAATTATCTTTTCTCACTTTGCTTTTCTGTAACCTTCAGCAATAACAATACACTAGGATATCCTAGTGTTTAAAAAAGGAAGGAGGTAAGAAAAGGAAAGTCTTTTTAATATGGAATAGCAGAATCAAAAAAAAAAAAGTAAAAGAAAGTTATAAGGAAGAAAAGAGCACGTCCCTTGAAATGGAAATCATACAAATAATATCAAAATAGCAATGACAGAGTATGTATCCTTGCTATTTCAATAGTGACTAGGATGTTTTTTATTCACAAAATGAGGTGCTTTTAACAATTAATTGCCTTCAGATTTCTTTCTTCAATATGATGAAAATCCCTTTCTACCACTTTGTTAAAATTTATAGAATGCCATATATCTATTTTTTTAGAATTTTTTAAATTTTTTAATTTTTTTTCTGTTTAATAACTTTTTTTATTAAAGCTTTTTATTTGTATAACATATATATGGGTAGTTCCCCAACATTGATCTTTACAAAGCTTTCCATTACAAATTTTACCCCCAGTCCCCTCCCCTCCCCTAGATGGCAGGAAGTCCACTACATGTTAATAATGTTGAAATGCTTGAGAAGTTATGCAAGAAAAAATCCTATCTACAAGAAAAAAAAAGAATCAGAGAAAGGCAACACAATGCAAGCAAATGTCAATAGAGATCATGAAAATGTTACGTTGTGGTCCATCATATATCTATTTTTTAAAAAATAGATTGCCCATTAGTTTCAATGTCCAAACTAAAACATCAATTAGTTCTATTCCACTTCCAACTTTTCTCACTCTCCATCTGTATGTCTCTTTTTATATAATCATATCATCTCCCATTTTAAGAAGTGAACCCAAATCACACCCCAAAGCTAAAGGCAGTCTAGTGTCCTGGTGAGTTACCATGGCAACATCCAGATAGCATCTTTAATGTGTCATCAAGGGCTCAATCTTTATTATATCACATATTCTCATCCTGGACATTGAGCCTGGAATATTGACAGGTCCAAGGCTAGGTGATTTTAATGTAATTGCTGATCATCTTGCCTGCTTTTTGTGAAAGTTGAGATGAAATCCAGACTACTTTCTAAAGTGTAGAAATTTAATGGACAGCATATCAAAACTTACAGAATACTGCCTAAATAGTACTTAGAGAAAAATATATTTTACCTGGTTTTATTTTGAAGAAAGAAAAAAAAAATAAAAACAATGAATTGAGATTACCTAAAGAATTTAAACAAAGATAAAAAAAAATGAAACTAAATAAGGGAAGCATATAAAGTGGAAAAGAAAAGAAAAACCCAACATACTGGAATATAATCAACAAGTTAATAGCTGATTTTTTTTTTTTTTTTGTAAAAGGGATGAACAAAATTGCTTTCCACTAGTCAATCCTTTTGTTTCAAATTTATTAGATCAGGAATAAAAAAGATCTTTTATTTAAAATTTATGTGAAGTTGGAATATCTAATCATAGCGAATGTATTCAAATACATGTAAATAAATAATCTATCTGTATCTGTCTACCTATACTTTTGATTTTCAAAATCTAATAATGCATATTTCAGAAGGATTACAACAGAATGGGAAAATTTATGCCACACACATAACTAATAACAAATTTCTATCTAAAATATGTTAACAACCTATAGACAATAACCACTTTCCACTCAATAAATGGTCAAAGGAGACTTTATTCACTATCAAATTAGTGCATACAAAAAAAATGAGAGGAAATGAATGACTTCAGTGGCAATTAAAGAAATGTAACTATAGTGTCAGCAACATTTTTGGAATCTGATAGCATACTCTCTTCTCTATTTTCATTAGTACCCCTCTAGTATAGATCACCATTGCTATCTGCATGAACTATTACCATAGCTTTATAACATGTCTTCTTGGTTTGGACTAGTCTCTGGCTCTTGCCTAATCCCTCACAATTTAAAACAATTAACAAATCGGTTCAATGTTAAGCTGAAATGTTTATCAAATCCTTCTCTTTTTCATTCCTATTGATACAGGTACTCATTGCCATTTAAGAGGCAGTTCAATGTGATTCATAAAACACTGAGTTTAGAGTCTGAAAGTCTATAGGTTCAAATCCTTTCTTCATGGCTATCCACCTTCACCCTAGCTACTTTTGTCTATTGAAATCCTACCAATTCTCCAAGGGAGAACTCAGATATTACCTTTCTTTTCAGGTTTTCCTTGATTCTCTTATCCAGAAAGAATTTTGCTACTATAAATTCTCATAATATTGATATCTAATTCAGTTATATGCCAGCCTTATCTAAGGTAATTGAGAGTAAGAATCTTATTTATCTGTATATTGCATATAGTAGATACTTATAAAACATTCCCTCATTTGAATTAAGAAAATACATTATTAGTAGCACCACAAATCACACATGGTTACCCTTGTCTAGGTAATCAAGAAAGATAAGTTGAGGTAATAAGCAACATATTGTCCTGGCAAGGAAATATGAATTGAATTAGGAGAGTTGTATTCAAGCCCCCAGTTCAATATTTTTTATATGTGTGATCATGGACAAATTATCTAGTCACTCTGTGCTTCAGTCCCTCATCATATAATGGAGCTGATACTTACATTACATACCTTATCAGGTTGTTTTGAGGTTTGGTAAACCTTAAAATGCTATACCAATCCAAATCATCGTATGTATATTAGTTGGATTTTTCAGCCCAAAGTGGAGTAATTCCTTTAAACCTAACGTATGCAGGCTAACTGGCAGACTAGCTGCAGAACTGCAAGAAGATAAGCATTTATAAGCAAAGATTAATCTTGATTTTGTTTTTATTCTCTTACAGTGACTTAATGAAGCATTCACATTTTTGGATGTATTGGAAGAGCATGCAGCATAGTGTAAGTAGATAGTATTGGATTCATAGTCAGGAAGACCTGAGTTCCAAACCCAGGAGTGACATTTATTGGATTTGTTACTTTGGACAAGTTATTTAACTTGTAAATCCTCAATTTCTTCATCTGCAAAAATGGAGGTTGAGCTCAATAATCTTTGACGTCTCTTCTAATAAATATGAATAATCAAAGGAAAAATAACTCAACCACAAACATCTAAAGGAATAGAGAATATTTGGGTTCATATTCACAGGTAAATAACAGAGAAAAAAAGTCACTCGTTTTGGGGCAGCTAGGAGGCACAGTGGATAGAGCACCATCCCTGAAGTCAGAAAGACCTGAGTTCAATTCTGGTCTCAGACACTTAACATTCCCTAGCTTTGTGACCCTGGGCAAGTCACTTAACCTCAATTGCCTCAGCAAAAAGCAAAAAAAAAAAAAAAAAAAAAAGTCACTCGTTTTTCAGTGGAAAACATCAAATGGTCCAAAGCACAAATAGAGTTCTTGAAGAAATTTTTTAAAAAGACCTTAAAAATCAAACAAAAAAGATCAAGAAAAAAAAATTAGAAAAAAAAAATAAGAGCAATCTAAGAAAATTAGACAAAGAATTATGAAAAGAAAACCAACCAATTTGAAACAGACTCAAAAACCTAAGGAAATAATTCATTGAAAACTAAAATTGGGCAAAAGGAAGTTAATGACATTCCAAGAAATAATAAAACAGAATTAAAAGTTTAAAAAAATAATAGAGAATATGAAACATCTTATCAGGAAAACAAGTAATCTGGCAAATAGATTGAGTAGAAATAGTATAAAAATAAATTGACTAACTGAAAATTTTGACAAAAAAAAAGAATCTTGGTACATTATTATAAGAAATTTACAAGGAAAATTGTCCTGAAGTTCTAGAACAAGAAGTAAAGCAGAAATTAAAAAAATTCACCTATCACCATTTGAAAGAGATTTTAGGAGGAAAACTTACAAAAATATCAGACTAAGTTTCAAAGCTCCCAGGTTAAGGAGAAAAAAAAAAAAAAAGGAAGCAACAAGAAAAAACAATTGAAATATCGTGGAGCTGTAATAAGGATTACCTAAGACCTAACAGCTGCCATGAAGAAGGATTGTAGATCTTGGAATACAATATTTCGTAGAGCAAAAGAGCTGAAATTACCACTAAGAGTAATTTACCCAGTACAATCATGAATAAAAAAAAAAAAAAGATATTGAATGAATTGAAACACTTTCAAGAATTTGTGACAAAAACAGCATAACTTAAGGGAAAATTAGACATAACATTGAAGAGAAATTATAAAGTAAACATTAAAGACCAATTATAAGGGACTCAATGAGGTCATATTATTTACTTCTTGTATGTGAAAATATTATCAGTATTCATGACTGTATTTGGGTAGTTTGAAAGAAAGACTTGGGCTGAA
This sequence comes from Myrmecobius fasciatus, assembly GCA_023553655.1. NCBI lineage: Eukaryota > Metazoa > Chordata > Mammalia > Dasyuromorphia > Myrmecobiidae > Myrmecobius > Myrmecobius fasciatus. The sequence continues at coordinate 189,800 of JAJPUD010001220.1, read as the reverse complement.
TTGTATATGATGAGGTTATTTAAAAAAAACTAAAATTGTGTAGGGAGAGATAAAAAGGAGAACTTATATAAAAAAGGTAATAAAGGAAAAATTGACACAGTAGAAGCTAATGAGGCTGGGAAGATGGGAAATGGCAGGTAATGACAGAACTTTATTCTTATCAGGAATGGGTTAAAGAGAGAACAACATATATATCTAGAAAGGTATAAAAATCTTCTAAATACAGAAACAAGATGGCAATAGCATAGAGCAGGGAGAGAGGATAAGAGAGGGACTCTTAGAGGAACATTTAGGTTAAACTAGCTGCTGGAAGTAAAGCAGAGAATGAGGAGAGATAGAAATAGAATGAGAAGGATAGTGAGGAAAAAGAGGAAGGAGAAAAAAAACACAAGTAATTACTGCTTAGAATGTAAATAGTATGAAATTTACCCATAAAATAGAAACTGGTAGCAGATTAAAAATTTGAATTTAACAGTATGTTGTGCACAGGAAATGCTATAAAAATGAGATACATACAAAGATAAAATAAAGAATAGGAGTGGAATTTATTAAGTAAAATGAACTGGAGAAATAAATGGCATTGTACCCCAGTTATCTTTGCCAAGAAAACCCCAAATGGAGTCACAAAGAGTGGATATGACTGAAAAGACTCAGAACTACAACTATGATTGGCTAGTAGTAGATGCTGGTGTTAAATGAATGCTTATTGAATTCAGTTGAATTGTCTTTGTTCCTTCTACAACCCTGTGAGATGAGTGGTATTATTATGCTCATTTTACAAATAAGTAAAGAGCATCTGGAGAAATCAAGTTATTCCTTTATGGTCACACAGATGATAAGTATTTGAGATGATTGAGGAACCTAGGTCTACCTGACTCCGAGTTTAGTGTGTTATCTATTATACCAGAATGTCATATACTTGGTTGACATACTACCTCAGTACTTCCAGTGCTGTTAGATTAAAATGTAGTTGAGAAATATTTAAAACAATAAAAACAAAATAGAACACAGATAATGTTAACATGTGATTTTCTAATTCAATATGTAGTAAGAATCTTTCTGTATAGTTTAGTGTATTTTGTTTTTATTTGAGTTTGACATGATGGTATTATACTACTGCATCTTATAATTACACCCAGACTAGATCCTTTGAAAAAAAATCAAATAATTTAGATTGGGAAAGAAATTTTGAACTCATCTAGGGCTGGTCTCCTTCATTTTACAGATGATGGAACCTATGCCTGGAAAGAAGAAAGGACTTGGCCAAACATACAGTTGTAAATATTGGAATTGAAATTCAAATCCAATTTTTACAACTCAAAATTCTACTAGATTCTACTAGAAATTCTACTAGATTCATCAAGGAGCAAATATAAAGAGGTAAACAATTTAAGAATGTAAATTTGCAAAGAATAAAATATCTATGAGGTCCTTTCCAGTCTTTCAATAGCCTCCTGGAGGGTGGATGTGGGTCTGCTTGTCTCAAGGCTGTCCCCACCCCATCCTATGTTCAGCTATAAAAATGATTTCTTTAAAGCACAAGCCAGACCATGACACTCTGCCTCCCCTACCCTTTACTCAATACACTCCATTGGTTCCCTAGCACTTAGAATCAAATATAATTTCTTTGTTTGGTTTTCAATATCCTTCACTATCTAGCTCTCTCTTACCTTTCCAGTCTTCTTACTTCTTACTTCCAACAGGACCTACTCTCTTCCCTCTAACCCAAAGTTATAGTTCCATCCAGTGATACTACTGACTTTCTTGTTATTCCTCTAGGCATTTTCTCTGGCTGTCTCCCAAGCCTGTAATACTCTTCTTCCTCAAATCTCCTTGCTGACTTCCTTGACTTCCTTCAAGTCTCAACTAAAATCCCATCTTCTATAAGAAGCTTTTCCCAACCTTCTTAGTTTTAGGGACTTCTCTCATTTAATTATTTCCTACCTATCCAATATATAACTTGCTATATCTTTATTTCTGTTCTCCAACTATCTCTCTGTTTGTCTTTCTATCTATCTATATCTATATTTGCTTGTTGTGTTCCCTATTAGAGCTTCTTTAAGACACTCTTATTTTGGTTTCTTTTTGTATTTCCAGTGCTTAGCACAGTGTCTGGCACATTGTAGGGGCTTAATAAATGTGAATTTGGTCAAACTGACTGATACTTTCTACAATTTCAAGGATAAGTAAAATGTTATATCACGTTGTTGTTATTCAGTCATGTCTGACTGTTGCTGACCCCATTTGGAATTTTCTTGGCAAAGATATTGAAGTACAATGACATTTCCTTCTCCAAATCATTTTTATAGATGAGGAAACTGAGGCTTAAGTAACTTGCCCATGGTTGTTAGTAAGTGTATGAGGCCATATTTGAATTCTTTTTTTTTTTTTGCTGAGGCAATTGAGCTTAAGTGACTTTCCCAGGGTCACACGGCTAGGAAGTGTTAAGTGTCTGAGATCAAATTTGAACTCAGGTCCTCCTTTCTTGAGGGCTGGTGCTCTATCCACTGCACCACCTAGCTGCTCCATATTTGAATTTTTGAAGAAGAATCTTCCTCATTTCAGGCTCAAGGTTTTACTTACTTCTCCACCTACCTGTCCCTATCTAGTAGTAGTTATACCACTACTACCTATCAAATAAATCCAATTTTAATGACTTAATAAATTAACAACATACTGCTATATAACTTAGGATGACAGGATCATGTTACAGAATTGTATTGAACTTGACATCATCCAGTCCAAATCCCTTGTTTTATAGAGGCAGAATCTAAAGTCTGTAGAGTTTAAGTGATATGACCAAGGTCAACTGAAATTGTTTTAGAACTCAGGTCCTTTTCCAAAGCTAAGATTCTTTCCACTGTACTAAACTGCCTCTCTGTTGCAGTCTCATTACTCATCATTTAATTCTGCATACTTTGAAGACTGACATAAGGATACGTATATTTTCATACTATATATTTTTTTCCCACCAAATAACAACATGGTGTATTTTTTATAAATATGTGTTGCTATCAGTCAAGTTTATATATTTATAAAAAATTTTAAAGGCAGCAACATCTACAACCCCCCCCCCCCAAATTACCAGGTTGTTTGATAAAAAAAAAAAAAAACCAACAACAACCAACTATATTCAAGATTTTTGGAAAGAGTTTAAAATTTGTGTAATTTGTATTATTTATTTGCAGTAACTTTTTAACATCCCTTTTGCTTTCTGTTCTCTTCCATTTATTCAGAGGATTTTATAATTTGGAGCAGACCTTCCAAATGGCGTCTTTTGATAGAAATTCAGAGAGATAGAATCTTCCTTTTTTTCTGATTTTTTTGAATGCTTCCCATAATTCATATATTTTGGGACTAATGGCCATGATGTGCCATTAGAGACAGGGTCATGCTAACAGCAAGATTTCTTCATTACCATTTTGTATCCTTCACTGATTCCACTCTATATTTTCCTAGTTGAGTAAATTTCTACATTCTCTTCCTATCAGTCTGAAGATCTTTACTGATCAACAGCCTACATTTTAGAGTAAATTATATACTTTACTGGTCATGCCACACACTGCTTATCAAGTAAGTAGCTCAGTGTGTCTGCCATGTAATTTACTAGGATGCCCACTCTGCTAGCTGAGCTGAAAACTTCTAGCAATCAGCTTACATATGCAGTGATACCTGTGGCTAGAAAATGACATACTTTACACTTTCAAGAGTTGCAAACTTTTTGGTGGAAATAAAAACTTCCTCAAATTAAATTCTTTATTGTCTCTTTTTCAAAGGATGCAATACACTTTGCTAAAGCATTTTTTAAAAATTGATTTCTGTCCTCTTCTACCAAAGTTATAGGATCTATGTAGTGCCTTTAATATAGTAGGAATTCTTGAGAATTATAACCTTAGGCCAAATAGTTCCTCTCCGTAGTTCTCAGTTTCCTCCTCTGGAAAATGTGGGTGTTGGACTCTAAGATCTTTTCCTTCTCTAACTTTCTATTTTGTCTGTGTTAGAGAATTGTTATCAAGTCTATCTGGCCTTATCTGAGCTTTCAGAAGCCTAAAGTATTAGCAATTGACACTCAGATGCAATTTAGAAAGTTGTGAAATTCTAACTGGCCTTTAAATATAACAGTCTGTTTGCTGCATAGTTTGGTCAGGGAAACTTTCCCAATTCTTTTTCTATTTAAACTCTTTAAAAATGTTCTTGTACTATTTCAAGGTCCCAACAAATATAGTCCTGGTTGCTAAACAGATAATTTCTATACCTTAAGAATATATATGCCTTAATTAACATGTATTAGACTTCCTGCCATCTAGGGGAGGGGGTGGAGGGTAGGAGGGAAAAATTTGTAACAGACAGCTTTGCAAGGGTTAATGTTGAAAAATTACCTATGCATATTTTTTTGTAAATAAAAAGCTTTAATTAAAAAAAAAGAATAATTGTCTTCATCGTGTTTCCAATGTACTCAAGTTATTAGAATGTTAAAAAAAAATGGAGGACTAGGAATGTAACATGTTAGTCCTTGCTAAATCTTCATGACTTCATCTGGGACTTTTTGGACAAAGATATTGGAAGTGGTGTGCCTCATTTATACAGAGGAGTAAACTGAGGCAAACAATGAGTAGCTCAGGGTCACATAACTTGGAAGAGTGTGAGGCCAAATTTAAACTCAGGAAAATGAGTGTTCCTTACTCTACCTTAGCTTAGCACTCTACCTCTGTGCTCCTAGCCACTTACTGGAAAGGTAGGAGGATTGAAAAGAGATTAACATCTTTGAAAAATAAATTACACAGATTGCTATTCCTGGAAATCCAATTTCTAATTAGTGATTCAGAATTATAGAATTTCAGTATTGGAAGGGCAACTACATTTATTTTAAAAAACATCCATTTATAAGTAATAAAAGGTTGTGTAGCTTTTGTTTGCAGACTTCCAAAGAGGAGGAACCTGTACTTAATGTTGACTATTCCATTACTAAATAGTTCTAAATGTTAGAGTTAATATAAGAATTTAATATTTAAAGTACTCTGGAAACTTCAAAGTGCCATATAAAGACTACTTATCAGTAGCAATAACTAATACTAATATTAGCAGTAGGAATAGCATAAATTTTTTTTCTGATACCAAGAATTAATTTTCCCTTTTACAACTTCTCTTTTTACTTTAAAAAGAATACTAATTTCAAATTCAGTATTCTGTCAACTTTGGAGGTTAGTTGCTTTCTCTTCCATCAAGTAAATCAAACAAATTTGACTTCAGTGGAAAAGAGACATATTACTTTGTAATTGAGTCAATGATACCACAAAATGATTGCATAGTAGTCACCATTACCATCATAACCTTTATAGTTTCAGCATCCCAAGTGTTTGACCCAAAGTGATCCACAGTGTGAAAGAAAACTCAGGATTCTCTTGTATGTAGAAAACTAGATAGACCATTGAAAATAAATGTTTTCTCCAAAAATGACCCAATCTGGTTCTTTAAAAAGACAACTAAAAAATTCTCCTCCATAAGATAAACTGGGAAAGTCATACCATGGACACTGGATTTTATTTCAGCATTTTGAATAATTAGCATGAAGTAATGGTGGGATTAGCATCTGAAGATTATTGGATGGGGAAAAAGAGAAAAGATAAATATAATTCAATTTGTGCTCTGAGGGGATTTATTTTTGGATTTCTTTCCTTTTGTGGTTAGACTAATCTCATTGATGGGGATAGTTTCTAAAATTATCAGGTCCAGATAAGAATCCCAGTGGATCCTCTTCCTAGTCTGGATTCTCCTCATCTTTTCTTTTGCCTTATTTGCTTCTCTTACCTGTTATCATGCAGGTCATTTGCTTATGAATCTATCTGGCAAAATCCACTTCATAATTCCAAAGGTATTTATGCTTAAATAGGTTTGCAGACATGTTCCTTATCTTTGCCTTTTAGAATATTAGCTTTTTTTAAAGGTCTGCTCAGGCTTTGATTTCATATACTTGCCACTGCTTCTATTACAAGAATAGTTCCTTCCCTGTGTTCTTATACATTCCAGGTTTTAGCTGCATGTCTATCATAGCTACAGCTAAGAATTGATTCATATTTGGGTTTTTTTTTTCTATCTTCATTTTTGTCTTACTTAACACAGGAGCTTACTTTATCCAGATATTCATTTCATTCATCATAGCTGATTACCACATTTGGGGAGAAGTTGAATGTCCTTGATTGTACCAATCAGTCTATCTCACTATATAGTTTGCAAAGGTCTCTTCTGATCAAATTTTGTGATATTCAGGGGAAAAAAATACTTGTTTCATCTCTTTTTACCTGATTTATCAAAATTGTCTCAAGATACATAACATTGTTGAGTTGAGTTTTCTCAGAAATTTATCTATTGCTTGATTTCTCTAGGACTTTCAAAAGGTCAAGTCATGGTAGAATGTTGATGTAGTTAAAGAGGGGTAATAGGGTAAGGACATTCATTTGTCAATTGATTATTTATGATAAGTGTTTTAAAATGTTATATATTGGATATAGAATCAGAGGAATTGATTTTGAGTCTTGACTGGCTTTTACTACCTGAGTGACCTTGAGCAAAGAGCATCCACTCAGCTGTCAAATTAATCACTCCAAAACACACTTCTAATCATATCAGTCCCTTATTCAATAAACCCTAGTAACCCCCCCACACTCCTAGGATCAAATTTAAAATCCTCTGTTTGGCATTCAAAGCTCTTCACAACTTATCCCCTTCGACCCTTCCAGTCCTCTTATACCTTATTCCCTGTTTGACTCTGTCTCTGTCTTCACCCCAGATCCCTCCTCCTACCTAGTACCTTCCCCCACTCTGTGATCCAGTATTGTGTCTTCCTTGCCATTCCTCGATTTCCCATACTTTAGACATTTTCCCTGACTGTTTCCTATTGTTTCACTCATCTCTGTTTCCCAGATTCCCTGACTTTCTTCAACACTTAGCTAAAAATCTCATTTTCCTACATTTTCCCTCATTATCCTTAATACTAGTACCTTCCCTATAAGATCTTCTCCAATTTATATTGCATATTTCTTGTTTATGCACAGTTGCTTTCATATCATCTCCCCCTTCTGATAGTGTTCTTCTTGATATCAAGGACTGCTGTCTTTTCCTTTTTTCTGTATTTCTAGGGCTTAGTATGCTCCCTGGTACATAATAAGCACTAAATAAATGTTGATTGACTGATTGACTAAATCTCTCTGGATATCATTTTCCTCTCCAATAAAACAAAGGCGATTGTCTAATTGGAAGTTTGTGGGCTTGAAGCAGCTCTCCAGAAAGTAACCTAAATCAGATTGAAATATAATTGTGTAATGGTTAACAAAATAAATAAAATTACTATACAAGACCAAGAATGCTAATTTGTGGTTTTCTGATTCAAAATGCAGCCTGCAGGGATCCATTTCTATTTGATTTTTGACATCACTAAACTAGGTGATCTTTAAGGTTGCCTAACTCCATTTTTGATTCTATGATCCATGTAGGAAAGGAACTCCTTATGCTTTTTTAATGGTAATAATTTATAATATTAGAAGGAGGCAATAGGACCCTGGCTTGCTTTCAGATAAATAATAGTGATATTGATTCTTAAAATTCATATTTTATAAGTTAAATGGAAAACATTTGTTCAGAAATCCTAATTGTTTGTTATTGTGTTAGAAAGCAATCTGGACCTAAAACTTATTTTTCCTCAGAATGAAGGCTGCTAAAAATGAATTTTTCCAATTATCTCTGGATATCTCAGATCTACTAATTTCTTTTGTGCATCTGTTGATCAAATTGTATACTTTTCCAAGTGGAATTAGCACTCTTTATAAACTCTAGCTATTAGCTATGAGTATGGTGTCCTCAGTGGGTGTTTTGCTTATTCTTCTGCCTTAACAAATGTCAGTTGCTTTAGTATGATTAGATATGGGAAGCAATCTGGAGTTTGCAACTTAAATGAAAGTAGATTTTACATTTTTTTAAAGAAGATAAATAAAACATTAATGATAAATAGTAAATGACTGAAAGTAATTAATTTCAGTTAGACACTTAATTATGGTATTATTCTAATGAAAATGTTATTGCACTCTTGAAAAGATATACATATATATGTATATATGTAAAATAGCAGTGAAGTATAAGGATAGATTTGGGCTTAGAAGATTTAGGTTCAAATTGGGCAAGTCACTTAAGCATTCCAATTGTTTCTTCATTTCTTATAAGAGGCAAGTTTGAAAGGGTTACCTCTCAACTTTTTTTGAGCAAAGACTCTATACACACACACATTTACTTAAATTATATATATATATATAAATTATACAAGATGCTCCAGAAGTCTTTAGGTTTTAATAGCTTAAATAAATATAGAAGTACACTAATAGTTATATATGCCATAAAGCTTGGGCAAAATAGAAAATTTAAAAATACAAATTTAAAATGAAAGGATATTTGATCCTAGAGTTATTAGGAAGTCACTGGAGTTTAACAAATAGGTTATGGACTATAGGAAGGTCATATTAGAAATTGTGTATTAGATGAATTAGAAGGGGGGAGAAAATTAAAACAAGAGAATCAATTAAGAAACTATTGTAATAGTGGTGAAAATAATGAGGACCTAACCTGGGGTGGTGGCTATATGAGTTAAAAAAAAAAATAAAAAAAAAAAAAAAAGGAACCTAAATGAAAGACTGTTGGGTAGAAATGACAAGATTTGTTAGATAATTAATTTGTCTCATGAGGGAAAATGAAGAATCAAGAACAATCCAAATTTTTATACCTGATTTATAGTGAGGATAGTGGTTCCCCCCCCCAAAATAGGGAAGTTTAGAGGAGAGGATTTAAGGAAAAAGAATAAAAATGGAAATGTGTGTGTGTGTGTGTGTGTGTGTGTGTGTGTGTGTATGTGTGTGTGCGTGTGTGTTCAGGTTCAATATAGAGACTGCCTGCAGTAACCATCCAGGGGACAAAAGATAACACTGCAAATGGGGAGGGCAGGGAATTTTGCCTGGGATAACTACTGAAGGTAGCAGGTTTAGTTTTAGTTATAGTTTTCCTATGGAGCAGCAATTAGGAAGGAGAAAATAGAAATAGGGAGAGCCAAAGGGATGGTATAGTTTTGTTGGAGATAAGTCCATGACTGACCTTAAATGGGGAAGAATAGAAACACATCTATCTTCTACCTTGTGACTGATCATAGGCCCCTTGGAATAAAGTCATGGTCCTTTTGATATCATTCTATGACTTCCAAGACCTTACTTTGGTAACTATTGAATTGGATAACTTCTAAGATCCTTTCCAGTTCTAAATCTATGACACTAACGCTTGGTATGTGGCCCATAAATAAGAGCAATTAAGATAATTGGGTTGGAGGTTAGTGGAGTATTACCCTGTGACACAAAATAACATAACTATTCTTTGGGAAATTAGGAATACAACCTAATTTCTAACAATATTCTAATTTCTCAAAAGAATTTGTCACCTAATCATAGAGAAACAGGGAGCTACTATGTAAACGACTTTCCAAACATCATCTTCTAAAATGTTCTACTGTCACTATTTTTACTTTTATGTTATATACTATATTAAAGTTATCATTGACTCTTGAATAATACTGTGGATTATTTTCTATTTGCTCAATTTGTGTGATTGCTATACTTCATTTTAAGGAATTCAGATATAACCTTGGTTATATGATTTTACTATCTATTATTGGCGACAGTGGGTAAACTTTGTTATATAGAGGGAATAATCACAGAGACTTCTCTGTTTTTAATTTTTTTTTTATTAAATCTTTTAAAATTTTGCAAAATTGATCTTGAATATTAATAAATGGGGAAAGGGCAGGGTAATACCCCTTGGAAAGGGAAAAATAATGGAAAGATCACTAGTCCAGAGTCTGGAGATTTGGTTTTATCCCTGGACATAAAATTACCTAAACTTGAGGCAAGTCACTTCATCTCTGATTACTTATCTATATACTTATCTATATATCTATATATCTATACTTATATATATGGGGGGAGGAGAGAGGTCTTTAAGATGGTTTCTAAAGTCACAAAATTCTGTGCTACTATATTTTTTATTGAGACATCCTTTGAAATTATAGTTTCTTTTTTAGCACTAAGTCAACAAACATTTCTAAAGTACTTACTAAGTTCAAGATATTTTTCTAAACATTAGTAATACAAAGACAGAAAAGTAAAATAGTCTCTGATATAAAGAAACTCTCATTCTAAAGGAGAAATAAGTCAGTCAAGGAATAAGCATTTATTATGTGCTATTGTGTGCCAGGTGCTATGTTAAACAGTGGGGATATAAATAAAAGCAAAAAGGACAGTCCCTGCTCTCAAGATCTCATATTCTAGAGGGTAACAAACACATAAGAGGGAGTGGCAGAAAGCCATGTAGGACAGGTTGGCTAAATCTGGAGGAAAATGAGAAATGTCCCAAGCTTTGTATATATTTGTTTTCATGTTGCCTCCCTCATTGAAAAGTAAACTCTCAGAGCAGGGACAGTTTTTTGCTTCTTTTTGTATCCTTAGTATTTAGCCTAGTGCCTGACATTTAGTAAGTACTTAATAAATGTATATTGATTGATTGATTGAAAACTATAAATAGTTGTATGGCTAGATTTCTGAGAACTCTGTGATTATTATTTGATAACCAGTCTAAGTTTGGAAAAACTCTTCACCAGAAATAGCTTATCAAAATTTTGGTCAGTATAACTCATGAGACATGGAAGAGTTGTTATCTATTTTTATTGAGGAAATAATTTCACTATTGGAATTATGGACCTTTTGAGGTTGAAGTTCTTTTAAAGCAAATTTTAATTTTCTATCCTATTGTAGATATTGCAGAAAAAATGTTAATATTAATAGTGTAATCTTGTGAGTTTAGATTCAAGTCTATCAGAAGCAATTCAATATCACTTAAAAATATCCAAACTTTTTAATTTGGAGAAATATCCAAATCGGCATGGTACCCCATATTTTTTGACATGATATTCTGGCCCAAGGAGATTTCAAGCAACAATTATAAGAAACATAAGGAAAAGACCCAGTCTAGATTAATATTCCATCCTTTTCCTCCTGGATCACTCCCCAAAAAGGACACTCAGGGATTCCTTGAGTTCTATATGGAGAATCTAGTTGAATATGAAGCGCAAAAGTTGTCTTTTATCTATGGAAGATGGGCCCTTCCCTTGGGCAGTTCCTAACACCAATGGGTAGGCATGGCAAGAATTGTGGGTTAAATAATTACCTTTAACCCATTTCCTAAGAAAGGTCTTTTCATCCTCCACCTGCTTTTTCAAAGATCTTTTCTCAGAAGAAAAGGACTTCAAAGAGAAATATTACTTCTTAATATTTCTGGGGAAAACAAAAAAGGTTGTAAATATCCTTCCGTGTACATTTTTTTTTTTAAAGAATGAAATAAAGAAAAGGTATAAAAGAGAAGTTAATCTATAGATAATGGATAACCAAAATGTTGAGTTTTAAGCCTATTGAGTCCTTTCTTTCAGCAGATCATCCTAGTGAAGAGGTAAAATAGGGACCAGGAATAGTTAATTAGAAATAAATTCAGGAGAGCATTGAAAAAAGAATATTATATGAAAATACCATAATAAAGATTCAGTTCTTGACTCAGGGTAACCATTACAAGCCATTCATCACAGATTATAAAGGAGGGCTATTTATTATTGAATTAACAAGGAGTTAGCAGGGAAAAGGGTTTTAGCAATTAACAAGGGAAAAGACAAGTTTCCTAGTAGAATTCACAATTAAACAGGAGGACACCATTTAAGGGAATACCTTATGAGGTAGGAGCAAACTTTTGACTGGATGGCTAAATCCATAGAAGAATTAAAGGAAAGGGATTGTACCATCAGGTTAACCCTAAAAGAGATATAAGCAAGATCTACATTTGGGGCAGATCTTTTATAGGGGAAAATAACTTCTGGGTTTGATATCATAACTGGCCTTTCTGATTGAATACTGTAAAAGGGGGGTTTTCTAAAGACCTTCACCTGGGGTGGGACTGTAATCCAAAATCTGTCAACAAAAGACCTACTTAAGAACAAAAGGCTCACTTAAGGATGAAGGGTCTTTCCTTCTTGCCCTAGGTAGTATTACAATCTTATCAATGCATCAGTCTTTCTCTGATAAGGACTAGTACCTATAGGTCAACACGCATCCAATTTCAAAGACAAATACACGTTCTGATCATATACAAAACTCCTATCATATCTCCTATTTGAAACGAACAATGCAGAACATTGTAATGGTTTCAACACTAAACAGAGCATCCATAAATAGTTGGAAATGCCCACTACTGCTAGGTTTCCTCTATACTCCACCTTTTCCCTATTTTCATGTACCCCCAGAGAAGATGATCAATTACACATATAGGATCCAAGGAAACCTCTACATATTTAGGAAGTAACACCCAGTTGTATCTTTGATTTTGGGGCTAAGGAGTATAAGTGCTATCCATTACTCAAAAAAAGGTCCCATAGTATGACTATACTTGTTATCCTAAATTTAATTATAAGTCAAAACAGGAAGTGCCATTGTTAATAGCTAGAAACATAAAAGTCATAGATTTTTAAAACACCTTGGATATTTCTCCCCGTGGTCACATTCTGAATACAGGAACTGTGGGTGGGACCATATGACTTCCTTTATTTCTCTTCTACTCAAAGAGGCATTATTTATTTTTGTTTTTAAATGTAGTTAAAGGGAAGGTACTTTGTCTGTTCAGAAGGGAATAGCATCCAATTCCTGTTTAGTACATATTGGCATCAGTGGCTGTGTGCCACATGTGGATAAGAAGAAATGGCTGGCATGGTTAAAATACCATCTTTTTGTTAAAGAAAAAGCCATACTTCATTTTCACTAAGGATCATTTGAAATTTTTTTTCTGAAACTTTCTATGGAAATCTTGTACAATTAATGTCCATAGCCAATGGCCAAATGTTAATTATCAGGACAACATAAGCATTTTAGATAAAGAGAAAATTTCATTTGAGCCCATAAATAATGAAAAAAACTGAATTGCTATTTTAGGCATCTGAACTACTAAACAATTTTAAACCTTGATAGGTTTTTGTTTATCTTTTCTGTCTGATAGCAAGCAAATAGCTTAAGGAAGAAATATCAACTTCTAAGTTTGGACATTAACTTAGTTGAAAAGTAATTATATCTATCCTAAACAATATTTTCTTCATTAAAACTGGTCAATTTCAGAAAAGCCTTTTCTGTAACACTGGAATAATGTTTCCCTATCAAAATGTTTAATTAGAAATCAGTCTTGACTTATGAATTGTCAATGGACTATATAAATTAGTAAGCAAGGGATGAAGACACTCTACCTTGATCATTGAAGGCAGTTCTGTTTAATAGGTAGAGTACTCTCAGGAAGATGCGAGATGCAGTCTAGTTCTGGTCACTAATAGTGTAATCCAGGGCAATTCACTTAATCATTCTGAGGCTTGTTTACTCTTTAGTAAAATGGGGTAGTTTCTACTCACAAAATTTATAATAAGGATTAAATAAGAAAATAAATTTAAAATACTTTGCAAATTTTAAAAAGCTATTTTAATGTGATCTTGTGATAGTTGTGGCAGTTAGGTGGCAGTAGTGGATAGAGCACTGGGCCTGGAATCAAGAAAACTTCCTGAGTTCAAATCCGCCCTTAGACACTTAATAGCTATGTCTATGAGCAAGTCACTTAACCCTGTTGCCTCAGTTTACTCATCTGTAAAATGAGTTGGAGAAGAAAATCGCAAATCATTCCAGTACTACAAATGAGCTGATAGACCTAACAGAACAACAACAAAAAATTGTGATTATTGTAATAAATATAACTGGCTTCATGGGATGAAACTTTCATTAAACAATACATCACACAATAATACTTAACATTTAAATCGAGCTTTAAGTACAGCTCTGGCAAATTTTGTCTCCTTTGATCTTCACAACAATCCTGGCAAGTAGATGCAATTATTATCCACATTTTACAGATGAGAAAACTGAAGCAAATGGAGGTGAAAAGACTTACTAAGAGTCATACAGCTGGCAGACTGAAGCTAATTTTGAATTCAAGTTTTCCAGATTTAAGACTATGGATTTGAGACTCCAGGTTCAGTGGTATTCACTTTGCCACATACCTTCTTTTTAGAGCAATAATACAAGATGCCCAGAGCCTTTTTTTTTTTTTATCCACATACCCTTTCAAAATTTTTTGAGATTTTTGTATTTCTTTTATTTTGGTTTTCATTTATTATTTTTAAAAAGGAGAATGGAATTTCTGTGACCTCATAGGATATGAGTCAGAAAGAATCTAATGTATTATCTAGTGAATCTAATACCCTAATTAAAAAAAAAAAAAGATAGAAAACTGAAGGGTAAGTGACGTGACAAAAATCCTACACTAATCAGTGACAGAGCTGGGTAATACTCTAGAGTGTAGAGTCTAGACCATTGCTCTGCCAGTGAGTGAAAAAGATTAAGCAGTCCTTAGCAAAGCTATTGAAACCATTTAAAGGTAAATGACCCATGTGACACTTAATAACAACAGCAAAAATTTGAGATATTTTATCTTTCTGCCAAAAGGTATTGGAGATAAAATCCCTTTAAAATAAACTCCACAGGACACCATGATTGTTCTCTGGTAATGGAATTTTGTTAGAAATCCTACTCTATAGGATTTAGACAAGGGCTTTCAACTAAAGTAACTCTTAGATTCTTTCATGTGCTCACTGTCTTGCTGAGTGGTTTGGGAGTTTGTCACAAAATCATGGATTATTAGAGTTAGAAGGGAGCTCTGATATCATCTAGCTCAACTTCATTTTACAGATGAGGTAACTGAGGCCTAAAGATCCTGAATGCCTGGCAATTCAGTTAGAATTTTCGTTAATTAGTTAGAAATTTGAGGTAAGAACTTCAATTTGGGTAAATCACTAATCTCCCTTTCCTAATCTGTAAACTGAAGATAGTAGCAGCAACTGCCTCTCAGGGTTGTTGTAAGAATCAAAGAAGGGTATATTTATAAAGCTCTGTATAAATGTTAGCTATGATGATGTCATGATGTCAGTGATGATGATTAAGGTGCATAGAGAGTTGAAGAATAATTGCTTCTTAATTTCAGGGTCAAAATAATTATAAAGAATGAAAGAAAATCTTGGAAAGAAAAAAAAGGTACAAAGATTTCAAAAATTAAGAAGAAAATCCTGGAAATTACTATATAAATGACTGCCAAAATGAAGAAAAATCTGGAGGTAAATGGAACAATGAGAACTGATGATCTGACTTATTTCTTTGGATATGAAATACCTAAGTAGAAAAATATAAATCATTTTCTTTGCTTGTAGAAACACAAGAGCATGTCAAATGCTTTATTACTTATAATATGTATATGGAATAGATAATAAGGATTTGATCTATTGCATTTTATCATTTATATAGCTCCAGCTTTCAACAGTATTTTGAGTTCTGCTTAAGAAAATTTTATCTTTGTTTTTCAGAAATGTAAATGTCACAGTATTAATCCCAGGAAATACATAGCAGTATTAATAATCATATTTAGTTACTTCTTGAATACCACAAAAATATTTGACTATGAAATTTTGTTCCATCTCTCCTTTTTAGATCAATTTTCTTAGTTTTGGTTCTGTACCTGTACATATTTCATTGAACTCAACCAATAATGTAAAAAGATTCAGAATCTTTTGAGCATCATTTTTCAAGGTAAACAGTTATATGGGAGTATATACAAGTATAAGTATGTATACACACAGTATATATGTACATGTGTATAAAAATAAATGTGTGTATATATATATATATATACACATATATATATATATATAGTTTACCACCTTTCTCCACTTAAGCTTATGAAACAGTTCAAATTACATCAAAATGATAAGTGGATCAAATGATTCTAGGAATAGTTTGGAAATATCAACCTGACATTTTTTTCCTCTTATATTATCACTGATCATGAATCCAGACAAATGATCAAGCTTTGTTTGAAAAATAATTTTTCACATGTGTCTTATCCATTTGTTTATAGAAATCAGAAATTGATTCCTGGAATTTCTGCAAAAGTAAGCATTCTCTTATAGGACTTAGAAGATAGTTCAGAGGAAGTTCTAATCTATTTTTCACTGAAAATTATGATCAGATTCTTTTATTGAGTAGGTATGTTGGAAAAAGTCAGAAATATCATAAAAAAAGAGAAATCTTTATGAATATACAATTCTTTTGCTTACCACCCTCAAATAACTCCAACTGAAGTAGCCAGAATCAGGATTAGAAGCTCCAGACTTAGGTTCTCATCTGAAGAAGAAAGCACAGCATCAGAGATATGACTTTAAGGTAACATTGTCCCCTTGGTCCGAAGTATAAATATAAGTTAACACCTCATCTATTTTGTTTATTAAGCAATGTTATACAATGCCATCTAGTGACCAGCACCTGACATAATATTGCCTTGATGGGGTGGGGGAGAAGTCTAACACATTCTTTACAGTCTATTTAAGAGAATAAGAATTAAGATAGATTTATAATTTTTAATTTTTTCTAGATACATCACTATTGTAACAATTTATTAAAGCTCCATAGTTTTGGATATTTATTTTTAAATACTTATTGTCACCTACCTCCAAATAGTATCTTCTATCTCCTGCTGCTGCTGTAACTTCACCATCCCAGTCCGCAGTTAAACTCAGAACTGATCCGTACTCCCCAAGTAGCAGCACCCAATTTAGTAACAGGTGGTGGAGGTGGAGCACTTTAGAAACCAGTCTCAACAAATAAAAAAATGTGCTTCAAAAAGAGAACTAGGATTATTCCTACAGCAATCTGTGCCAAAGAGAAAATAAACTGATGGCAGTTCAAAGGCTGAAATCAAAATAGGGACACTTGGAGACTGGAGGAAATCATCTTTGATTTTCCCTGGACCAGTGGCTAAGGGTGCCTGATCACTGTGGCTTGCTCTTTGTACCAGATTTCAAATGAAAGTTCTAAAAATCTCTCTATGAATGGCTTTGTGCCCTAAAAGGATATATTTTATCCATTATTTCTCACCTTTTGCAAACAGATGGCATGAATTATTTTTGAAAAAAGAAAGAAGCCAGCAATCTGTCAGTTGCAAAAAGCTCAGAATTCAAGGAAAATTTTTTTTGGTTAAATGACCTATTTGTTGCTGGTTGAACCGTAGTGTTGCTACAATGGACAGTTTTAAGAAAATAGAATACTATTTCTTAATGTAGATATAGTTTTACAAAACCTTACAGGAATATTTGAGATACCAGATGATCTAGGAAAACATCAAGTTGAAAACCTTTATGTAAAGAAAAAGCTTATCAAAATCCACAGCTTTGAGTATATTTGGTTGTTTCTTTTTATTGTTGAATGCATGCTGTGATCACAGCACAATATGTGGAAATTGCATAATTGTTATTCCCAAAAATCAAAGCCATTGGACAATGTGAAGACAACATAGGGGTCCATTAAATGTCGTTTTAAAAAGCCACAACAAAACATTTGATTCTGCATGTTTCCTAAAACTTTCTTTGTCTATATTGCTTCTCCACCCCCTCTACTTTAATTCTAAAATTTCTATTCCTTTAGTCTTAGCCATCACTGGATTTGTCTTAATTGACTAAGAATTATCTGTGGATTAAAATCCAGTTTAGAGATATGAATTCTTTTTATATTTAAATGGTGTAAGTTTCACTTATTTCATTTGGGTGTGTTTTGCTTATGTAGGTGAAGAATTCTTGAATTCAGTAATAGACCCAGTCCCTTCCCCTTCCCCCAAAAGATCCAACAATTCCAAACTGAGAAAAATGTTTAGTATATTTTTTATAACTTCTAAGCGTTCATAGAATTGTAATTTAGAACTTGAAGAAACCTTAGAGGCCATCTAATTAGCTCCCTTCATTCTACACATGAGGAAATGGAGTCCCAGAAACAGTAAGCTTATGTAGCAGAGCTAGAATTTGAAGCCAACTCTACCAACTACAAATCTAGCAAATTCTTCCCAATGTAAGGGAAGATTGGCTGCTATAAACCTTGACCTTTTATAGTTTTACACAATAGTGGAAAGTACCTCTCCCTTTACACTGTTGTATTGTATCCTTATAAAAGAGCATAATGTAGAGAAGATATAAAAATTTTGATGGGTTGTGGAAAAGAAGGTAGACCACAAGATTCACTCATTATTCTCAGTTTTTTCCTTTTCTGTATCCTAGCTGGGATCTGCCTACCATAAATCTCTCTCCAGTTCATCCTCCACTCAGTGATCAAAGTGATTTTCCCAAAGGACCAGTCTGACCTTATTATCTCCCTATTCAGGAACCATCAGTGGCTCACTATTGCCTCAGAATCAAATATAAAATCCTTTCTTTGGCTTTAAAGGTGTTCATAAGCTAGCTACGTTCTCTTACCTTTTCAGGCTTCTTATACCATAACCTCTCTGTTCCTCTCTCATCTCCCTATTTAGGATTCAGTAACACCAACCTACTGACTGTTTCTGGAGCTAAATCCTCTATATCTCAACTGTATGAATTTTTGCTGTCTGTTTTTCATGCCTAGAATATTCTCCCTTCTCATCTTTACCTTCTGGCTTCCCAAGCTTCCTTCAAATGCTAACTAAAATATCACCTTATATAGGAAATCTTTCATAGTTTTTCTTAATTCTAGTACCTTTTTCTGAAGAGTATTTTCTATTTATTGTATATATGACTTGTTGTACATAGTTGTTTTCATGTCATGAACTCCTCAAGGACAGGAACTGTCTTTTCCCTTTCTTTTTATCTCCAGAGATTAGAACCATTTCTGGAACACAGTAGGTACTTTAATAATGATGATTGATTGATTGATTGATTGATGTATACTCTTCTCCACTAACTTTTTTTTCTGGAAGAAACCCAAAATGACATTACTATGTTAGAGTATATGTTGTTGTAAACTATTAGAATGGAAGCTTCTTGACAGTAGGGGCTGTCCTATTTGTGTTTGTATTTCCAGCACTTAGTACAGTGCCTAGCAAATATAAACACTTAATAGATTTCTCTTTCTCTCCCTCTCTCCCACTCTCCTTACTTCTCTCTCCCCTTCCTTCTCTTCTCTTCTCTTCTCTTCTTTTCTCTCTCTCTCCCCCTCTTCTCTCTCCACACCCTCCTTCCATTGCTCCCTCTCTCAAATGTTCATGAAAGTATAGTTCATCTAATATAAAATTGATGGACCATGTGTGACATTGATAGATAGATATGTGATCTAGTTCCTGATCCACCCTGTCTCCAAGAGAGATTGTGAGTTCAATCTCTGGAGGCAGCGGTGGGAACATGGCTGGTCACTTGTTCCTTCACTCTCTTGTATCTAAGAGGGTATTGAGCCTAGAATTATATCTACTTCCCACACATCATCTAGAAGTAAGATGTTTTTCTAGGGTTCAAAATATTAAAATAAAAGCTACTTTCCATGATCACTCTCAAGTGGAAGGCAACAGCTTCTTTCCAGGTTAGGTATTTCCCATTGAATCACTTGGTGCTTAAAAAAGTCCCAAAGAGTGAACAAACCTGGTTATCTAAGCAAATAGCATATGAAAAGATGAGACTTCAAATGGAAGCAAGATAAAGTCTTAGTTTCATCAAGAAGAGAATGATCTCATTATGGAACTCCACACTAAACAGTTTTTAGGATAACAGATGCTAGAAGTCAAGATATAAGTTAAGATCTAGCTTCCCCACATGTCTACTATACCAAGGAGATCTCCTTCCTCCACTATTCAAAAGTTCATGCATTGCTTTTCTTGTCTTGTCTTTCTTCCTCGCCAGTCTTTCCACCTTACTAGTCACAAACTTAGCAGTCTGTCAGCCATTTAGAAATCAGATGTTGAGTCTTGTACTTGATACATTCAGTATCACAGGGCTACCCTTCCAAAATTGTCCTGGGCTGGGGGTATCTTTCTCTCTCCTTTTCCCTCTCCCTCTTCCTGCTGTCTGTCTGTCTCTAACAATTTGTTGCTTCTTCTACTTCCCTCCCCTCCCACCCACCCATCCCTCCCCCCAGCTCCCTGAACTAAAGGGAATAATTGCTAACACTTTTTTTTTTTTTTGGAACCAAAGAAGGGAAATCGACAGATTGTTTTATGAGGAAAATGCAATTGAATGTTGTTAAGAGAAATTCTGCATGAATATTCTAATGCTTCATAACTCATGGTAAGACTCCAGCCTTTTTTTTCCCAAGCTTATTTAATATTACTTCCTTTCACACTCTATATTCCAACTAAACTGGCTTCCTTGTTCTCTGGTCACAACATTTTATTTTCCAGCTTCTTACTTTAGTAGAAACTATTTGTCCATTCCTGCAGTGTAACTTCCTCCTCACTTCCATCTCACTTTTACCCTGCTTCAGTGCTCAACTAAGTCCACCCTCCTTCACATAGCCTTTCCTGATCTCTTTGTAGTTCTCTCCATCAACATACTACTTTGTGTGCATATAAACAAACAAACAAACAAATAAATAGACAAATTTTGCTACACTATTCCCCGGGAATACAGAAACTATAAGTATATAGCATATGTGTTATATATACACATACATATATATATATATATATATATATATATATATACATATATATATATATATATATAGTTTAGTGACAATATACAGAATAATATATAATACAAAAACTATATATTCCAAGTGCCTAATATAGTACTTACTGTATAGAATCTACTTTTGAAGTGGCTGTTTGTGTGGGAGAGTGAGGGTTACTCAAATTAAAATCAGAGACTTTCAAGGTAAAAAAGCAAAAAAGGATTTATTACAATGTCCCAAGAAAGGGCAACTCCCAACAGACAAGATATCAGTAAGGGAGCAGAAATCCTCAATCTCCTTTCTGACTTTTTTCTTATTGGCTGGTGAGTTAAATAACCAAGAATTAAATATGTACCTCAGAAACAAGGAATAATAGTCAATAGCATTTACCTTTTATTTTTATTTTTTTACAGATTAGGTATTTTTATTTACTTATTAGGTACTTAAATTCTAATGAAAAGGTGTGGGAGGAACTGGAGGGAAATGTATGGTTATCCATAGCTTTTGATAGATTATTGTTGATAATCTAATGCCTGAAGCTTTTAGCTCTAGCTCAAATTGTTATTACAAAATCTCAAGTCATGATTAGGGCATAAATCAAGGCCACATTCTTATTAGAATTATATTTCCTAACAGAATTGTTTTCAGTTGTGTTCTGTTTTTGGTGATTACATTTGGGATTTTCTTGGCAGAGATACTGGAGTGGTTTGCCATTTCTTTCTGCAGTTCATTTTACAGATGAAGAAACTAAGGCAAATAGAGTTAAGTGACTTGTCCAGGGTCATTCAACTTGTAAGTGTCTGAGTCTGGATTTGAAGTTGGGAAGGTAAGTTTTCCTGTCTCCAGGCCTGACACTCTATCCACTTTACCACTTAGCTGTTCCTAACAGAATTGTATTCTTTGGTTAATGTACATCCCCTATTTCTATATCACAAATCACATATATCTCTACCAGGAATGCTCTAATAGAGAAGCCTAAATCTTATTTTTAATTGCCTTTTTTCCATCGCCTTTTAATGAAAGTGGTTTATGTTTCTTCTGAGACCAACATAATAGAGTAACTAATCTAAAAGACTGTTCTTTCATGTTCCACCATTAGCAATCATTTCCTTAAAATGTCATATTTGTCATGTAGGCAAAAGATAATGAATGCCATGCTGTTCTTCTGCAATTTCTGTCAAGTCAGACTTCAAAGAAAACAGAAGGGGATTCAAGCATTTGAAGGTTTAAATGGTATTGATCAGGGGAATCCCTGATCAATTTGATGAGTCCCCCAATTTAATTTAAAAAGATTTCAGGGTGTGGATTTTTGTTAAGTGGCATTTAAGGGGCACTCTTCCTATGGAAGCTGAACATGTCCATTGGTACCATAATGATTGGATTTCTGAGAATAGGGCAGCTTCCTGATGGTTGGTTGATGATAAGCTGATCCATTTCCACTACCAGCTCCTCAGCTCCACACTTGTATAAAAGTGAACTACTTGTTCTCTCCCTCACTCCTTTCTACCTTCAAAAAGAGTGGACCCAAATTCTTTGGGGTGAGGTTGGGTGGAGTAAATCTTTGCCCAAATGAAGTTTTCTCTTCCTTCCACAAGTAGTTAATGTCAAACTGCAGCAGAAGAACATTGTGAACAACATTTGACTGCCTCTTCTGAATGATGAGTTGTTGGAATTCCAGTTTCTGAGCTTATTTTCCTTTAAAGCTCAGCTTTGGGTTAAAGAGTGTTCTTTTCTGGATTATGAATTTGGTAACAGCTTGGACAATAAGAGATTTTTTGCAAAAACACATGGAAGAGAAAGATTTGTTTGTTGCCACATGACTCCTAGTTTGGGAGTTCTCAAATTTAAAAGTTTGGGGATTGGTTCTTATAGAGAGCAAAGAGGATGTCTATGATGCAATGTGCTCCACCATGTAATTTCTGTCATATCAGGAAGTGGGATACAAAGAGAGAGACAGACAGACAGACACAGAAAGAGATTGAGACAGAGAGAAAAAGACACATAGAGAGACACACTTACACACATAGAGGCAGAGAGAGAGATACACATACAGAGAAAGAGAGAGATAGAGAGACAAAAAGACACATAGAGACACACACACAGGCAGAGACACAGAGAGAAAGAGGCAGAGACAGAGAGACAGAAACAGAGACAGAGGGAGAGAAAGAGAGAGAGAAATTGATTTCACTATTGAAATGGCTTGATAGTATCTCCAATTTCATTTTCATTCTGAGGGTGAGCTGATAGGCTTTTTGAATACATTATGTGTTTTCTGTATCTATTTATAGGCTCCTTTGAATCATTTGTATCTTATTTTTAGGGAATTAAATAAAGGTTCTCTTGTGCCTTGCTTATATTTGATACTTTTAGCCCTTATAAAAGATCTGGGAACACTGTTACCCACATTTAGGGAAACCTAGACATGAGCTATACCACGATGATACTAGAACATTTTCCTGGAGCAATTCCAGGTGGGGGCAATGAGCCAGAGACCTAACCCTTACCTTGGCTCACAGGTTCAGATGTTTCCCCTGGCAAGCAAAAACAGTTTAACTGGCATAGTTGCTGATGTAATATGATCTACATCCTTAAGGGTAGATGATTATCCCTGAAACAGTGAACTGCCTACTATTCAATTTTGCCAGGATTCTTGAGGAGCTGCTTATTTAGAAATATGGTCTCTGAGTTGAAAGGGACTTTAGAAATCATGTGGTCATTTCTCTCTGTTTATAGAAAGTAGGTGGTACTATATAGATAAGTTTTGGATGGAACCAAGAGAATCTTGGTTCATATTTAGCCTCAGACATTCGAAGTGTGATCCTGGGCAAATTACTTTTCCTCTATCTGTTTCAGTTTACTCATCTGTAAAATGGGGACAATAATAGCATCTAACTCCTAGGATTATTTTGGTGGATAAATGAGATAATTGTAAAATGTTTTGCAAACTTTGAAGTGTTATGTAAATGTGAGCTATTATTATTTATAACTGAAGAAACTTAGATTCAATAAAGTGAAGTGACTTGTTCAGTTAGTTGCATAATATTTATGTTTCTGTCATGTGCTTCAGTGTTTAAATTAATTGCAAAAAATGAAAAAAGTCAGGTCTGTTCAGACTTTTTTTTTCTGTTCACAGTATGGAAGTAGTCTAAAGACTTCTAGAGTTTCTGGACTTGTGTGTGAATCAAAGATTCATGTAATATTGTTAATAAAATGGAATTATATGTAAATCAGATCATGTTGACTAAACTGAGAGTACAAACAAAAGGCTGTTAACTATTACAAAAATCCTCATAATTGAACTGTTTATTTCTTGGTTTCTGAATTTCTAATTCTGAATTATTCCTTCTGTATTTCCCACCTCCCCATTTAAATTGTTACTAATAACCACTAGTCACTACCACTGCCTACTTTCTTCCTGTTTAAGATCT
Source organism: Myrmecobius fasciatus (assembly GCA_023553655.1). Classification (NCBI taxonomy): domain Eukaryota; kingdom Metazoa; phylum Chordata; class Mammalia; order Dasyuromorphia; family Myrmecobiidae; genus Myrmecobius; species Myrmecobius fasciatus. Next base: position 165,769 of record JAJPUD010001220.1, on the reverse strand, counting down.
GCAATAGCATCTTTGAAAATAGAGAATTTGGAGAGAAGGCATTAGTCTTCCAGATCATGTCTTAGGGCAACATGAAGGTCATGTACCATGGAGACAAACAGAATAGCAGAATAAGGATTCTATCAACTCTGTCAGAATACATTTAGCCCCAATTCACTGAGGAGAAGACCAAGGAAAATAGAAGTGAAGGAAGATGAGGGGGGGTTGGGACATGGTGGATAGAAGGGAGTCTGTAAAGTATAGAGTATGCACAGTGTCTATTTCCTCATTATACACATTCATTCTTTAAACTCTGTCTTCCCAACTCTCTTGATGTGGCATCTTTAAGTCATTCATCTTGCTCAACGTACATTTGATATTAAGGCAGAGACTAAAAAGTCAACAGAAAAGATGAAAGATTATACTTAGAAAAATCATGAATAAAAAAGACTAGTTGCAAATGGATAGAGTAACTATTAATTAATAACCTTTTAAAGATTGTAATCAAGTCACATCATTGAATTCAATTAATTTTGATTCAATCTAATGAACATTTATTATATATCTATAGTGTGTAAGTCACTGTGTTGGGCATTGGAGATAAAAGACAAAAATGAGACAGTTCCTACCCTTGAGGACGTTAATATATAATAGACAAGTGTATTAAACAATATTCTAATTTTTGTAGAAAATAAAAATGTCTATTATTTCAACTGACTGAAATACCTGATTTCTGAGGTTCTTTTAAAGGTCACCAGGATTTTTTTGGGTAATTTCATAATTTGAAAAAAAATAACAACAATTAAGGTATATTAATTTTTGGAAAACTAATTTCTATAGACTCAGATTCAGATCTAGATAAATAGCTTTAAGATCTAATGAAACCCCAAAGGTACTTGTCAGCTTTTCTCATTTGAAAGGATAACTTTGTTGTAATTAATACCAAACTACTTAAGGCAGGAGAAGTGCAGTAGTTGAAAAAGACCTGCAATTAATCACTCAGGATGTGTCCCCTAGGTAAAGACATGCTGAAGGGAAGCAGACTTTTCACATTCTACTTTCCCAGGCAAGGGGAATGAATCAGCAGGAACACAGCAGGTATCTTGTAAAATCACCAGGAAAGACCCTATAACCAAAACAAAGAAGGATAAAGAAAATTAATGCATAAAAGCACCGGCAATTTGCTTTAGTTCTATAATGGCTAACACTCCTGGAGATAGGAACCCCTTGAAGTTTGACCTTGTATCTTTTTACTGAAGACAGTTGCCTTTCAATTTCCTTCAGTCCCTACCACTGGTGTTGTTTTTTTTTTTTCCCCATTGTTTAAAGAACTGATGATGGGAAGAAAAAGTGAAATGATATTTTAAAAAATCCTTTAAGGGACACACATGTTAAATTTATGTGTTATAATAATAATAGATAGCATTGATTTAGCACTTTAAAGTTTGCAAAACTACACACACACACACACAATATGTAATTTTATTTACTTTTCACAACAACTCAGTGAGTTAGGTACTATATTATCATTCCTCTTTTACAGATGAGGAAACTAAGGGTTTAAGGAAGCTTAAATGACATACCCAGAGTCACACAAGTAGTAAATGTCTGAGGCAGGATTCAAATTACATCTTTATGATTTCAGGTCTAGCACTCTACTATTTTATTTAGTTGACTCTATTTTGAACAACATTTAAGTCAAACTGGAGTAAAAGCCAAAGGTTATCAAAACTTTCATAGTAGCACTCTTGTGGTAGTGAAAAGACAAATAAAGTGCATAACCATTAGTTGGGCAATAACCAACTACAGTGTCTGAGTGGGGTGGAATATGATCCAGTAGCAAGAATAGAAGAATTGAACTATGAGAAGGCTTATATGGACTAATGGTGAGCAAAATGAGAAGAATTAGAAGAATATACAATGACTTCAACAATAAAGGTAAGAATATGAACTGTTTGGAGTAATTGAAACATCAATGTAGATCTTGAAGAACAGATAATAAAGCATAGCTCTCTTAGCACATAGTGAAGGGGAAAAATTCCATCAAGATGATAGCTATACTGCACTGTCAGCCCGTAGGCACAAAGTTGATTGTTTTGGCTTAATTTTTATTGTTATAAGGGATGGTCCAGTTTGGAGTTAGGGAGATCATATCTAGGAATTACTGCAGTGCAAAACCCAAAAGACTTCAATAAATATATTTAAAAAAAAAAACCAGTCAGACAAAGTTCTCACTATATCCCTTTGGGCAGTTACTTTTAGAATGCGCTGGGGGGAATCACTCTATTTAATGATCTGGATGACCTCTATTTACTATTAACATAATTTATACAGCTAAACTCCATAACTTTTTACTTTACTCCTATATCAAATAGGTAAATGACTAATATGAACCAAAGTGCACAAAATTTGTATAGTTCTTCCATATTCCTACCTTCTATTTTAGCATTTTAATTATGGCAACATTTCTATACCAGAACTTTCTTGAAAAGACCATGAGCACTCTTTGATCTCTGCTACTGGTTCATGAGAGACCCTCTTGGTTGGATATATAAAGCTAGTGAGAAGCTTTTTTATTCATGGAATTTCATATTATGTTTTCAAGCCACTTTACTGAATCTCCTTTTCTTAGACTTCAGCTTTCAACAGGAGGAGACAATAATAAGCAAGACTAAGACCTCAGCTCAAAGGAGTAGATCTGAATGGGCCGCAGTGTGAAAGGCATTCTTCCACTATTGTTTAAGCCATTACTGTGGGAATTTTAACTTTTCACAAGAGAAAAGGAGAAATACTTGAAGAGAAAAATTCATAGTCTCTTTCTGACTGGTAAGCAGTAGATTAGTCAGAAAGAAATGTCACTGAAAAGTGCATCTGTCATTTTCTTCCTACTTGGGGCTGTGCTATGTAATCTTCCCCATCAAAACTCAGGAACTGTGTGCAAATAGCATTGTATTCCATAGGGATAATGTTAAAAAGGCTACATAACATATATCTTAGTATGCCTCAGTGATTGCTTCAGACAAGCTAGTTACTCAGACCAGATTATGGTCTGAATATATTCTGTGATTTTCCTTTGCTTATTCTTAGGACCCTTTGCCCTGAAACTCTTAAAGTTTCAGAGTTTTGAGCCAAATTACCATCACTATAAAATGGAGCTAATAAATGCCTGCGTTTTTAAGTGCCTGAGCCAGGTGTTATATTATGCTTGATTAGAAATTTTGATTCCGACAAGCAAACATTTGTTAAGAATTTAGTATGTGCCAGATGCTGCAGTTCCAGCCATACTCGTGCCCCAATTTCCACTTTAACTATACTCTTTAAAAAGGAAAATGTCAAAATCTCTGATGAGCAACACCTGTACTTCATAATGTTCCATGTCACCCATTTGATGCTTTCCTTTCTCCTGGCTTTTACAGTAAAACAAAAAACATTGTAACCTTTTTTTTTTTTTTAAATAAAGGAAACCAAGAGAGCATTCCTCATGAATTTTACTAGACTTGGGTTAAGAGACCCCATTGTCGGTATGCCATTATCTTATGGAGTATTTTAAGGGGGAGAAACTCTTAATTCTATAAATCTTGATTTTGTCATTTATGCTCCTTAAAGGGATGCTGCATTGACCAATATAATCATGTCTGCAGTGTGTTTTAAGCTCCTGAGAAAGAGCTTGTATGAGTTATTATTATATATTATTAACTGCCAGATGCCAAGAATCTACATTTCTCAAGGACAAACCCAAATACAGAACACAGATGCCTGGATTCCAGCTCATCGGTAAACTCTAGGGAAACTGACATATGGTGGGAGTATGTTGATAAATATGTTAAATACATATTTAAATGATAATCTGACAAGTGAAATTATAGTGATACCTTTGGGAGAGTTCAGGAAGACGAAAAATCCACTGACATACTAGTTTGTGAGGAAGAATGATCTAAAACAGGCAAGGATTCATCCAAATTTAGAATGTTTCCTTCCTGCACTGCAGAGGGTAGCAATGATTGGAAGGGAAGATAGCCTTTCTCATTACTACTGAAGCCTGTTAACTTCAAAAGCTATGGATACTTCTCAATCTTGTAGTGTGGACATTACTTCCTTTGAAATGATATGGAGTACCAGGAACGAAGGTTGCAGGAACTCAGCTGCTTATTTTTCTGTAGTTCCCTGTATGGTGTCAACATGTAGTGAGAAGCAGGATTAAAGTTGAAAAAAGAAAGCCTCGTGGAATGAAATGCTGCAAAAGAGGTTTTCTGTAAAGGGAGAAGGGACTTATGTTGATGGCCTTTGCAATGTGAAATTTGTTATAAAGGGACTTTGGATGGCAGTGCAGTCAGTTGCTCAGAACATGGAAGATGCTTCCCATCCCTTGCAGCAACAACAGAAATGATGTTTTTGGCAAGCTCCTTCAATGTGTGTTTGTTGTGTTGGGATTGATACTTAAGGCTGCTGCAGTGACTAGGAAGATCAATGAAACTCTAATTACATCTCTACCCCCATCAGACTGGAATTCTCTGTTACATAGGCTTATAAAGCAGATTTAGAATGAAAAAAAGGCTTATGTTTGCACCATTGTGATGATTGTCTATCAGAATGTAAAAAGCAATGGAGAAGGCATACTTTCTCAGCTTATGCTTTGATAATTGAGGTTTTCCTATTCTTGATGAGGCAGAAGTTGCTGAGTTATCTTCACTCTGAGCTATGGAACTATGGGAACTTCTTTACAATATTATTCTGGGAAGTACCTTTCTCCTTACCCATTAGGAATTTGTGCTTTTTCCAGGATTCTAATGTCATTGGGTATGGTTCCAAGGAAAAATTAAGAGTGTGTTCAAAAAAGACAGTTTTCTCTGATTTTAAAAAAAGGGACTCCTTTATTATTCTGTGGGGAAGGGAGGAATTTAGGTAAAACTTGAGAATGCTGATAGGGCTGGAGTAGGCCCAAAGTATTAATATGTTGGTAAAGTAAAGAACCTGACTACAGATTTTATAAAAGACTATATGTTTGTGAAGTTCTCTTAACATCTGTGTAGAGCAGTCATTTCTGGGAAGAATGAACAATTTTCTCCCATTGAGAAACATTCCAGTGCCTTGGAGCCTCACTAACCTAGCCACGATTTGGATCTAGGTAGACAGAATTTGAAACATCTGAGAGACCAATGTTGAACCATCTTTTCTTTATGCCAGGGGTGTAGCTGTTGTTTTTCAGTCATTTCAGTTTTGTCTGATTCTTTGTGACTCCATTTGGGATTTTCTTGGCAAAGATACTAGAGTTGTTCATCATTTCTTTCTACATGTCATTTTACAAATGAGATACTGAGGTATATATGAAGTTAAATAACTTGCTCAGGGTCATAAAGCTAGTAAGAGTCTGAGGCTAGATTTGAAGTCAGGAAGGTGAGTCTTTCTGACTTCAGATCTAGATTTCTATCCACCGTGCCACCTAATTGCCCTCAGGAGGTAGAACTAAGAGATAAAAATTAGTTTTTAATCAATTTTATCGACTATGATTTCTTTAAGAAAATGTATTTGCTTCAAGCTTGTCTTTTAAAAAACAAAGAGAAGAGTTGAAATAGAGATTCAAAGACCATTTTTTTTTTTTTTTTTGCATTTGCAAACATACTTGCATGCCCCTCTCCTCCTCTTTCTATCAGAGGGCTGAAGTTTCAGACCTGGGTAGGTGTTAGGCATATGTGTGGAAAGACCATGTAGAACATATATTAGGGGAATGTAAACGCTCATTCTCTTTATTTGCAAAAAGCTGAAGCCAATTTCCCCTACTGGTTAAAGTATTCGGTTCATTCTTTTTTAGTGTTTTTGTCATAATGAACTTAGTTGATTCTTCAATACCTTAAGAGGGAAGGAAAGAAAAAAAGAAGGAACAAGCATTTACTAAGTGTTTACTAAATGCTTGGCAATGTGCTTTACAAACATTATCTCATTAGATCTTCATAACAATCCTGGAAGAGGGCACTGTTATTTCATAGTTGAAGAAATTGAAGCAGATAGGAGTAAATTGATTTGACCATGATCAAATGGCCAGGAAGTATCTAAGGTTAGATTTGAACTTACTTCAGTCCAGAGTTCTAACCTCTGTGCAATCTAGTGGAGAAGAACAAATCCCTCTTGATTTTATTTTGTTTATTTGTTTATTTATTTTTTTGCTGAGGCAATTGGAGTTAAGTGACTTGCCGAGGGTCACATAGCTAGGAAGTGTTAAGTGCCCTCTTGATCTTATTAGAAAGGACTTGTGTTTGTCCATTACAGATGCTCTTGGTTTTCAATAGATAACCATTTATCATATTCAGGAAAATTCTATTTATTCTCATTGAGACATAATTCTGATGTTAATATTTATGAATCTCACTCCTTAACTGTCAAATGTACCTTTTGACAAGATAGAAATAAGAAGTGGAATATAGATACTAAATAATAGATGACATATACATTGTAAAGAAAGCTAAAAAGTACTTTATATATCACCTCACTTGATTCTCATAACATTTCTATTTGGTAAACATTATAGGCATTATTATTATTAGCTTCATGGAACCAATAAAGAAACCATGGTTCAGGGAGGATAAGCAACTTCTTTGTATCTTGTACTTGTTAAGTTATGAAGCTAGGATTTGACTGTAGATCCAATTGTCTTTTCATTACACCTATATTGCCCCTCCCCTCTCCCCCAGTTTTGGAAAGAAGGAAGGGAAGAAGGAAAGAAAGAAAAAGGAAAGAAGGAAAAAAGAGGAAGGAAGAAAAAAAGAAAGGAAGGAAAAAGGGAAGGTAAAAAAGGAAGAAAGAAAGAAGTAAACAGGAATTATTAAGTACTTACTTTGAGGCACGTGCTAAGCATTTTACAAATATTATCTTATTTGATCCCCACAATAACCTTTTGAGGTAAATACTATTTTTACGCCCATTTTACAATTGAGGAAGCTGAGGCAAGCAGAGGTGAAGTGACTCATCCAGGGTATTATATCTGTTATGTGTCTGATGCCAGATTGCAATTCAGGTCTTCCTGACTCCAGGAATAGTGCTTTATAATTGTAAGATGCCATCTAGCTACCTTTAAAAGCTTGTTCAATATATATATATATATATATATATATATATATATGTAGATAGATAGATAGATAGATATTTTATGGCAGAGGCAATTGGGGTTAAGTGACTTGCCCAGGGTCACACAGCTAGGAAGTGTTAAGTGTCTGAGGTCATAATTGAACTCAGCTCCTCCTAACTTGAGGGCTGAAGTGCTCTATCCACTGTGCCACCTAGTTACCCCTGTTCATTTTAACTTTTAAAGAAAACAAGAAATATGTAACCCAAATTTCTAGCCAAGCCTGGGACAAGTTAAATGTAATATGATCATAACATCATAAAAAAAAGAACAAAAAATGAATGTTGCTTTGTTACAAAAAGGTGATCTCAAAGAAGAGATATGCAATCTCCTTCATTCCTTTGGAGAGGTGAGGCATGCAGGAAGTACATGGGTATGGGACATTGCATATAAATATAAATTTTTTTTAGATTAATTGATTGGTTTTGTTGAATATTTTCTTTTCTTCCTTTAAATTTTTTTCTTTTTTAAAAAGAATCTTTATTATTAGAGATTACTCTCTGCGAGGGAAGAAGGAAGAAGTCTAGAAAATGTAAAAACAAAACATATCAGAAAAAAATTTATTAAAATGTTTAATATTTTGTTTGGACACAACAATCACTTCTGAAAGGAATTATTTAGCATTTGTTAAAAGGAAGAAATGTGCCCTTTAACTTTGATCATATGGTATTAACATTGACAGTTGACAAGACCTGTTGCTTTTCAACATTGATTTTATGTACATGTTTTGGGTAGTCATGTATATTTTCCTTTTGACTCTGAAAAGTTATATATTTAAGCAAAGAGAGAAAATATTAAAAAAAAAGAATTTAGCCATGCTTCACATTTAAATATTATTATGACTTGTAACACATTTTCTTTCACATATCTAACCTGTAAACAGATATAAAACTACATGGATAAAGAATACTGATTGTCAAGACAATTGCCTGCAGTTGAAATGTATCTTGGATAGAATCTACAAAAGGGCAAAGAACACTTGGTTTCAGATCTAAATAGGAGGAAAAGAGAAAGAGATGTACTGCATTTGGGAAATGTTATTAATGTGCTTTCCAATGATCTCATGTTCCTTTATTTATTTATCTATTTATTTTATACAACACTATTACTTATTTATTAAAGCTTTTTATTTGCAAAACATATGTATGGGTAATTCTTCAACATTAACCCTTACAAAGCTTTCTGTTACAAATTTTTCCCCCCTACTCCCCACCCCTCTCCTAGATGGCAGGAAGTCCACTACATGTTAATTATGTTAAAATACTTGATAAATCGAATATATGTATACATATTTCCACACTTATCATTGTTGTGCAAGAAAAGTATCTACAAGAAAAAAAAATCTGAGAAGGGAAACCCAATGCAAGCAAACATCAATAGAGAGCATGAAAATGTTATGTTGTGGTCCACATTTCACATCCCTCTCTCTGGGTGTGTATGGCTTTCTTCACTGAACAATTGGAATTGGTTTGAAACATTTCATTGTTGCAGAGAGCCATGACCATCAGAATTGATCATCATGTAATATTGTTGCCATATATAATGATCTCCTGGTTCTGCTCGTTTCACTCATTATCAGTTCATGCAAGTCTCTCCAGGCCTCAGGATGAAGTCATCCTGTTGGTCGTTTCTTACAGAACAATAATATTCCATAACATTCATATACCATAACTTATTCAGCCACTCTCCAATTGATGGGCATCCCTTCAGTTTCCAGTTTCTAGCCACTACACAAAGGGCTGCCACAAACATTCTTGCACATGTGGGTCCCTTTCTCTCCTTTAAGATCTCTTTGGGATATAGGCCCAGTAGAAACACTGCTGGGTCAAAGGTTATGCACGGTTTGATAACTTTTTGAGCATAGTTCCAAATTGCTCAACACTCTATCTTTTAAACCCTGCTATTTTTAGGTAATGTTATATGGTCATAAGTGATGAAAGATGACAAATCTTTGAATAATCAGATTTTGAAGTGACCCAAACAGCAATAGAGAGATGCATGGTGAGTATGAGCAAACTGTATATTGAGAAGGCACATACATAATGCATATCTCCTAGGAAATAGGCAGAAAAGGAAGTATGCTAGTCATGTTACAGTGAGCAGCTGTATGCTGGCAAATGTTTAACAGCCAGCTCTCAATAAAAAATACAAATGACACACTTTTAAATTTAATGTATATTACTGATAATTTCTCTATCACTTTATTATATGGATAATCAGAAAAACAGTAAATCAGGCCTTGATATATAGTGTTTGGTGATCTCCAATGTATAAATATTCATAATGAAAATTTAACTATTGGCTCTTCTGGACTAGTTTGAGCTGATTCTAGCTTATTCTTAGAATGAGGAATGGCTGGTAGATAGCCTGAGTTCTGTACTAGTAACCATAGTATATTAAAAGAATCAAAGAAAAGTCTTTAATTCATTAGATAAATGCTCTATGGAAAATTTATGGGAGAAAATGGGGAGAAAATCACAAAGGATGAGAAAACAAAAGATTTGGGATCAGTACCTTTGATAAGATTATAGAAGCACTGAGATATTGATGTATATGTAATTTGCAACATGTGGAAGTTACTTTAACACAAAGAACATTAACTTGTATGAGAAGTCTTATTTCTGACGTGTTTAAACTAAGAGTTAAAATGTTGGATTAATAATTTAAAAACATTCATGTTATCATAGACCTAGTGATATTGTTTTAATATTTGGATAATTTTCCTCAAAATATCAACTTACACATTAAGAGAATAATTTTCTCATATTGGCTTCCAGAAGATCCTGTTCCTTCCTTGAGGGTGAAGTAGAGTATTTTCTAAAACCTAAATGAGTAATAAAATAATGGTAGAACAGAACTAGCCATAGTATGTAAAGAAGGAGGAAGAGGAGGAGAAAGAAGATGAGGAGGAGGAAGAGAAGAAAAGAAGAAGAAAAAGAAGAAGAGAAGAGAGAACAAGAAAAAGAAGAGGAGAAGGAGAAGAAAAGAAGAAGGGAAGAAGAAAAGAAGAAAGAAGAGAAGAAGAGAGAAGAATGAAAGAGAAAAGGAAAAAAGAAGAAAAAGTGAAAGAAAGGACAAAGAGAAAGAAAGAGAAGGAAGAGAAAGAGGAACATTGAAGCGTTAAAGATACACAGAAAAGGACAGACATACATTTTTATTTATTTATTTAAAAATTTTTATTAAAGCTTTTTATTTGCAAAACATATGCATGAGTAATTTTTCAACATTGACCCTTGCAAAGCTATCTGTTACAAATTTTTCCCTCCTTCCCCCAACTCCCTCCCCTAGATTGCAGGAAGTCCAATAATGTCTATCATGTTAAAATACTTGACAAATTGAATATGTATATACCTATTAATACAGTTATCTTGCTGTACAAGAAAAATTGTATCTACAAGGAGAAAAAACCTAAGAAGGAAAACAAAATGCAAGCAAACATCAATAGAGAGCATGAAAATGCCACATTGTGGTCCACACTCAGATCCCACAGCCCTCTCCCTGGGTGTATATGGCTTTCTTCATCACTGAACAACTGGAACTGGTTTGAAACATCTCATTGTTGAAGAGAACCAGGGACAGACAGACATTAAGGGAGGAAGAAAAACAAATAAGACAACTTTGAAAGTAACATGCTGAATTTATTATGTACTTTAGAAATATAAGCTGTATGTAATAGATATTTGGAGAAACTTTTTGGTGCTCATTAAGTTTAGAATAAATTTTTCTTTAAAAGAAAAAAAATAGCTATGTCTTCTCTTGAAAGTACAATGATAAAATTTTTGAACCAACAAAAGAAAGTAAATTTTAAGTTATTCTTTTAGAAGTGGTGATGATGCTGCCCTGTTCACATTCTATGGGTTATGGCTTCTTGTTGCTCAATGCTAAGGCTGTGGTTAGGGATGCAGCAAATGTCTATCATGGTTTATATTTGTGGAATTACCACATTTATATGCGACTTATAGCTATGACCTTGACCTCCTAGTATCATATTCAAACCCAATGAGGCAACTGGTCTAGACAAAGTTAACATGGTTTTATATCCAGCCCAAGGGAAAATTATTTTTTGCCAATTTTACACTTGGATAGTTCTCTCTTTTTATGCATTAGTACTTATTTCAGCAGTAAGAAGTCCCATAAATCACAGCTGCGTAGATTTCCAGCTGTGTTAGAATTTTACCAAAATGATAGAATCTTGCTAATTAGTACTTTAAGTGAATCTTCAACCTCTCTGTAAATAAGGTAGGTGGTAATGTGCTATTTTGCAGATGTATAAATTAAGCCACCAGGAGGTTAAGTAGTTTGCTCAAGGTCACAGTGTGTGGCAGGGTAGAAATTTAATCTTGGAACACTGACGCCATATCTTTCTGCTCCATATAATAAGCTCAGTCTCTGTTTCTGCCTCTGCCTCTGTCTCTCTTATGAAATCTCACCTTAATATCTAGCATATTTTTGATATGTATGTAATAACTAGTAACCAACAATAATAATAGCCATTGTAATGAATCATGGAGTGATTATATTCTAATTATCATTAAGAAAATATAACTTTAGGATGAGTTTGAATTCTAAAGTATTTACATTCCTAAATACCCAGTTGCTTGTGCAGCAGAATTCCAAAGAAGAAAGAGAGAAGAAAAATAGAGGAGAAAAGAAGAGAAAGTAGTATCACTGAGCTTTTCTTACTAAAGCTGTTTTTCTCTTTGACCTTTGTTGGACTGGGTTGACATGTGAATGAAATATTTGAGTTGTATGGTCACCATTAACTCCATGTGGCATTCGGTAAATCACTTCCTCTCTTCAGATTTCAGTCTCTTCATCTATATAAATGAAGTCACCATCTATAAAATGGTGACTAGATTGATTCAGAGCCTTGTTTTGTGAGATCTTTGGTAGAAGAATTTTTATAAGTATATCTATTTGCATGGGTAGATGGGTAACTCATATGATCATGTACCTATTAATTAAAATAATTTATTCAAGGCAATATCTTTGTTATAATTTTATAACATATATTTTGAAGAATTTTTATAGCATCTTTTTTAATACATCGAGATTTTTTCTCTTGGAGTTTCTTTGTTTTGTTAATTTCCTAATGTTTTTCTACTTGCCATTATCAAACTATATTTAAGCATTCACTTGAATGTAATACTATATCTAAAGACAAATGAAAAATAACATGATCCAGGACCTTACTCATGTCCCTTTTTAATTCTTGCAAGGAATATGCTATCTTTTTCAAGTTCCTCTGTGTTGCATAGTAATAACATAAAATGACTTTGCTTCATTGGTTTTTCTCAAATCCTTCTGAACATTAGCAGAGAAACATATCTTGAGGGAATTATTGTTGGAATGGAGAACTATGGGACAGGCCACACACAAACCATCTCAGCAAGATCCTTCCATTTGTATGACAGGAAAAATATCAAACAAACAAACTATGGCTATGATTCTCTGTGAAAGCCATGGGTTGAAAAATCACACTATGCAAACAAAATAAAACAACAACAAAATCTCAACTCCAAACCAACTTTTCCCCAAAACAGACAAAAACAAACCAGAACAAAACAATGATATTAATGAAAGGCAATACATTTAATGTTGACTTATTATAGCACATTTCTCCAAAGAGGAGTTAATTTTGTTCCTTTGGAAATTTATTAGTGGAACTCTTTACTCAAAGGCCAGTTGCATGGGATTATCCTCACTGGTGGAGAATGATTGCTTGGTCTTTCACACCTGTATGAGGGAAAGACATGGTGGGAAGTAGAGGGAAGAAAGATCCTGGATTTGGCAGTGTTCTCTGTCAACTGCAGGAATTTGGTATTTTTCTGGGAGTGAGGAACAATGGAAAAGCTTGACTATGGGGCAAGATCTACAAAGCAGGGAAAGAATCTGCTTAGAGAAGAGAGCCTCAAAAGTGTATTTCATAAATTTTGATTCCATCAGGAATACAGGGTATAGAGAGGGATTAGATAAATGTAAGGAATAAGATAAATATAGGGAATAAATATATGGGAATAAGAGTTGAGAGTGGACAGAAAAGGAAATTAGATAATGAATAGAATGAGAGAGAGAGATTCTCTTTGGAAAGGGCCATGGAAAATGAAATTAAAAAAAAAGAAAAACAACAATAAAGGACAAGTTGAAGGAGAGGAAAGGAAAGTTCTATTTGGTTAAGTGAGACAAGAAAAAGAGGGAAAGAATTAAAAATCAGATATAAGGGAAAAGAGAGCTGCTGGAAGTAGGATCATTTGAAAAAATATTACACTAACTGAAGAGACATATTGTGTTTATAATATATAGTTTACACTATACAGTGCTATGTTTATAGTAGAAGAGAGAAAATCATAACTTGAAAAAACCCCTGATATTAGAGACAAATGGAGGAAAATATAAACCTAAATCTCATAACTTTAAATGTGAACAAATATCCAATAAAGTGAAAAAGTCACAGATTGGATAAGAAAATAAAACCCTACAATCTGTAGCTTATAAGAAACACATATGAAAACCAATGATATACAGAGAATAAAACTAAGAGTCTGGGGGGGGGGAAGAATAAAATTATTAGAGCTGAAACATTCCTACCAAAACAAAAGGACAGGGGTAAGCAGAGCTTTGAGTTCCATTATTAGCACTGTCTGAGTCTGTCTCTATTTCTTTAGGAAGTTCTGCCTGTGAAGAAGGGACTTTCATTTCATATTAATTTCCCTTTCCACCAAGTCCTCCCTTTTTGTTTATTCTTCTTTTCATTGTTTCTGGTATGGATGCTGAAAAAGGAAAAGCCTTCTCAAAAGTGGGGGAGGAGATGCGAAAATTATGCTACAGGAAACTCTTTTCAAAGTTTGATAATTTTACCATCCCTTAAGATACTAGAAATAGGAATTGTCACATAGATTTAACTTTCTGAAAACTTTCTAAGCCCTTGGTAGAACAAATCATAATGTTTTTTGATAGGGAATGATAATATATAATTTCTCAGAATTGGTCTAGCTTTAACTTAAATGGGGAATGTACCTAAGAGCAGCCAGACAGCATAGTGAATAGAAATTCAGGCTTGAAGTCAGACTTACCTCCTTGAGTTCAAATCTGCCTTTAGGCACTTATTATCTGTATGATGCTGAGCAAGTCACTTACTCCTGTTTGCTTCAGTTTCTGTAAAATGAACAGGAGAAAAGAAATAGTAAATCACTTGGCAATTATTATTGCCAAGAAAACCCCAAATGGGGTTATGAAGAATTAGATATGACTAAATATGAATAAATAACAAATGTAGTTAATATTCCTCAAATTGTAATTTGAGGAATATCAGGAAAATCTTCTCCCTTAATATATCTCCATTACAAATCTGTACCACAGCTGAATCTCTACCATTAATGATTTCAGTCCTCTGGCATAAAGAATTGTCTTCTGAGTTCTTTTAAAAGAGGGAGATTCCTGAGAAGAAAAATATTATTTTCTTTAAGTTTAGTAGAATAGTAGCTGGCATATAAAAGATGCTTATTATTTGTTGATGACTTCTGTCTCCATCTAGCAGATAAGACTACTGTAGTTTTGAGAAGTGACTTGCCTATAATAATAATACAGCTACTAAGTCAGAACCCAGTATGCTATAATGGAAAGAACATTAACTCTGGAGTCTGAGGACGTAAATGCAAACTCTGATAGGTACTATTTATGGGACATTGGGTGAGCTTAACCTTCGTGTTCTTGTTTCTTTATTGTTAAAATGAGGAGGAGGTTGGAGTTGATGGTCTCTAAAGTACTTGTGTATGTGTGTGTGTACATGTGTATATATACACATAGGCATATACCTCTCAATATTTTTATAATTATAAATAGTAAAGTTGAGAACCTCCATGTTACCTAGGCATGCCAAGGTAAGCCTCCACAATAATATGGATATATTAGATTGTATGATTATATGTGGCATAATATCACATATGTATAATTGCATATAACTGATTATGAGAACTTATAATATCTTATATATGAAATTGATATGCCATACCTGCTTAATAAATGGCAAATCATGCTGGCACAATAATTGATTTATTATATTAGTATAAAGTCATTTATTGCTATTTATGTGTTACATGTTATATATTTATACATACTGCCACTTCTAGTTAAAGTTATCCCTCTCACCCATACTTGATAATTTCTTCTTTGAGGTTCACACAATCTCCATCAACTTCTAATTAAATCCTAATAGACTTTGCCTACAGAGCTTCAGGGAGACCTCCCCTTCCTCAATTAGTTCTGTACCTGTTTTATCACCTTTCTTTCCTCCTCCTTTCCTGTTTAAGGGACTTCTATATTAATATTGACTCTCCCTCAAAAAACCATAACCTAGCAGTTCTTCAACTTATTCAATTTCTATGACCTACTCTCCCATTCCATCTCAGCTATCCACAAAGATGATCAGATCTTATCTTGCATCACCCACAAATGAACCACCTTCATATTCATGAACTCTGAAATTCTCTTATCTGATCACAGTCTACAGGCTTCCTATCTTTCCATCTGTTATATTAAACAAAGCTCTTCAGTCCATTGTGACTCTAATCCCTGAATTTCACTTTCAGGATATCAAACCTATACTAGTAGCACTCTCTTCCTTTTACCATCTTGATCCTTTGGTGAACCACTTTAACTTGACACTGTTTGGGATTCAGAGTCCTTTGTAATCTAGCTCTCTTCCCACCATCAGCATCTTTCTTGTACCTTATACCCTACCATGTACTACTTTTCAATCTATTGGTATTGCTGTTCCTGAATAAGACACTGGCTGTCCTCTAGAATCAGAATGCTCTCTCTGCTGGCTTCCCTGACTTCCTTTCTACAATAAGCTTTTCTCTATCCTCCTTGATTCTAATGGCTTCCCTCTATTGTTTATTTCCTGTTTATTCTGTATATAATTTGTTTGTGCATAACTGAATAATATGTTGTCTCACCCTGAGAAAGTACGTTTCTTGAGGACATTTTGTTTTTTGCCTTTCTTAATATCTATAGTGCTCCACAGAGTGTCTGGAACATAGTAGGGGCTTAATAAATGTTTATTGATTAACTGATTGCTATGCATTGAAATATTCTGGACTAATTCCTGGACATTTTTTGTACTTTATTCTGCTGTGTCAATTTGACTTCTGCCTATAATTACTGAGTATTATTTTTCCACATACCTCTGGGTAGTCATTGTTGAATGTAATACAAATGCCATTTATTTAATTGTCATTGTTCTTATTCTACTCAAGTCTTTTATTGTTCCCTGGGGGCAGGGGGAGGGGAAAGGTGTTTGCTTCAGAGGTCTATTTAACCTACATCAGTCTTCCTTTTTTTCCTCTCTTTCCTTGGCTCCTTTTTTTCTCTTCCCTTTCATTCATCATCATGATCATGTACTTTTCTATATTTCTTTGCAAAGAGACTTAAAATCAAAATTGGTTTTTTCCATCAGGTTTCTTATGAGTCTGACTTCTTTTCAATTTCCCAGGTGATGGGTTGATTTACTGATTCCCTTTCCAAAGCATCACCTTGTTGGCCATGTTACCAGGAAAGGTTAACATGCACAGGAGTTCATCATAATCAGTGTCAATTTCCATCCTATACTGCAGGCTGATTGTGACAGATTCATTATCTGAGAGAATAGTTTTATTGAATGGATGTTTGTGTGCTAGTTTGGGCTCCCCTGTGATGTATTTCTATGGATAATTTTTGCTGTGGGCTCACAGGTGCCTAGATTTTTTTTTCTCCTGAAAGTAAAACTGTAAAACTTTGGAGCAGATTCACAAAGATTATCGGTATGCTAGAAAAAGGCATGAACAACTAACTCCATCCATCTCTAACAGTATCTTGCTTCAGGGCATCCCTAAAAAAGGGTTCCTATGAAAGGTCACTTTGTACTTTGGAGAATATATTATTCACTTTTTTCGCTCCACTTCCACTTTTGTGTTAATCTTTGGAAGACTGCACTTCATATGTTTATGCAAGTCTAACCTCCATCCTCTGGGTACGAGAAGAATGTTCATTGACTGAAACCTGAGTTATAAGACAGTAGTGTGTGTGTCAGAGATGCCACAGAAAGTTATTTTCATGCCAGTCAGTAATCTCTGTGGTGTAGAGTTATTCATTTACAACTTTTCAAGTGTCCATTGCCATGAACTCTACTTTGTTGAACCTGAGAGTGACAACAATGAAGATGATTAATTACATATATCTAGTCAGGTGTGTCCTATTCCATCACCTTTTTTTCTGCTGCACATCTTCATTTTCACTGATCCTTTCTCTACTATTACGATGAAATATTCTTGAACAAAGCTATAGCTTAATAACTTTTGCAAATTTAAGATATTCATAGAATTATCTTGTTTCTTTTATTAATTTTGTTGAAATTTATCTTGTTTTGGAAATCATAATCTTTTACCCACAAAAGGATTAATATTTAACCTTTCATAAATGATATTTTCTCTTATTCATGAAAAATTATTAAATACTTGTTTATTATAAAAATCTTTTAAAAATATCATTTCTTGCCTTTATTATCTTGGATGAATTAACATAGGCATCCATGATCATATCTCAAGATAAGATTCTGGCCTTATGGCTTGCCAGGTAGAATGCATTCTTTCTTTGAATCCTAAAATGATTTGGGGATGTTCCACATGATAGATGTTGATCCCAACAATTCTGGAACTATAGAATTTCAGAATTGGAAAGGGCTTCTTAAAAGACCATCTTGTCCAACCCATCCCTAAAAAAAATCCCTGTCACAACATAATATGTTCTCCAAAGTACAAAATGACCTTTCATACTAACCTAACTTGTAGTCATACATCTCTTGTTTATATGCTTACTTAAGCTTCAGTGCAAGGAAATCTGCTGTCCCCTCTGGCAGCTCTTTTCTCTTGGATATGTCCAGACAGTAGAAAGTTTTCCAAATGAAATTTAAGTCTGCCTTTCTTGAATTTTAATCATTGTTTCTAGTTCTGCCCCCAGAGATAAGAAAAACAAATCTAATCCCTCTTCTGCTTGATAGCTTGAGTCTGCTCCTATTACATTGCTATGTAAATTTGGGGTAAATTTTGTAACAGTTCATTTATAACATAGTCTGCAGTTTCTGTTCTTTAATTTGGTGAAGTGTTGACCAGCAATATTACTTGTGCCATAGTGTCATTTCACTTATTATACAGTCTTTGTGCATTGCTGCTAAACAGTGAACATCAGGGTCACACTTTCTTCAGAGTTCAGATGACTTGGGTTCAAATCTCACCTGTGTGATATTACCTCTGTGATCATATATAGTAAGTGACTTGACATACTACTTTGTGCCTCTTCTATGAGGTACAATACAAAATCTATTTATATGAGACTTTGCCATTGATGGAGCTCTGATCCTATGTGAGAGGCAGAGTTTGTGAGTGCTTGAGAAAAGAAAGATTCTAGACTTTTAAAACTTCCAGATTTAAGACAGAAGACATTTAATTCTACACTGGGAGAGAAAGACACTAAGAAGAAATTGACATGTAGAGGAACTGGCACTTCAATCACATCCCTTAATTCCCAGATTATTATACTAGAGGCTTCAGGGAATTTCCTTTTGGGTGAGAGCTAATAATCTTGAGTGAGTAATCTTGCTTCCAATGGGAGTTCATTTATTTTATATTCTAGTATATATTCTTTTATGTTTACTTTCTCTGTTTTTTGTTTTCTATTAACTTGGGTAATAGGGTGTTTTTTTTTTGTTTGTTTTTTTGGCTTTTTGCTATGAATATTCACTGTGAAACTAGTATCTGGTGGGATGGGGATCAAATCTTGGATGACAGTTTGGGACACTCCTTTCACATTAAGGAACAGTGATCAGGAGCACAGCTTGAACCTAAAAATTATATCCCCTAGACTAATAATATTTAAGAGAACAGATAGATATAATTTAGTTTAGTATCCCTTCTCTATGGTGAAAATAGAAACATTAGCCTTTGGCCCCAACTTTCATTTTCATTCTTAACAGGAATCAAAATATCCCTTTGTGAAGTGTGAGAGAAGGAGACTAAAGATATCTATTCTTTCCTCCCTGTGAGTCATATGTAGACAGACTTATGTGGGCACATATAACCTACTAGGCACAAAACAATACAACCCACTACATCCCTTACATTAGTTTTTTTTGGAAGGTTCTAATCTTGGAGTCCATCCATATTTATAGTGTCATTGATTTCTTTATGAGTTCTTCTCATAGAATAAGTGACAAATCAAAACCTCAAATATTAGGCATCCATTGCTACAAACTAAAATGTGAGTGAAATAAATGCAATATAGGAGAATGTTAATTTGGATAATAGGGAAATTGAGCAAATAAGTTGTGATACATGAAGAAACAGAGTAGCCATACAATTGCCATTTCTGTGCCTTTCTGAAGTTCTTTTTTTCCTGTGTTTTAAAAAAATGTTCTCCTGATTCTTTTCCCCCCCCACCATTAATTTTTCTTTTTACATCTTTACCACTATCCATTAACTGATCCTCTTTCTCTAATATATGCTTTCCCTTGTACCAAAAATATGGTCAAGCAAAACAAATTAGCAAGTAGTTGGGCCATGTTTAAAAAAAATGAGTCTCTTTTGGTATCTCTAGTCAATACATTATGTCTTGCCAAAAGATGGAACATGTCTTGAAGTCATAACTGGCCAATGTTGTTCAGAATTCTGATATCTTTTGAAGTGATATATTTTACATTATTGTGGTGATAATGTAACATTCTTCTGCTTATGTTCATTTTATCCTGTATCAGCTTATATAAATTTTTCTATTTTTAAAAAATGCATCATATTAATTTCCTAAGGCAGAATAATTTTCCATTAATTTATATAACAACTTTTTTTTAGCATTTTCTAGATGATAGTCATCTACTTTGTTTCTAGTTCTTTGCCATTACAAAAAAAATGCTTCTACAAATATGTTTATATACCCAATAAGATAAAGGATGAAACAAGGATGCCCATTATTACCATTATTATTAAATATTGTACTATAAATTCTAGTTATTGCAGCAATAAGAGAACAAAAAGGAAGTGAAGTAGTTAGAATACATAACAAGGATACAAAACCATCATATTTTGCAGATGATATAATGGTATACCTGGAGAATCCTAGAAAATCTACTGTAAAAGCTAGTTGAAATCGTTAACAACTTTGGCAAGGTTGCAGGACATAAAATAAACTGACACAAATCATCAGTATTTCTATATATTACCAATAAAGTCCAACAGCAATAAATAGAGAAATTCCATTTCAAATAACTGTAAGTGATATAAAATATTTAAGAATCCATCTGTCAAAACAAACCCAGGAACTATATATGAACATAATTATATAACAATTTTTTACACATATAAAATTGGATATAAACAACTGAAAAAATATTCATTGCTCATGGTAGGTCAAGCCAATATTATAAAAATGACAATTATAACTAAATTAATTTATTAATTCAGTGCCATATCAAACTACCAAAAACTGTTTTATAAAAGCTTGGAAAAACGTAATAAAATTTATCTAGAAGAACAAAAAGTCCAGAATAGAAAGGGAATTAAAGGGGAAAAAATGAGGGAAGGTGACCTAGCTGTACCAGATCTCAACTCTATTATTAAGTACTAATCAGCAAAACAGTCTGATAAATTAAATAGATTGGGTACACAATAGATAGTAGGTAATGACCATAGTAATATAGTATTTAATAAATGTGCTTTTGAGACAATAACTCACTGTTTGAGAAGGAAGGGGCCCTTTTCTCTCAGAGTAAAAGCTAGTCCAGTTTGGATTCTATTTATACTCTAAACTGAAATAAAGTGGTCTAGTTATGTAGATTCCTGCCCAAGTTTGAAGAGCATATACTTTGAAGGATAGAACAATCTCATCAATCAATTGCATCTTTCAGAGACTGTATTTTTCAGGGAGTTGGACCTTAACTGAGGAAATAATGAAGAAAAACCTAGATCTAAAATTAATAATTGGTTAATGTAATAGAAAAATAATAATTTCTTTCAGAACTATGCCAAAAAGGTTATAAATCTATGCAAACTCTGACTTAGTAATAGTACTACTAAAATATCAAATTTTAAAAAATGAAAAAGGACTTATTATACAAAAACATTTCTACCAGCTCTTTTAGTTGTGGCAAAGAAATGGAAATTGGGTGGATGCCCATCACTTGAGGAATGGTTGAACAAGTAGTAATATATAATTGTGATGAATATTATTTTTTATTAAAGCTTTTTATTTGCAAAATATATGCATGAGTAATTTTTCATCATTAACCCTTGCAAAGCTTTCTGTTACAAATTTTGCCCTCCTTCCCCCCATCCCCTCCCCTACATGGCAAACAATCCAATACATGTTAATTATGTTAAAATACTTGACATCAAATATGTGTATACATATTATACAATTATCTTGCTGTATAAGAAAAATCGGATCTACAAGAAAAAAAAAACCTGAGAAGGAAAACACAATGCAAGCAAACATCAACAGAAAGCATGAAAATGCTATGTCATGGTCCACACTCAGATCCCACAGTCCTCTCCCTGGGTGTATATGACTCTCTTCATCACTGAACAACTGGAACTGGTTTGAAACATCTCATTGTTGAAGAGAGCCATGCCCTTCAGAATTGATCATCATATAGTCTTATTATTGCCGTGTATTATGATCTCCTGGTTCTGCTCATTTCACTCAGCATCAGTCCATTCAAGTCTCTCCAGGCCTCTCTGAAATCATCCTGCTGGTTGTTTCTCACAGAACAATAATATTCCATAATATTCATATACCATAATTTATTCAGCCACTCTCCAATTGATGGGAATCCATTCAGTTTCCAGTTTCTAGCCACTACAAAAAGGGCTGCCACAAACATTCTTGCACATGTGGGTCCCTTTCCTTCCTTTAAGATCTCTTTGGGATATAAGCCCAATAGAAACACTGCTGGGTCAAAGGGTATGCACAGTTTGATAACTTTTTGAGCATAGTTCCAAATTGCTCTCCAGAATGGTTGGATCTGTTCACAGCTCCACCAACAATGTATCAGTGTCCCAGTTTTCCCACATTCCCTCCAACATTCGTCATTATCTTTTCCTGTCATTTTAGCCAATCTGACAGGTGTGTAGTGGTACTTCGGAGTTGTCTTAATTTGCAATACTCTGATCAGTAGTGATTTGGAGCAACTTTTCATATGACTAGAAATAGTTTTAATTTCATGTGATGAGTATTATTGGGTTATAAGAAATGATGAGCAGGATGCTTTCAGAAAAACCTGGAAAGACTCACATGAATGGATGCAAAATGAAATAAGTAGAAGAACATTGTACACAGTAAGAATAATATGTATGATAATCAACTGCGAATGACTTAGCTATTCTTGCTATTTACATCACTGCAAAGATTCATGATAATTCTGAAGGGATGAAAAATACTATCCATCTCCAGAGAAAGAACTGATAGAGTTTGAGAAAAGATTGAACCATACTACTTTTTGTCTTTTTTGGTCTGCGTTTTCTTTCACAACACAACTAATATGGAAATATATTTTGCTTGATTGCACATGTATAACCAATATTAAATTGTTTCCTGTCTTAGGAAGGGAAGAAACGTGGAAAGGAAGGAGAGAATTTGGAGTTCAAAATTTTTAAAAATAAATCTTAAAATGTATTTGGAAAAATATATACTTAAAGAATAAATGTTTATGCATATAGGTCCTTTCCTTCTATCTTTGGTTCTTTGGGAAATATGTTCAGTAGTGGTCAAATCCACTTTCTATTTCTAAGCTTAAGGATATTTTAACTCTTCCCTTTAATTGAATACATAATAATACTCATAAAGCAGTTTAGGAAGTAGAAAGACAGATATAACAGTAGAATACCAATTTAAATATAAATTCATTTGTAATATCTTATGGAAAATAGTGGAAAATTAGGAGCAATATTCTTCCCTTGTTCTCTGCTCTTCCTCCTTTTCCCCAAGATAGCAGGAAGTAGAGAAAAAGCTAACTTATATCAGTTTACTGAGGGATCTAACTAAACAAAGTTAACTTAAGGGCCTTGAAGGCTAAAATAGGAAGGATGACAAAAATTAGACAAACATGGAAAAGAAGTGTTAAGATTTTTTATAATAAACTCTTGTTAAATGACAATATAGTTATACCATATTTAAACTGTAACATCATAATCCCTAATGTATTACTTGATAAAGTAGAAATGACACCATGGAAACAAAGATAATAAGAATAGTTAGATTAGAACAAAAAATAAGCAAAGGAAGTCCTTGCTGTAGGCAATAATTTTGAGGGTATTGAGAGATCAATTATGAAAGTATTTGAAATAAGGTGAGTAGCAAAGGTGTAAGAAAGAAAAAAACCACAATAAACCAAGGTGACTGCAAGAATGTTAATAGCTACCAGCTCATAAACTTCTTTCCCTATCTTTATCAGTAAATCAAAACACATTTATTAAGAACCTAAACAATTTTTAATGAAAATACAAGTGCATCAAGGGCATTCAAGATAAAGTTATGAGAAAGGAACCTGAAGGCTTTCACAAACAATATTTAATAGCAAGTCATGTCTTTATTCAAACAATTGACTGAAAGTTATTGAGAATACAATCCCATTATACTTATTGTTTGTTGACTATAAAAGATTTGATTCAGTTGAGCTAACTGCTACTTAAAAAACAGGGGTTCAGAATCTTTTTTTTGTATCATGGATATTTTTGGCAATTTGGTGGAGCCTATAGACCTTCTTTTTAGAATAATGTTTTCAAATTTATGAAATAAAATAAATTGGATTTTGGTCAAAACTAATTTTATTGAAATAATCACTAAAATATTGAACAAATTCACAAACCCCTTAAAATCTATCAAAGGACAGCTTAAGGATCTGTGAACCATATATTTGGAACTCCTGCTTTTCTTCTAGCATGCTGTCTTCTATGCATATGTTGAAAGTATGGAAGATTACATGAAAAATATAACAACAGAGATTACTTTTGTTCAATGACCCTCTGATTAATGATTAAAAGCAAGGTACAAAACGAGAAGAGAGACATGCTTGGCAAAAATGTTTTCTCCTAACATGGAATATTCCTAGCTCAGAGTCTAAATGAAAGAGGGATTCCTTATAGATAGTGAAGTTACTCAGATGCTTCTGATTATCGTTGACATTATGCTGATTATATCAAGCCCCAGAACATTTTGGATTTTCCTAAATGAGGTTCATAATCATCAGAAGAGTTCAACCTAATCCGGAAAGAGGACTATTAGGATTAAATGTCACTCACAACATAGTTTTTTCATCTTTTTTGTTGTTTGCTTGTTTTTTGTTTTCTCATTTTTTTTTGTTTTGATCTGATTTTTTTTTTGTGTAGCATGATAAATTTTTTTTTTTTAAGGGGAAGGGGTGGGGAGAGGGAGGCAGAAAAATTTGGAACACAAGGTTCTGCAAGTTGTTGAAATGTTGAAAACTATCTTTGCATGTATTTTGAAAATAAAAAGCTATTATTCAATTAAAAAAAAGAGTTCAGCCTAATAATCTACATTAAAAAAACAATTGTGTGCATTTCCAAAGGACTCATGATGAAACATGCTACCTTCAGATAGAAACGAAGGATTCAGAATGCAGATTGAAGCATCTTTTCTTTTCTTTCCTTCCTTTTGCAGGAATTTGTTTTTCTTGGCTACACATATTTGTGTTTTTTTTCAATTAAAGCTTTTTATTTTCAAAATATGTACAATGTATAATTTTCAACGTTCACCCCTACAAAATCTTGTGTACCAATTTTTTTTCTTCTCTTCCCCCCACCTTCCCCTAGACGGCAAGTGATCCAATATATGTTAAACATGTGCAATTCTTCTATACATATTTCCACAAATGTCATTCTGCACAAGAAAAATCAGATCAAAAAGGAAAAAATGAGAAAGGAAAAAAAAAGCAAGCAAACAACAGAACTGAATAGGAGAGTACTTTGAACTAACTTTGGAAAACTATATATCAAGAGTGACATTAAATCTTTGTAATTTTTTACAGTTCTTAAAAAAAAAAGTTTGCCATGACTGTCATATTTACTACCATTTACAAATTCTGTTTTTCTATTGAGTTCCTTGAATTACATTGTATCAGAATGTTCCTTAGAAAATCTTTTTTTGATTTCCATATTAGCAAATCATGTATTTACATGAGCTAATAGAACTTCACTCTTTAAGAGACCATTCCTTTAAAAAAAAAAAAGAAAAAAGAAAGGACTGTGTCTGGGAAAGCTTTTAGGGCAATCACAATGTAGTCTTAGAAATAAGAAATGTCGGATTTTCTTTCTTAGAAATAGTCTATGTAAATGGAGTCTGGTATAATCTTTTACATTGTTTGGATATTGAGATAAATCAGAATGAAACCAAAATTCTTTGGGACACAATTTCTTTGTAGAAAGAAATAAGGTAGCGAACTGAGACACTCAAAGTTACTGTAGTCATAAATGACATAAAAATTTTAATCTGCATGACAAGTCAGAAGTCTAATTTTCAAGCCCAGTTTTTTTTTTTTGTAGCATCATCATATTTTTAATTCCTCCCTCCTCTCCATATATAGTTGTGGTACTGAAGAGAATATCTTTTGCTCAAATTATAATTTGCAGTTGGATGGGCAGCTCAGTGGCTTATTCTACCAATATATTTCTTAGGCACTACAGATGGAGAGTAAATCGGAAAATTCAAAATGTGAGATTGCATTGGATTTATTACAATTTGGAAATAACATTGTAAATTTGGAAATAATATTGTTAATTATCATTAAGTTCTCCCTGAAAAAGAAATGGATATATATTTTTATTTTATTTTTTTGTTTTTGTTTTTTGTTTTTAATTTTTATTAAAGCTTTTTATTTGCAAAACATATATATGGGTAATTTTTCAACATTGACCCTTGCAAAGCTTTCTATTACAAATTTTTACCCGTAGTTCCCACCCATCCCCTAGATGGCAAGAAGTCTACTAAATGTTACTTATATTAAACTACTTGACAAATCAATTATGTGTATACATATTTTTACAGTTATCTTGCTGTGCAAGAAAAGTCAGATTTATAAGAAAAAAAATCTGAGAAAAGAATCATAATGTAAGCAAACAAAAATAGAGAGCATGAAAATGTTATGTTGTGTTCCACATTCATATCCCTCTCCCTGGCTGTAGAGGGCTTTCTTCATCACTGAACAATTGGAACTGGTTTGAAACATTTCATTTTTGAAGACAACCATATCCATCAGAATTGATTATTATATAGTATTGTTGTTGCCGTGTACATTGATCTCCTGGTTCTGCTCACTTCACTTAGCATAAGTTCATGCAAGGCTCTCCAGACCTCTCTGAAATCATCCTGCTGGTCGTTTCTTATAGAACAATAATATTCCATAACATTCGTATATCATAATTTATTCAGCCATTCTCCAATTGATGGGCATCCATTCAGTTTCCAGTTTCTTGCCACTACTAAAGGGCTGCCACAAACATTTTTGCACATGTGGGGCTCTTTACTTCCTTTAAGATCTCTTTGGGATATAAGTCCAATAGAAATACTGCTGGGTCAAAGGGTATGCACAGTTTGATAACTTTTTGAGCATTGGATCCATTCACAGTTCCACCAACAATGTATCAGTGTCCCAGCCTTCCCATATCCCCTCCAACATTTGTCACTATCTTTTACTGTCACTTTAGCCAATCTGACAGGTGTGAAGTGGTATCTCAGAGTTGTATTAATTTGCATTTCTCTGATCAATAGTGATTTGGAGCACCTTTTCATATGACTAGAAATAGTTTTAATTTCATCATCTGAAAATTGTTCATATCCTTTGACCATTTATCGATTGGAGATTGGCTTGAATTCTTATAAATATGAGACAATTCTCTATATATTTTAGAAACGAGGCCTTTATCAGAACCCTTAAATGTAAAGATGATTTCCCAATTTATTGTTTCCCTCCTAATCTTGTCTGCATTAGTTTTGTTTGTACAAAACCTTTTTAACTTAATATAGTCAAAATTATCTATCTGGTGTTCAATTGAGAGTTCTAGTTCTTCTTTGGACACAAATTCATTCCATCTCCACAGGTCTGAGAGGCAAACTATCCTGTCTTCCTCTAATTTGCTTATAATATCACTCTTTATATCTAAATCATGAACCCATTTAGATCTTATCTTGGTATGTGGTGTTAGGTGTGGGTCAAGCCCTAATTTCTTCCATACTAGTCACCAATTTTCCCAGCAGTTTCTGTTGAATGGTGAGTACTTATCCCAAAAGCTGGGGTCTTTGGGTTTATCAAACACTAGATTGCTATAGTTATTGCCTAATTTGTTCTTGAAAATATAAATTTTTAACAAAACATTGTTTGTTATGCTATATAGACACTAACTCATAGAACCCTATAATCTTTAAAGATTCAAGATTTTAGGCAACTAAGACTACAAGAGAAATTTGTATAATGAGCAAAATTGTGTTGCAGCAGATTACTGTGGTTGACTTGTATAAGTGAAGTAGTGCAAAAGATAACAGGCACGGGTCAGTTAAATGGTGCAGTGAATAGAACACCAGCTCTGAAGTCAAGAGGACCTGAGTTCAAATCCAGCCTCAGACACTTAATACTTCCTAGCTGTGTGATTCTGGACAAGTCACTTGACCCCAGTTGTCTCAGGGGGAAAAAATAACAGGGATATACTTAATCTGGAAAAACAAAATCTTATAATAAAAGTGAAGGATAAGAGATATCCTAAATATTGTACTGTTATCAATTAGTATATAATGAATGAAATGAAAGAATTACCTTGCATTCTTATTGGGGGATTCTTTTTTTGGCAAGGCAATTAAGTGACTTGCCTAGAGTCATACAGCTAGAAATTGTTAAGTGTCTAAGGCAGAATTTGAATTCAGGTCCCCCTAACTCCAGGGCTGGTGCTCTATCCACTGCATCTTAGCTGGCTCCTGGAGGATTTTTTTTGACAGTGAATAAGAATGACACAGGATAAGAAGTTTGGGGTAAGTTTGGATATATACCAATGGGAGGAGAGTGTCCACAATGATGAGATAATAAATCCCTCAAAGTAGCAAATGATGAAGCAGAGGTAACTGCCCAGAAAATTTAAGAAAAGGACACAAAATTACACAGACACTTCAAGAAGTGTGTCTGATGAGAAAAAAAGGTGTTAAAGTACTTATTAATGATAAAGCAAATATAACATTATTTCCTTCTCAAATTATTTGTATATTTGATTCAACTTAACTCTGCACGTGAAGGTAAAGTATCAAAGACAATAATTTTGGTGTTAAATCAGATTTTTTTTGTTAAATTCCTTGGTGATAGAAACCCATGAAATAAAGAAAAAATTTAAATGACTCAGAGATTGTGATAAATTACAGTTTTTAAGGCACTCTATAAATATTAGCCTAACTAAATATTAACTATGGGTTTTTATAGGTACTCGAACTGTCAGATTCTTGCACAAAGCTGACAGGCATGCCGTAGATATTTTATTATGCTTTTTTTATTATGCTTTATTGCTTTTATCGTAGGATATGTAGTTAAGCATACTCTATTCATTGCTATTTGGAGGTGACTCCATTATGCCAATGTCATGTCACTAGCTCAGTGAAATACATAACAAACTTACATGTACTTGGGCATTGATACATTCACTGACCATCTAAGTTGGAAGCAGACCACCTAAGATGGAAGAACTCATGATAAAGACACCAGAACCTGCTTTTGGGAGAAGATATTCTTTATTTTCCTGCCTTATGGACAACTTCTTTTTGTTGGCCGTGTAGCAAGACCAATTTGCATCTTTAAAACTACCTAAGAAAGTGACTCTCTGTTTCTTTCCAGCCACATATAACAGGGATGGTTTTGTTTGATCACAACATGGACATCATGCTGTTGCTTGTTCTTCATTCTCTGAAGAGCACCATGACTTCAGGGAGGGGATGCCATGACATGCAAGTGTTGGATTTAAGTGATGGAGAATTGGGCAAGGTCATCTGCCTCATTTTCCCCTCCAAAACCATCTGGGTCCAGTGGCAAGATATAGATCAGGACATCATGCACTAAGTTGAGTGGGAAAAGAACCACCTTTCCCTCCCTTTAGATCCAGTGACCTCAAGAAATGGAGTTGGGGTTTTTATTTGTTTAGTTTGTCTTTTTCTGTACTAGATGTTAAGCACGAAAATTCCAGGAGCTTGGGTCACAAGCAAGATGTTACCTAACTCAGCAGGGAAACCACTATGCTGAGATGAAATGTGACAAGGAAGAAGGTCTTTGAACTTGATGAGATGTTATGTAAGAACTGGGCTAAATTGTGAATTTACTCTCCTTTTCCATTCCAGAGAATGAATTAGTGAAGAGGGATATTATCTCCTAAAGTATAGAGGAGAATTTTATAATGTTTCTTCTTAGATTTTTGAAATAAATATTCCTTTGGAAAAGCTAGTCCAACTGTTAAAGGGAACTGGAGTGCCGATGATCCCTAAAATTGGAGAAAGATGATTGGTAGGGGCTTGAATCAATGCTAGAGATTAGAATTCTCCTAACCCCTTTAAGCTACCAGCTGCTCTTCTTGTTTCAATCTCACAAAAATCATGACTTCCCCAGGAAAAATTCATCACTACAAATCTTATCATCATGGAGATTGATTCAACTTTGATAGTCAATATCTCCTTGATACCCTCAGCTTCTTCTTCCCTCTGAATCAAAGACTGGAGGATAGAGCAATAAACTCTTTTCAAAGCTTCCCTTTATAAAAGGCTCAGTTTCCCACCTAACTCTTCATTTCCCAACAGCTGCTCTTTCAACTCCACATCATGCTCTTGCCATGTCCTAATGCTTGTGTCCATGCTCTGCTTCCCCTTTTCAGATTCCTTTTGTATGTTGTCTTCTTGGTTAGTCTGTAAGCTCCTCTAGGGTAGGGACAAACTTTCTTTTTTGATTTGTATCCCCAGTGCTTGGTATAGTGCCTGACACAGTGGCAGTTATTAAATATGTATTGACTGATGTGGACTCTGGGGAGGGATGAAATGTAATGAGGTGAATGCTGATAAATTTTTAACAACTTATGCTACAAAGAAAACAAAACAAAAACAAAAACAAAAAAATAAAAAAATCCTGCAAAACCAAAAAACACCCCCAAACCAAACAAAAAACCCCATGATGCACAAAGCATCAGAAAAAAAAAAAAACAAACATTGAAGTCTTTCCCAGCTTCCTTTTCTTGCTATTAAATAAGATCAGATAAATGTTTAGCAGAGCTATTTGATGCTTAGATATTTATCGATATTTATCTGGGACAGGCATATCGCATTCATATTTTTGTTTTGTTTTTAAAACCCTAGAAAAGATGTTATAACTAATCTTTATTTTTTGGTAAGATATGTTGAGAAAAATATATTTTCTTCTAAGATGGAAACATGTACACTTGAAAAGTTTGTTGGGGGAGGGCTAGAATATGGCAAGATTTCATAAAATCTAAAATATTTTCCTTTTGGTAGCTGTGTTATAGGAAAGAAGAAAAAAATGATGACGGGAGTGATTTGATAGTAATCCTACTTCTGGGCCATTCTTTTCTCTAGAAATGATTCGCTCAGAAGAGTAGGGGGATAGACAATGCTTTCTTCATTATTTTGTCCATGTAAATCTAGAGAGGAGGAAGAGAGGGATTCTTTCCTGCTCCCCTAATCTCTCACAGATATGCCTGTTGATATCAAATGATCTTTGACACTAATTGCAGGAAGGAGAGAGGAGTTACCGATCTCATGAATTTCATTTATATTTATGGGATATCACTTGAGTTGAATTAACTTTAATAGGGATGGTGGAAGCTAGTGCTGCCTGGTCAGAGAAAACAATTATTTCTCTTTTTATTTTGTCTTTTATTTTTCTTGGTGGCTAATCCATTCAGCATCTGATTTATTTTAAACTTTGATCCAATTTACTTTTCTTCTACAAGTTACAGCTCACTGGAAATGGAAATTACTTGGTTCTTTCCATAGAAAATGTTCAAAAATTACTTCAAAATCCACTATATCCTTAATGAGCTCATAAAGTGGTGGGCAGAATTTTCTGAGTCACAGCTCTTCATTTGTGAACTCTCTGCTCTTAGTTATACAACTAATTGCCCTAGGCACCAGAGTTAGAAAGGAATGAAAGACAGGTTTTTGCTGGTTTTTCCTTATTTGACACCTGAAAACCTAGGTGGTATTCTTACCAAGCTTTTGCACACTCATTATGAGGAAATCAATGAGAATTTGTCAGAAAGAAAAATAAAGAGAAAACTTTTCTCTCCACAGGAAATTAAAATCAGCACCGCAAAGAGGATTTCTGTAGCATAGATATCTTTATAAAAGTCTCTATGGTTGGGTTTTACTTCCAGGTTTCTTACTAATTGTGACCTTGGGCAAATCACAGAAATTTGTGGAACTTCTATATCTTTGTCTATTAAAAATGAGCTTGACAGAACCTTAAACTACAAATTTTTTTCACCTGGGGCAAACATTGAAAACCTCAATACCCAGGCAATGATCATGAAAGGCATTTAGTTAGGAGATAAGAGAAGCAAATACTCCCTTATAAATGCAGAAGGAGATCCTAGGATACCAAGAGGGCTTTTATTGAGCAATTCCTTTCCTTGTCTTCCACTCTGTTCTAGGAAACTGGACAATTGGTAAACTTCCTATTTAAACTAATTATTCTTGATAAATAATAGGTGCTAAAGTCAAATGCTTATCTTTTAAAGTAACATGCTGAATCTAAAAAGGATTATTTAGTTTAATTCTTTGATTTGAGAGTTAGAAACTGAGGATATAGAAAGACAGGGTGACATTTCACAAAGGGAGGCTAATTTAACTTGTACTTTTGAAATTGAGGCTCAATTGAAGTAGAACCAAATGGAACCCAAATCTCAGAGATTCAGAGATTGTTAGGATTAGAAGGACCCCTAACCTCTATCTTGATCAGCCCACTCATTTACAGAACATCCAGAATTAGTGATAGAGAGAGAATGAAAGTTCAGTTATTCTGATACCTAATCCTGAGTGCTTTCATATAAATTTCTAAAATGTGGCTTCCTTTTTGGGCACAGGAAACCTGACCTTCAAGAGTGGTAGTCCCTGGTTTCTTGATTCAGTACAAGCAGCTAAATAGGAAAAGGGACCTTAGAGAATTTCCAGGTACATCAGATAGTTAGACTAGAAACTAAAAATTCAGTGTAGGGAGATTTAAATTTGCCTTGACCAACAAAAAAAATCCACATCTGCTACTTCCCTTCTAAAATTCCTCCCCCCCCCACCGCTTTATTTTGTTCTGTTGGTAGAAATAGAAATAAGAGCATTAGCTTAATCTCTAACAGCTTCAATGAGGGATATATCAGTGTTGGGCCAGGATGGCTGACTCCAATGAAATGATAGCTGGAGAAGGTTTTTGACTTCGGTGGAGCATACTCCAATCAATCTCTGCAAACATAAGGTCAATGTGATGACTTTTATTTATTTTGGTAGTTCAATTATGTCTCATGCATTCTGATTTAAGGAGACTGCCTTGCATAAGTTCTCTATTTCATGTTCTGTTAATGTGTATACTTTGTAAATATATATTTAAGCCATTTGTTATAATTTCTCAGTTTTGCTAGCCATAATTTGTACAAGGTTCTAATAATTCCTTTCTCCCTGATATTTCTTATATTGCTATTTTGTTCTTTTAAAAATTTTGTTTATATTAAGTTAAAAAGTTTCTGTACTAACAAAACTAATGCAGACAAGATTAGGAGGGAAGCATCAAACTGGGAAATCGTCTTTACATTTAAGAGTTCTGATAAAGGTCTCATCTCTAAGATATATAGAGAATTGTCTCACATTTATAAGAATTCAAGCCATTCTCCAATTGATAAATGGTCAAAGGATATGAACAGACAATTTTCAGATAATGAAATTAAAACTATTTATAATCATATGAAAAGGTGCTCCAAATTACTATTGAGCAGAGAAATGCAAATTAAGACAACCCTGAGGTACCACTACACACCTGTCAGATTGGCTAAAATGACAGGAAAAGATAATGATGAATGTTGGAGGGTATGTGGGAAGACTGGGACACTGATGCATTGCTGGTGGAGTTGTGAACGGATCCAACTATTCTGGAGAGCAATTTGGAACTATGCTCAAAAAGTTATCAAATTATGCATACCCTATGACCCAGCAGTGTTTCTATTGGGCCTATATCCCAAAGAGATCATAAAAGAAGGAAAGGGCCCCACATGTACAAGAATGTTTGTGGCAGCCCTTTTTGTAGTGGCTAGAAACTGGAAACTGAAAGGATGCCCATCAATTGGAGAGTGGCTGAATAAATTATGGTATATGAATGTTATGGAATATTATTGTTCTGTAAGAAATGACCAGCAGGACGATTTCAGAGAGGCCTGGAGAGACTTGCATGAACTGATGCTGAGTGAAATGAGCAGAACCAGGAGATCATTATACATGGCAACAACAATACTATATGAGGATCAGTTCTAAGGGACATGACTCTCTTCAACAATGAAATGCTTCAAACCAATTCCAATTGTTCAGTGAAGAAAGCCATATACACCCAGAGAGAGGGATATGAAATGTGGACCACAACATAACATTTTCATGTTCTCTATTGAGGTTTGCTTGCATTGTATTTCCTTTATCGGATTATTCTTTCTTGTAGATACGATTTCTCCTGCACAAAAAATGATGCAATAACTATACATATATTCGATTTCTTAAGTATTCTAACATAATTATCATGTAGTGGATATCCTGCTATCTAGGGGAGGGGTGGGGAGTAGGGGGGAAAAATTTGTAACAGAAAGCTTTGTAAGGGTTAATGTTTAGGAATTACCCATACATATGTTTTGCAAATAAAAAGTATTAATAATAAAAAAAAAATTTTGTTAATTGACTTTCTTTCCCTTTTAAATCAGGGTAGTCAAATAAATGTTTATAAATTGTGTTAGCTTTTTCAAAGAACTAATTTTTAGCTCTTTTATAATTTTTTGTAGCTTTTTGCTTCTATTTAATCCATTTTGTCTTTAATTTTTGATTTGTTATTTTGCACTTTTAAAATTATTTGTTTGTTTTGTAGTTTTAAAAATTTTACACAGTTCCTTAATATACTTTTTTTCTTTTACTTGTGTTAAGCTTCCAAAATGCAGAGAGGCCTTATATATGGCAAAGCCCAAAAGCTGGAGACTCTGTCCCCCTCCTTGTAGCATGGGGGTATCATTGGGTGGCTGAAACAAAGACAGAATAAATATCTATAGATTCTTGTCTCCACCCGACTACCCCTTCCTTCCCTTTCCAAGGAAGGAAGAACAGGAAGTTGGGGCTAGAATTATATCTATCTGCTCCCTTAAATATTTTGGGAATCATTCACTGCAGAAAAAAAACTTATATGTCTTTTGTTTCCATTCTGTATGTGTCTTTATTTTTTGCTTCTTTTCTCCTAGATTGTCCTTCACTTCGGTGTATTTGCATTCTTAATCTATTATTTTCTCTTGTTTCTTTGATGTGACTTGCCATCTCACAATCTAGTTTTTCAATTTTCTGCCTGCAGTTTTTGCTGTGCAAGCTATAAATTCTGCTCTCATAATTCCTTTTTTTTCTTTTAAACCACTCAGAAACAATGTGTTGTTTCATGCTCTCATCAAATTCCATAGGGTTTTCTGTCTCCTTAAGTGTTGGATCATTTTGTTTTATTTTGCAGTATTTATTCATGGATGCCTAAACTAGTTTACTTGGTTTGGAGGCTAAATTTCTTTCTGCTGTTAATGTTTCCCTGTTGGTGTGTTCTTGTTGTTTATATTCAAAGTTTTTAAGTTTTCTCTTTCTTGAGGTCTTTAGTAATTTCAGGGTTCCCCCTTCCTTTTTCTTCTTTTGTTTACTTTCTGGCTCTGATTCCCACCTAACTGATGGCGGTTTTCTTGGGTGCTGAATTTCAAAACATCTTGGTTTCTTCCTGTGAATTACCTGTGGGGTAATTCATGATATCATGCTCAGGTCTTTACCCAAGTGACTTTTGGGTGAACAGTTGGAAGAAGAGTACTTGAATACTTTTCCCTCATAGGCTTAGTGTATTTACTACATAGCAGTGCTTCTTTCCCTGTTTCCTCTTTTACTTTCCTCTCCCACTCTCTCTGTTGAGATATGCCAGAAATGTTGGGGTACTGGGGCATGGGTTATTGTATTGTCTCTGAAAGAATTCAGGCTTAAATTATCTCCAAATCAAGCAAGGGCACTCATTTTGGCATTTACTTGGGATAAGGGATGATATACCCTGTGGATTTCTTCCTTATGCACCCTGGAAGAATAAGGCTAGGAATTATATGTAGAAGGGAGAGTAAGCAAGAACAGAAGAACTGGGCAAAGCAGGGAAATTGGGCAATCATAGATACTTTTTGGAAAACTTTAGATAAGATGGGGAAAATCCATGTGATTAGATATACCTCAAATAGAATATGCATGAAAAAATCCTTTTATTCTAAAGAGAAATAACAATCTGTTACCTGAATTTAAAAGTTTTTTTTTTTTTTTGAGAGAGGTACTGGTTCTTACATAGAATCAAGTTTTTTGATATGTATATATACATATATATTCCTCCCTTCCCCCTACCCCGAGAGATCTATGACTTCCAAGTTATCCCTGTATTTCTTGTCTTTAACTTCAGATGTTTTAATAATTCATATATTCTTTTAAAGTTGATGTCTTTTTTTCCTATTGCAATCCCCCCCCCATTTTTCTATTTCAAGTTGATCGTTCTTATTTTTAGAACCTCTTATTCTTTAAAGATAATCTCCAATGTGTTTTTTAAATTCTGTATCTTTTTTTCTTGAATTCTACTTTGAGAGTTCTGATTTTTGACTTATTTTATTTCAACTATCATCTTTTTAAAATTTTGTCCTTTGAATCAATATGGAGATCTTTGATTATATATATATTATATATACACACACATATATATATAATTCTCTTTAACACTGGGAATCTTTGGCTATTTTTTTTTATAATATAATATTTGTCCATTGTCTTTTCATTGAGTTTTACTTCATTTTCCCTTCTCTTTTTATGAGTTTTTTAGTTTCTGTGTGAGCTAGCTTTATACTCAGGCTTCCTTTCTTGGATTTGTAATTTTTCTCTTATATTTCCAGTTTGTCTTAATTTTTTCCTTCTTTCATTGTCACTCTCTTTTCCACTGCTGAACAGACTCCACTGTGACTAGATGTTCTTTTCCTTACTACACTGACATTAGGGAAACCCTTCTCTCTGGAACAAACATTGGAATAAAGAAAAGACTGATCCCAACTGGCTTCCAGATTAATTTCTCTTAAGGCCTTAAAACTCTTCTTTCTTTTGCTTGAATCTTCTCTTCTACCTGCAATACCACTTTTGCCTTCAAATGGTTGGGTAGTATCAATGTGTTTGGCCTTTTGTGGGATATGAGGGAAGGGAATCCAGTATGAGTTAATACCGTGTACAAACTGGGCAGGTTCTGTAGCCAAAATGTTCCTGGCACATAGTATAGGTTTGGAGACAGGGATTCTGAAGGTGAGCTCTAAGTATTACAGTTATCTGAAAGTATTTCTTGAGTTTTTTTCCTTGCATGGTGTTTGTCTTCTTATCTTGTAGATTTAGCTTTCACCACTTAACATATACCACACAATTCCATTTCCTGAGGTTTTCAGGTTGGAGAGCCTTGCAGGGGTAAAAAACTAGTGTAATTTATCAAGAATGTGATTGGGATCTCATTGACTTAATGTTTTACTTGCTCTTATTTTAAGGAATGCTTGTAAAGGAACTGGGTAAACCACAAGCTGAATATTCTTCATAATAGACATATGGCATGAAAAGACTCATTACATTTTATTACTGCCTGTAATCCTTTTCTTATAATTAAAAAAAAAATTGAACAGCAATATAAGTATCTGCTTTAAGCCAAGAAAAGTGAAATTATTAATTTTTCTTCCTAAATTCGACTGTTATATTAATAAAAACTTCAGCACATGATGTGGCAATATGTAAAATTTGTAGCCTTTTTACAGTTTCTGACCTAAGTTGTCTTTCAGAATTATTGCTAATTTAATTTAAGTTGCTGGAATAACTCAGTTTCATATTAGTCTGTTCACAGTGAGAATATGCTGAACATTCATAAAATTCTAGATATTTAAGATCCTTCAAAGTGAAAGATAAATTTGAGCTCTCATTAAATAAATCAACCAAAAAGATTGCATTTTTGTTTACCATGCAATTAACCACCTTTTACACAAAAAATACCAAATCATCTCCCAAAACATTACAGGATGAAAAGTATAAATATGCAGAAAAGAGAATAATTTTGCTCATCAGTGAGAAGTAGGATCCTTTTGAATTAAGGTTTACCAATCCCATTATGGCATACAATAATAAACACAGCCTATTTCAAAAGACTCAATGCTTTACAAATCTCCTAAAACTGACATAAAAATGAATTCCGCACTAAAAATGTTTGATGGTCAAAACAAATATCCTATATTTCAGCTCAACACTGCAATTTGACAGTTTACAATTTTCAAGCTCCAATAATAATTTATATGTTTATAGCACTTTGATTCATAAAATACTTTCCTCACAACAATCCTGTGAGTGAGCTAGTACAAGTATTATCATGCCCATTTTATAGATAAGCAAATAAATGTTCAAGATGTTCAGAGAAGTCAACACTGGGACTTAAAACCAAGTTTCTCCTAACTCCAAGTCTAGTACTTTCCTTAATATATCATAAACAATTTTGCCAATGATGCCTGAATATTAATTTTTATTTTATACTCAAAAATAATCTACATTTAATGAATGGCATTTCATTCTTGGTCATCCATTAGAGTCAAATATTGGCTTTGTAGATCTGGAGAATAAAATATACAATTCTACATGATGATGACTGCAAAACAGAAGACTTCATGTGGTCATTGGCACTAAAAACATGAATATGATAATAAAGAAAAGACAGGATAGGGCATGCACTTTATTAGGATGACATATAGAAGATGTAATATCAGTTGTGGTGCCAAAGAGTGGATTGTGCAACATATAGAGCTTTTAGTAAAGACAGTGAAGTCATGTAGGGTTAGATCAGGGATTATAAAATATAACCCAAGAGTTGGATCAAGGACAGTTGAATGTTTTCTTAACACAGATAAAAAATCAAGATCATACCACAGTGGATGCAGACACACTGATCCAGGACACCAGAAATTTATAGCACCAACCAGTTGTAGATTTATTGGACAAGTCAATGTCAAAGGGTTGGGTTGATATAGTGACATTGGACACCACCCCAGTTGCTGATGGTGAGCTTGTGTTGACACTGTCATGGAGATTGCATAAGCCCATGATGGTCTGCTTTGCCCTTATCTTAATTTGTGAGCAAAAGGCCCCACCAAAAACAATTGTGACATGCCTCAGGAAATCCTGTGGAAGTATCACTGCATAGAGGAGTTTTTCTCAAAAGACTGAGAAGATGCAAGTTCTTAGTCATTCAGAACATCCATACTACAACTATCACTCTGTCAGTTAAGAAAAGATTTGCTATTAGTTTTGTTGACTCAATTGAAAACGTGATTTAGTTGTGGAATAAGAAATAAATAGCAATAAAGTGCTATTTTGGCAAAATGAGTGTATATGTCAGATATTAACAAACCATTTCCTTCTGGCAAGACATACTGAGTAATATTTAGGAGGGTCTCTTTAGATATTAAGTGGGGAAAACTGGCTTGTTGTTTAGAATATTCCCGGACCAGGTCCAGAAATTAGTGGTAATGGAGGAATAGTGTGGCAACAATTCCAGAGAGAATGCATAGAAGGTTTTATGCCCAATTCTTATATTTAATTTTTATTCTGTCAATTTTCCTTTGGAGATGAGAATACAGCAAATCTAACTCTAGTCAATTCCTTCTCCTTTTGAAAAACCAAAGCAAACCAAACAAGTCTCTCTCAGAAGTCTCCTCCTTTCCATTTCCTAAGCTGTGGGGCTTGGGACAATAATAATAATAATAATTAATAATAGCTAATTCTGCAAATAGTATCTTATTTGAGATTCACAACTTAGCACGGTAGGTGCTATCACAGGTAAAGGAATTGAAGCAGAGAGAGGTTAAGTGAATTGCCCATAGTTGCATAGCTAGCAAACATCTGGAGTTGGATTTGAACTCAGGTCTTCCTGATTACAGTTTCTATCCTTTGAACCACCTCACTGCTAGTATTTCTCTTTCCCTTTTTGGAGCACTCATCCTTATGGCCTTTTGTGATCCAATTTTCCTCCTTTCTCCTTTCCTCAAGAACTTAATTTTCAAGGTGATCTAATGCTAATATTAGCTCTGAAATGTCCTCTTTTATTCATAATATGCAATGCGATGTACTGGATAGAAAATTAGCCTTGACACAGGAAGATTTGTGTTCAAATTCTGCTTCATACATATTAGCTCCATCTCTATAATAAGCAGAATTACTTGGAATTCTCTAGTACGATAGAATTATAGGTCTATCTATATTAAAAAAAATTCTATCTTCCAAGTTGTTGAGAATTCAGGCTTCCTTCCCTAAATAACCAACCATTTGGTTATTCTGGATTGATGCTTTACATTTAATTAGAACCCAAAGACTTGTTACCATTCTTGTGAAACTATTTTAGAAATGCCTGCCTGTATGTGGGATGATATGATGAAGATACACCAGAATTAAAAGAAAAAAGGTGATGGATAAGTTATAAGTGGCAACCTGGATGTTAGGAGAAATCATCTCTTTAGCTTGTCCTAAGCTCTGAAGAGAAGTTATGTTTTCAACATTTATTTATTTATTTATTTATTTTTGAGGCCATTGGGATTAAGTGATTTGCCCAGGGTCACACAGCTAGGAAGTGTTAAGTGTCTAAGACCAGATTTGAACTCAGGTCCTTCTGACTTCAGTGTTTTCAACATTTAAAAGGGTTACTTGCAATATACTCTGATAATAATTAAAAAGGAAATATACTTTGTTAAATTGCTTGCCTTCTCAATAAGGCATCTAGGGGAGGGAGGGAGAGAATATGGACTTCAAAATAAAAAAAAAAGAATGTTATAATACTTGTTTTAAAATGTTAATACATTAATATTTTAATAATATTAATTTCTTCACAATTCCTCTACATATAATTGGGGGAAATTATCAA
The DNA here is from genome assembly GCA_023553655.1 of Myrmecobius fasciatus. Taxonomy (NCBI): domain Eukaryota; kingdom Metazoa; phylum Chordata; class Mammalia; order Dasyuromorphia; family Myrmecobiidae; genus Myrmecobius; species Myrmecobius fasciatus. The sequence continues at coordinate 125,408 of JAJPUD010001220.1, read as the reverse complement.
ATCATTAAAAATGAAAATGAAATTATTTGAATAATATAAAAATTAATTTCATGTTTAATTTCTTGAAAATTACAATGGAGAATGGTGATTTGTGGTACAAAACAAAAGCAATATGGGGGAAAATGAATATTATGAACATAAATGTATCAGTCTTTGATTTAGTATTAGTTTAGCCTTTTTTTTTCATGGTTAATGATGATAAACACTACTAAGAGCTTTGTCAGTTCTCTCTCTCTTTCTCTCCTTTCTCTTTCTCTCTCTCTCCTTTCTCTTTCTCATTTTTTCTCTTTAGAAAAAAAGATTCTTTTCTGTAACTATCTATAATATATAGATGGGGACATCAGTGTCTTTCTACAAAGCAAATGAACAGTTAAATAAGATGAAGTAGCAGCATGTTGACAGAGCATACTCATTACTAACAAACAGCTTTGCTAGTAGCTATGGTTTCTGCTTTATTCTGCAAATAAGACTTCACAAATCCTAACACTTATAAAAATGGTGACAGGCCAAGGTGAGAGTTGTGGCTGTATTGTGCTTTAAATAGGGAGCAGCTCCTTCATAGAAAGAGGATAGAAAGCACTTTTCTCTTTAAAAAGGGGAGATAGTGACTGCTTAACAATTGGTAAGGAGATTCAGGGGAAGGTGAATGTATGAGTCAGTTTACTTTTGGCTTATTTTAAGTTAGCTTACTACAAAAATTGGCTACTATCAATATTTTCTTTTTGACTTTGGGAAGGTTATAGCTACATTCAGTATCACTAGGTCAAAGAGTATATATGACTTGATGACACATTGTTTTCTATAATATTTGGACCATTTTACAGCTCTTCCATTAGCGCATTTATGTGCCCACATTCCCACAACTCCTCCAACATTTGCCATTTTTGTTTTTTATTGTTTGACAAACCAGTTTTATTGTTGTTGTTGTTGGGTTTTGTTTTTTTTTTTTGCCAGGCCACTGCTGCATACACGATACATGATGCTCATAAGATTGAGAGAATTATTTTGTAGAACAAAGTATTTTTTTAAGCAATCAGATGTAGGGCTTCTGAGTTGTTTGAGCTCAAGCTATTTGAAATCATTATTTGTTTCCTGCCGTATTTCAGAAGAGTAAAAAAGTAAGATGGCTGGCAGGAATTAGAATAACATATGGATTTGCTGATAGCATAATATTACCTACCTGGGAAGCTTCCAATCATCTGTGGTAGAAAGGAAATGAAGGACCAGATCTAATTCCTGCTCTTTGGTCCCCAAAACTACTGCAGGGGAGTAAGAATGGGTCGAGGTACTGGGCAGGAACACTTCTGGCTGGCCAGAATGAGTAGTGGAGAAGTCATCTTCCTTTGGCTTCTTCCAATAATTAGAGGGAAAGAGTTGAGTATTGTCCTTTCTTTGGCTTCCTGCTAGGTTGGGCTGGTGTAAGAATAACAAATTAAAAATTGTTATTCTGGCATTCCCTGTTGATTATTGAGGAAAATGTAGGTGGCAGCCAGGCAGCAAGCAAGCAGTGGGGAGTTTGTAATTAGCTGGGTAGAAAGGAGGCTGCTTGTTTTCACTACAATTTCTGTCACTTTTCCTCCCACTCCAAATCTTCTGGAAAAAACATACACACTCAAGCAGAATGGCAGAAGTGACATGTGGTGCTTTTGAAGCCCTCTTCTATTTCTTAAAATAATTAGGCAAATGCTGTTATGCTGGCAATTCCTTCTTTCTGTCCTCACTTTCTGTAGTGTGGACAAAGAAGAGATGCCAGTCTGTTAGAAGTATATCTGAAGGGGCATAGCAAACCCAGTGATCAGCCTGGCAAGAGAACCAATAGTTCTTTGAAGAAACAGCCCTTCCTGGAGCAAAGTCCAGCTTTTGTGCTCAGAGGATTGTTGTAAGGAAAGCATGTTGTAAATATGGAGATGTCACATAAGAATTGCTCCTTGTGATTATTTACACTTGGACTGTGTATGATTAGAGCAAAGCAGACCATATATACTGTGGTTCCTTCCCTCCTTACTTTGAGAGCATTGGAGGGAAAGAAGAGGGAAATGAGGAAGAAGATGAAGAGATACGAGCTTAGGCAGGGATGTATTGTTTGTCCTTCCTTGCAATGAAGGGAGGATAGGGTCTGGGTCAGAGATTCTGGGATTGTGACACAGAGGATGGAGCCAAGAAATGCTTGTACCAAAAGAATCTTACTCAGGTTGGGGTGGGTATTAGAGAATTATCCAGGTCTCCAGAAGAGACAAGAGTTTAGATGCATCTTAAACTTAGAGCTGAGAAACTTGAGTAGACAGGCTAAAATGGAATCAATAAAACTGATCACCATTAAGAGGAAAAGGCAGGTCTGAGCTGAGATAGATCAGATAGATGTGAGGAAAGAAGTAAGAATGGATACAAATTACCCACCAATGTGATTTCTGGATACAAATGGCAGGACAGCCAAGTTCACTTCTGTATATTAAGAGATTAGTGCCTTGTGGGGCTTAGCATCTGTGATTCTAGGATGCTTTTTTGGGGACTGAGGGTATGGGATTGGAAGGGAAAGTTTAGAATATGTGCTTCTAATATTGGGATTATGTCTGTGTGCCAATCTAGATTGTATGAATGTGTCCTATATTTCTCTCCTAGTATAATGTTCCACAACTAGAAGACATGTAAGAAGATATTTGTTTAAATGAAATATTTCTTTTTAAAAAATGTTTAATAGGAGTTTCTTTTCCTTAAATATATGTAAATAGCTTTCAACATTCTTTTTTTCGTAAGATTTTGAGTTCCAATTTTTTTTCTCCCTTTCTCCCTTACATTCCCCTCCCCAAGACAGTGAGCAATCTGACAGGTTTTACATGTACAATCATTTTTAGAAAACCTTATGTTCCAAATTTTTTCTTCCTCTCTCCCCAAAACAACAAGCAAAAAAAGTTAAACGTGCAGTTCTTCAAAAGGTTTTTCCATATTCATCTTGCCATGAAAGAAAAATCAGATCAAAATGGGGGGGGGGAACACAATAAAGAACAAGCAAACAAACAACTATGTTTTGATTCACATTTGGTTTCCATAGTTCTCTCTCTGGATGCAGATTGCACTTTCCATCACAAGTCTATTTGCCTTGAATCAGGTCGTTGAAAAGAATCAAGTCCTAAATGAATTGTTTCTTAAAGGAACTTGCTATTTCAGAAATATATGGTTCATAGAAGAAATGTAGAAAATACTTCAGATTATTCTTCAAAGTTTACATTCATTTTGACTATGTAGTTTAATATTTTTATTAATAATCTTTTACTGAGATCCAACAGTGGATATAGAACTAACTGTACTTGGAGTTAGAAAGATGAGAATTCAAATCCTACCTTCAACATTTTGTAGCTTTTTGACCTTGGTTAATCACTCAACCACACTTAACCTCTGTTTTCTTGTATGCAAAATGGGAATAATAACAGCAACTACATTATAGGGTTGTTATATGGCTAAAATTATATATGTATATGTATATATATATGGATATATATCTATACACACATATACACACATATTTATGCATATATATATACATTATAGAGAGAGCTTTATAAATCTCAAAGTTTAATATGTTAGCTATTGTTATAAATAAATGCCTTATAAATTCCTTGACTCCAGAGAACATATCTTATTTGTGTTTTCATCTCCCCTGACACATGGCATGGTGCCTGGTACATAGTAGGATTTAATAAATGTTTAATGAATTAATTAATAAATGAACACAAAATAATATTTTCCTTGATAATTGGCATCCTTTAATTGAATATTACCAAATTAAATAGTTTTGATTTTGGTGATTAAATCATAATGGACTTGTAGTCTATTGACCAGAAATAGTGACTTCTATTTCTTATTAGATTCTGGAAAGGGGTTTTATCTCATTGTAGCTAGATGGCACAGACTTGGAATCAAGAAGATGGGAGTTCAAATCTTGCCTTAGAAACTTACTAACTGTAATCTGGGCAAGTCATCAAACCTCTCTTTGACTCAGTTTTCTGAAATGTACAATAGGTATAATAATAGTAGGACCTGTCTCCTAAGATTGTTGTTATAATAAAATTAGGCAATATTTGTAAAATACTCTGCAAACTTTAAAGTCCCATATAAACCCTAGCTAATATTAATATGTATGTGTGTGTGTGTGTATTTTGCAAAGATAAAAGAAGCCATTAAAATGCCATTTGCAGAGAGAGAGAGAGAGAGAGAGAGAAAACTATGAAGACTAAATATAGATAGAAGCATAGTATTTTCACCTTTGCTTTTTCTTGTTTTTTTTTTCTTTTGGTCTGATTTTTCTTGTACAACATGACAAATATAGAACTGTTTAAAAGGATTGTATGTGTTTAACGTATATCAGATTGCTTGCTGTCTTAGATGGGGGGTGATAAAAGAGGGAGGGAGAAAAATTTTTAATAATATCTTATAAAAATGAATATTGGAAACTATATTTATTGTAATTGGAAAAATAAAACACTACCCAGGGAAAATAAAAAAGCCATCATTTATTATAATGGAGCTCCTCCCTTTCCTTAGAAATTGTTCGGGCAATTTTTTTTATCTGGCTATAGGTATTGATCTGTCTTAGTCACATTAAGCTAGTTAATTCTAACCAGCTAGTTAATTACCTATACTAATGACTAGTCGTGAACAAGAGGAAGAATTGAATATTTGCCATTTGTGTAGGGTTGTAGGCCTGGAATGGAGAGCATTGGTAAATTTACTCATGTAAAATGTATATATTACCTTTCTAGATAAAAAGGTCACATTGGTCCATTATCATGATACTTGGATGGCAAAACCAAATTTAAAATGCATTGTTGATATTCTTCCATCCTTCCTGGACCTATTCTTGGAAATAATTGTTTGTTGGTGGTACAATCAAACTGGCCATGTGCTGTTTTAATACACACAGAAAATTTCTTTCACAATATGCTACAATTTTTAAAAGCCCCATAGAAAATAAATCTTTTTTTACTCTCTGTTCTATTATCATGTCATCTTTCAAGATGTCTGCAAAGCACAAAAATTAAGGTAAGAGGTACTATGATTAAGAGGGAAAGGAATCCATTTCCAGAATGAGTTAAGCTACACAGATAATTGCAGTTACATTTATTATCTGATTGGTTCAGATACAAAGCCTGAGAAATGTTAACTTTCTCTTCTAAGACAAATAACACAAGTAGCTCAACCCAGTTTTCAGGCTTTGACAGTGGTGTCTAGGCAGGCAGAACGTGGGAGGGTATGGTGATTACTATGACATCAGTTTTGAAAACTTAAGGATATGCTCTGACCTAAGTGTGATTTAATTATTCTTTATTGAATTAATATGTACAACTTCATTTGCCCTTTTTGATCTTACATACACTCACAGACACACACTGAGACATACTCAGACATACACATATCTTATTTTTAAAGCTACACATTCTCTTAGAAATAGTGCATTCTTTTTAAAAATGAACTCTACTACGTGGACTACTGCTTGGGAGGTAGTGGTGGTGATGTGATATAGAGGAAAGAACGTTAGAGTTAACCTTTTGGCTATTTCCTCATAATGATTGCATTGCCCATCTCACAGGAGTGTTATGAGGGTCAGATAAGAAAATGCATATAAAGCACTTAATGATTTGTAAAAGTATATTTTTTATATTTACATTTTAAAGTAAGCTGTACAAGGGACAGTTAAGTACTATAGTGGACACATCACTGGGCCTAGAGTCAGGAAGAACTGAGTTCAAATCCAGACTCAGACATTTATCAGTTGTGTATTCCTGAACAAGTTATTTAATGCTTATTTGCCTCAGTTCCCTTTATGTAAAATGGGGTCACACTGGAGAAGGAAATGGAAAACCACTCAAGTGTCTTTGCCAAGAAAACTTCATGGATAGGTCCATGAGATCACAAAGAGTTGAACACAACTGAACAATAACCACAAAATATGAAGGTAATTAAGTGACCCAGAGGATAGAGCAGTGGAGTTAGGAAGACCAGAGTTCAAAACCAACCCCAACTATTTATTACTTGTAGGCCTCTGAACAAGCCTCAGCATACATACCTATAGAATGGGAATAATAATAGTTTCTACCTAGTTGGATCAAATGATTAACAAATATAAAGTCCATTTTTAGTTAGGACCCCTGACCCCTGACACTACCCATATCTCTTTAGGCAAATCACCTTAAACTCTCTGGGTATCAGGTTCCTCATTTGTAAAATTAGATGACTTGATTAGATAGTTTGGAAAAGGTAATCTACTCTAAATCTATCATCCTATGATCTTATTCCTTTCTCCCATTATATATTCATTCTTAGCTACTTTTTAAAAAAAAAACTTCATTAATTAATTCTTTCTCTGATCTATAGATAGCATTTCTACAAACTTGGTATTCTTTTCTTCTCTTGATATATTCTTTATTGTTTTTTTTCCTATGCCTCATTTTATGCCTATTTTATATCTAGTGTATATATGTCTACATATATACACTTATTATTCCTATATTCTGGGCATAAGACAAATGAGGTATTTATAGAAGGTATTGACAAAAAGCATATTTATGAACCAGGGTTTGGATTGTGATTCATATTATACATTTGCTTTTAAAAACTGATTTTTACAACATCTTATTTTTACTATTTTTACAACATATTCCTCTTCACAGCCTAATGCAGATCTATTCTTTCTAACAAAAAATAACATATAAAAATAAATAAGACTAATCCACATATTAATTATGTCCAATATCATATGCATATTCTTTACTTCTGCAAATAAGGGAGGGAGGTGCATAATCATATATCTTGTTTGAAGCCAAACTTGGTCATGATAATTTCACAACATCCAGTTTAATTGTTTTGTTGTTGTAGTCATTGTATATATTATTCTTTCAGTTGTGCTTCCTTCATATTACATCAGTTTCATGCATATTCTCCTTCATCTTTTTATTCATCATTTCTTACTAACTTATGATATCCCATTATGTTTTGGTACCAATATTCATTTAGTGATTCTCTAATTGATAACTACTGACTATTCCTATATTCTATTGTAAGAATTTTTGTCACATGTTGATATACATAGGACCTTTAACTTTGTCATTAATATCTTGAGTGGTATATCTCTGGAAACAGGATCTTTAGGCTGAAGAATATGGATATTTTGGTCACTTTCTTATCTTAATTCCAAATGACTTTCCAAAATGACTGGTTTAACCTACAGATCCCCAGCAATATTTTAGTGTACCTGTCTTTCCACCACCCTTCAATGTGTGACACCATTTACTGTTTTCATTTTTGGTTCTCTGCCAATTTGCTAGTTGTGAGGTAAAACCTTTGTGTTATTTTTATTTGTATTTCTATTATTATTAGTGATTTTGAACAATTTTCCAAATGGCTGAGCATTGTTTGCAATTCCTTAAAGAGTTGTTTGTTCATGTCCTTTCACTGTTGTTCTATTGGGGAATGGTTACATATTTGTGTTAGCTCCTTATATATCTTATATGACAAATATCTGATGCAAAGACTTAATTCGTTGTGTACTACCTCTCTTTTTATGCAAAATGTATTAATCTTGTTTATATAAAATATTTGATTTTATGTAATCTAAATTATCTATATTATCTCATGGATGTTTCTGTTTGGTTAAGAGTTTTGCCTCTAGTCATATATATTAGAGGTGTCTAATCTGATTCTCTTCTAGTTTTTATGTGTTATAAATAATATTCTGGTCACAAATCAATTTTGAACAAAACTAATTTTTACTAAACTATTCTTCAAGTTTTCTTGTCAAATGAGAAGTTTTTTTTCAAGTAATTTATATTTTTGGCATTATAGAACCCTGAGATATTAAGTATAAAATTAAGTGGAGCAGTACATGGAACTCTAGACTTGGAGTGAGGAAAACCTGAATGAGAATTTGGTCTCAAAAATTGCTAGCTAGTGACTATGTAACTTGCTT
>JAJPUD010001220.1:84017-114105 GCA_023553655.1 Myrmecobius fasciatus | reverse complement strand
TTTGCACATGTGGGTCCCTTTCCCTCCTTTAAAATCTTTGGGATATAGGCCCAGTAGAAACACTGCTGGGTCAAAATATCCATCTTTTCTCCTGAAAGAGTATACTTAGGTTTTATGAATAGGTGATTTTTGGATGTAATTCAAACTCCTTTGCTTTTCAGAATATTACTTTCATAACCCTTAATATTTTGATGTAGAAGCTGCTAAATCCTATGTAATCCTGCTGTGGCTCCATGATATCTTAATTCTTTTTTTCTGGCTGCTTGCAGTATTTTCTCCTTGACTTGATAATTATTGAATTTTGCTGCAATATTCCTTAGAATTTTAATTTTGGGATTTTTTTCAGGAGGTGATTGGTGGATTTTTAAAATTACTATTTTACCCTCTGGTTTTAGGATATCAGGGCAGTTTTCCTTGAAAATTTTTTGAAAGATGCTGTCCACGCTCTTTTATTTATTTATTTATTTATTTATTTTTTGTTTTATCATGGCTTTCATGTAGTATAATAATTTCTTATATTATCTCCTCTGGATCTTTTCTAGATAATTGTTTTTCTAATGACATATTATATATATATTTTTCTTTTTGATTTTGTTTGATGATTCTTGATATTTCATGGAATCATTAGTTTCTACTTGTTTGACTAATTTTTAAGGAATTATTTTCTTCAGTTAGCTTTTATACTTCCTTTTCCATTTAGATTACTTTTAAGGAGTTATTTTCTTTTTTTAAAATTTCTTTATCTTTATTTTTTTTTATTTGCAAAACATATGTATGGGTAATTCTTCAACATTAACCCTTACAAAGCTTTCTGTTACAAATTTTTTCTCCCTACTCCCCACCCCTCCCCTAGATGGCAGGATATCCACTATATGTTAATTATGTTAAAATACTTGATAAATCGAATATGTGTATACATATTTCCACTCATCATTGTTGTGCAAGAAAAATCATATCTTCAAGAAAGAAAAATCAGATAAAGGATATACAATGCAAGCAAACATCAATCGAGAGCTTGAAAATGTTATGTTGTGGTCCACATTTCACATTCCTCTCTCTGGGTGTATATGGCTTTCTTCAGTGAACAATTGGAAGTGGTTGGAAACATTTCATTGTTGAAGAGAGCCATGTCCATCAGAATTGATCATCATATAGTATTGTAGTTGCTGTGTATAGTGATCTCCTGGTTCTGCTCATTTCACTCAGCATCAATTCATGCAAGTCTCTCCAGGCCTCTCTGAAATCATCCTGCTGGTCGGTTCTTATGGAACAATAATATCCCATAATATTCATATGCCATAATTTATTCAGCCATTCTCCAATTGATGGACATTCCTTCAGTTTCCAGTTTCTAGCCACTACAAAAAGAGCTGCCACAAACATTTTTGCACATGTGGGTCCCTTTCCCTCCTTTAAAATCTCTTTGGGATGGATATAAGCCCAATAGAAACACTGCTGGGTCAAAGGGTATGCACAGTTCGATAACTTTTTGAGCATAGCTCCAAATTGCTCAAGGAGTTATTTTCTTCAGTGAATTTTTTATCCATTTTGCCAATTGTTATTTTATTTTATTTTTGCTGAGACAATTGGGGTTAAGTGATTTGTCCAGAATCACACAGTTAGGAAGTATTAAATATTTGAGACTAGATTTGAATTCAGGGCCTTCTGACTTCAGGACTGGTGCTCTGCAAATTGTTATTTTTTTAAAGGAATTATTTTCTTTAATCAATTTTTTGTCCTTCGTTTTCTGTTGACTTTCTCTTGCATATCTCTCATTTCTCTTGCCAGTTTTTCTTTTGCTTCTCTTTTTTCACTTTTGAAGTCATTTTTGAGTTCTTCCAAAAAGGCTTTTTGGGTTTGAGACCAATTCACATTTGCCTTTGAGTTTTTTCATGTATTTATTTTGACAATGTTGTCTTCTTCTGAGTTTGTGTTTTGATCTTCCTTATTACCACAGTAGATTTCTATGGTCAAAGTTCTTTTTTTTTTTTTTCTCATTTTGGGGTCTATTTCATGGCTTTTAAAGTTGAGCTATACTCCTGGGGTACAGAGGGCCCAAGCTTCTTTTGCTGAGATAGCTTGACATAATCATGCCTGTTGCCCAGGTTTCCAGGGCTGGTCAAGTTGCCTTCTGTACTGGTGATGAAGGCCTTACAGCTAGCATGTTGTGCCAATGGTCTGCTGAGTTAGGTTGCTGAAATATGTTATGGCTAAGAGCCTCATGCTGACTTGCAGTCTGTGCTCAGTTGTACTCACTTTTTACCCAAGTCTGACAGACTTTTTCTGAAGTTCTTTTCAGTTATCTAAAGGGGAAAATTGTTTCACCCTGTCCTATTGTAGATTCTGTTACTTCAGAATCCATTTAGAGGCTTGATTTAACAATTTTTTTGAGGGAAATGGGAGAGTTCAGGCAATTTCCTGACTTCTCTCTGCCATTTTGGTTCTGAACCCTTCCTCATTCCCAATTTCCCTTTTATAAATGGATTAAGTTATCCATATAGTGTTCTCTTAACTTAGGCATTTTATTTTTACTGAAAATTGTTAAGGACCATGCCTTAGTTTGAAACCTAAAAAGCCTGTAAAAGATTAAAGGGGAGTGTACCATTAAGGGGCAGGTTGGTTCTCCAAAAGCCCCTACAGCTGTGAGTCATAACACACTTGAAGGATTTGCAAATCAGCTTTTACTGATGCAGATGTTGCTTGTGAATTAGGAATGAAATAAATCAAAGGCAAGAGGGAAGAGAAGTCAGAATGTAACTACCTCCCAGTCTGCTTGTATTGTTATCTTCCTCTCACATGAAAGGAACTAATCTGATGGTCAGAATTAGATCCCCAGCAGCCACTAGCAATTTGCTCCCATAACAGAAAACCATCTTGTTCTATCAAATTATTCTTTTTTCCCTTTGACATATAGTCAAAGTGACATATAGTGTAGTGAATACAGATCATCTGAAAATATCTTTTTATGAACTCACCTTGTTCATTTTGGTTTTATTAATTAGATTTTTTTCTCTTTTATTTTTAATCAGGTGAATAAAATATTTATTAATTTTATTAACATTTTCAAAGAACCATCATTTATTTTCATATTTCATATTTCAGTTTGTTTTTCAGGGTTTTTTTTGTTTGCTTGCTTCTAATTTATCCAAACTCCAAATTCCAAAATTTGCTCTTTCATACATATTTTGAGTTTGTATATTTTCAATTTTAAAAAATGTATATTCAATTCAATAACCTAATCAATTTTTAGCAATGAATTTCAGATATATAATTTTTCCACCACAGAAGGTTTTGGGTCTGCCCCCTGTGTAGGATAAAAATCCGATTCCTGATTCAAAAGCATTACTCAGAGATTTCTCAAGGTGAAGATTAGAAGTTTATTTGAATTTCATGAAATTCCTTGGGACAGTCATTCTTCTCCGGGCCACCGCTGCCAAAGAGAGGAAAGAGTGCACACCCCCTTCTCACCTGAGCCCACACTTATAGAGAAAGAAAGGGAGGCCCACCTTCGGGACCTGCCAATCTCAGAACAAAGCACTTCCTGCCCACTCAAGGCCCGCTGATATCAACCAGACCCTTTTTCAAATCACTAACTAGCAGATAGGTTCTGGTCTGCCTGGTCTGTCTGTGATATTCTAAAAAGCCACAATTTATCTCTCTTCCTGCAATAGGATCCCCAATGAAAAACCCTACCAATCTCTCACAATCATTATTCTGAGAAGTCCTCAGCTTCCCATCTCATTTACTCCCAAATTTTGATATATTTTCTCATTATTATTATTGTTTTCCTTAAAATTATTGTTTTGGTGATTTGTCTTTTGACCCACTCATTTTATACTATTTAATTTGAACTTTAGCCATCATTTTTGCCTTCTCCCTCCTTATTTCCCCTCCTTTTTGTAGCAATTTAAATCATAATAATACTAACAATATTTATATAGGGCTTTAAAGTTTACAAACACTTTACAAATATTATCTTATTTGACCCTCACAAAAACCTTTGGGGGTTGGTGTCACTATTATCCCCATTTTACAGATGAGAAAAAAAGAAGCAGATATAAGTCAAATAACTTGCCCAGATTTACACAACTAGTAATTAACTGAGGTTGGGCTTGAAGTGAAATTTTCCTGACTCCAAGTCCTGGCTCTATCCATTGCACTATCCACAATCGCCTCATTTCACAACTAAGAAAACTGAGCACCAGACTGGTGTGTGACTCTTACTCCCACAGACCAAAATCATAAGATGTGAAATTTGAATCTGAGTCTTTTGACTCATCAGTATTTTTTCTTCTGTTCTGTCTCCTTAAACTTCTATTTTTCTCTTACCAAAGATACTTTGTAATCCTAGAGTCAAAACAAACTCTATATGGCATTTGAGAGAGGCTGTGGATTTACTTTCTCTTTAACTTTATATTAAAATATGTGGAGGACAATCTTTCTGGGACAGTTCATGTGTTGTACCTACTGATGCTAGAGAATAAAACAGATGACCTCTCCATGTCCCTTCCCCATTTATATTCCTTTGCAGAAAAGAAAGATCTCATTAGGTGAAGAATTTAAACAAGGAGAGGAAAAAATCCAGATCTGCTTCAAAGCTAGTTTCAGGCTAATTTTTAAAAATCAGAAACAGTGGTACTTTCTTTAATCTTTCTTGGTAGCCTGAGGTTTCAAAAAGGGAAATGTTAAGTGAATAATTTCCTAGATCTTATTAACAGACTGGTTTAGAAGTCCTTAGGATAAAACAGGTCAGGAGATAACAGGAGGACAAAAAAAAAAAGAATACATTGGCACACTATAGGGAATAAAGAAAGATATTGGTAGGAACTTACCTGCTGTTTATCATGGACAGTGGTTTCAAGGATGATTTCCTTTAATTAATAGAGGTTTCAGAGGGCTAGCTAAGTGTGGCATAGGGGAATTTTTTCTGATTAACAAGAAAGAGAATTGTCGAAGAACAAATACTGATGCTATTTAAATAACTTGGGAGTCAAGGATATACTTCAAATATTCACTTTTCCTGGATTTTTTCTTGCATCTGCTTTCACATGACAACTTGAAAATTTTATCCCCATTTATAGCAATTCTTTTGTTATATTAAGCATTTCTGCCAAACCTAATTCCTTTATAATGACCCCTATAAAATTCTTATTATTCCTAACTATGATAGCTTAATTTTTGGAATAGAATGAAATTTATTTTTTAACCTACATATTTATACTGATCTGGTCTAGGATTTAGTTTTTCATCTTGTCACAGTGCTTATTCAGAGGAAGTATAGGCAAATACTTAAGGTTATGATTTCAGAGATGCCAATGAAATTCTGTCAAATTCCCCCTTCAACCTTAAAATCTTTTTTTTTTTTACCATTCAGTGGCTGATGCCAAAAATTCCATTAAATCAGTTATGTATGGTATGTGTGTGTGTTTAACATTTTCTCAAAATGATGTCTACATTCATAATGGAAAAAAATGCTAAATTTTAGTTAGGGGTTAATGAAAGACAAAGGTATTTTTCCCCCATGCAGGTTCACAGATCCTTTGAAATCTATTCAAGTATCTTTGTGAGGGTACTGTAGAATCTCTTATTGTTGTTCATCCTTTATTTTTGAAGAGGGCCAATGAATCATATGGTGATGTTCTGACATGTGTAAATTGGATTTAAATGATGCAGAATTTCGCCAAGTCATCAGACTCACTTTGTCTTTTAGTGTCATCAAAGTTTAGTGACAAGACAAAAGTCAGGATGACTGGTGATGTGCCAGGACACAGTGGACGACCTTTTGATGTCTGACCAAATTCTAAGCACTCCACAGAACCTGCTTGAATTGTCTTTGTAGCTTTTGCAACTGATTGTTTTTATCCACTCATTCTGCTGAAGAAAGTCTTCATATATTTTGGAGTAGACATCTACCCCCAGCTCCAGAACTCACTGATGGATTTGAAGCCTGTCTCTTACCCTCAACCTAGTTTAACCCTTCTGCTGAGATGGTTTATTGGAGTGGGCCAGTTCATATGCGATGGCTTTGTGGAATCACAGTTGAGAATTGGATGAATCAAGTGGACACCAAAGATGGGTGAACAGTCCTGAAAATGACTCAGCAAATCCTCACACCAGAGGTGTTAGTCCTCTTTGAATACCCTATACACTCTATCCCAGCATTAGATTTCAGATTTAAAACTAATAGTTTGATACAGTTTAGTCACAGGAATAATAACTCTGAGAGGTATTAGTCACTTATGCTTTAGCTTTGAATAAGGATCAGAGAAGAGGTATGGTAAAAGTTAAGTTTTTTTTAACCCACTCAAATAATAATATACAAATGCATACATGTATATATTTTTCTGTTCATGATTTATATCCAGTGATTAGAATGTTAACTCCTTGGACGTAGGGATTGCTTTATTTTGTATTTGTATCCCCAAAGCTGTACATATAGTAAGCACTTTAATTTATTGGACTGGTTTTAATTGTTGGAAAGAGAACATAAGGGCACTGGATACCTGAAGTGATATTTTCCTCCAATGAAGGGAAGAAAGGGGCCTGGTGGGAGCAACGGCATGGGTCATAAATAGGAATGTTTTTAGCTGAGACAAGAGGCAGGAAAACCACCCTTAATAAGGATGGGAAGAGACAGAATCTGAAATACCAATTCAAAGTTGGGAGGGCCAGGACTCATTCTATAGATCATTTAGTAATGTCCAAACCAAATCCAATAGGAATTTAAATACCCATTATGTACAAGGCACTGGGTTTACAATTCAAAACACTGGCATTCTCTTTCCTAAAGAAGGTACTTATTCTATTGGAAATGGAGTAGAGCAGTCACTGTACTAACCGTAGGAGAGAGATACAAATTTAAACAGATAGCTATATTTATAATAGTTTAGTGAAGAGGAAGATACTGATAACTAGGAGATCAAGACATGTTTCCTATAAGAGGGGCCACATATGTGTCCCCTACTTAATAAACTTAAGTGGCTTCCTTTTGCTTCCCTGTAATATCCTCTGGTATTCAAAGCCCTTCATAATCTGTTCCCCTCTTCCACCGAAATCCTGTTAGTCTTTTAACACTTTACACTCCTCCTTGTATTCTTTGATCCAATGGCATTGGCCTTTTTCCTCAAGCTGGACACTCTACCTCTTAACTGAGCACTTTCACTAGCTGTCTCCCTGGTTTGGCATTCTCTCCCTTTTGACCTCTGCCTCCTGGCTTCTTTGGCTTTCTTGAAGTCTCAGCTAAAACATCATTTTCTACTAGAAACCTTTTCTGATCCTTCTAATACTTTCTCTCAAGTAATTATTTCTAATTTATCCTGTATATAACTTGTTTGTACATAATTGTTTGTATATTATCTCCCCAATTAGATTGTGAGTTTCTTGACAGCAAGGACTGTCTTTGACTTTCTTTGAATCCCTAGCACAGTGCCTGGCATATAGTAAGTTCTTAATAAATGCTTATTAAAGGACTGGTTGCTAAGCCTTGAAAGAAACTAGAATTCTAAGAGACAGAAAAATGTTGCTAGGTTTGTGTATACAAAGATGGATTTGACATAAATTCTGTCTTCAAGAAGCTTTCAATGACTTGAATGATTGAACAATTGTGGTATATAATTGAATTGATTTTAGAAAAATATGAAAAGACTTGCACAAAATGATGAAATGAAGTGAGCAGAACCAAGAGAACATTGTATATATTAACAGCAATATTGTTTTAAAAATAATTTTGAGTGAATAAATTATTTTTCTATTATGAATGTCCAAATTAACTACAAAAGACATGTGAAAAAAGATGTTATCTATACCAGAAAAAGAAATGTTAAATAGAAGTTTGTCTGTATAGATAGATAGATAGATGGATATAGATATACACACACACACAACTATTTGTGTCTAATGGTAGCTATCTCTAGGGCAGGGAGGGAGGAAGGGAAGAAAAAATTTTTTAAAAAAAATTACACGATAATTTCATTGTTTATTTGAAATAATAGCAAGTTGGGCATAGTAGATGTGCAGTTCACATACAATCACCTTTTTTATTGTACTATGTTATAAAATGCTTATTTCATAAATTAAAAATAAAATTAAAAAAGAAACTTCTATCAAAATAGAGAAAACATGTAATTATTACAGAAGAGAGAATGTTTTAAGTGGAAGGAAAAGTGCTAAGAGAAATTTGAAAAGGGAAATAATTGGTTTCAGCTGGAAAATTATGAAAGGTTTCATGGAAAAGGTAGTACTTAAATAATAGATAAAGATCAGTATGCTAAGCCCATTAAGGCAAGGAAGCTGGGAGTGGGGTGGGGAGAAAAGCATGTAATGGATAATTTGTGAATTTGATTTGCTTGACCTTACATGTTTTACCAAAATGTGAAGGCAGCTGAAGTCCACTGGACTTGTAGTTAGGAAGACCTGAGTTCAAATGTGGCCAAAGATACTTACCAGTTGTGTGATTCTGGGCAAGTCACATGACTTCTATTTCCAGAGAAGAAAATGTCAAACCACTTCAGTATCTTTGCCAAGAAAACCCCCATACATGGTCATGAAGAATTAGATACAATTGAACAATGGCATGTTTTTAATATTATCTATAGTGTATTTCTTTTTTTCTATTTGGTATGTGGGGGGAGGTAAGATAGGAGGATCTTTGAAAAAAATTAATTTAAAAATAATTAATTGCCTTGGAAATTAATCTATGATCCTATAGACCTAATTCAAATGTAACATTACTAAACTAAACTAGTATTAATATGGTGATTATTGTTAATTTTTTAATAGATAATTTAATTAAAAATTTTAAAAATGAAAAAATAACCCAATGACATGGAAATAAGATGCATCAAGGTAAGATCTGGGTTCAGGAGTAATACAGTGTGTATGAAGCAGAAGCATAGGGTCAATTAAGTATAGGGTCTATTGGGATTCAGATTATATAGGGTCTTGGTTGCACTTAATTTGTTAGGCTAGATAGAAAATAATGGAGGAGCAAAATTTAAATGGAAGTTTTAAGTCAAGTTTCTTTTATCTTATGATGAATACAAATAATGGAAGATGAAAACAACCTTGTGATACTTTTATATTACTCTGGGATGAAATGGAGCTTAATGATGTAGGCTGTATATTCATCATGATTAAAGTTTATCAACTGAAATTAGTTGACTACACCTATGTCGGCACTTCCATTTTATACTTAATGGTTCATTTATTTAACTGTCCTCATTAGAGATGTTTGGAACATCAGCAGGGCGTTACAATAACTATATTTACCCTTGGGAAGAATAAACTTTATCAAAACAGAATTTTGCCAGCCAATCAAAAGCATTTAGATGTACTCACAATCATTACTGGAGAAAATAATGTGTATTGATGCCTATATTGATACCTGTACATAGATGTAGACTATGTGAGGCAGGTAATCTATGCTCTTGGAAAAAAAAAAAAAACTTCTGATAAAGAATGGCCCCATGACTATAAATGGTATAAATATGAGAAAAATGCTGTTTCTAAGAACTTAGAAAACCTGTGGTAGATATCACACTTTTTATTACTTTGTATTTTTCAATTTAGGATTTTGCTGTTCTGGTTGTGTGTATGTGTGTGTGTGTGTGTGTGTGTGTGTGTGTGTGTGTGTGTAATTGAGATCAAATTAAGATTTCACTTCATGCATTGTTTCTCTAGCCATTTGATAATTTTTACAGGTGTCCATAGCAAAATTATATGTACTGCATAGTTCATGTACAATGTGAATTTTCAGCGATTCATAGATTTAGAGCTAGAAGACTAACCATTAGTCATCTAATCCAACATTCTCATTTTCCATATTTGATTCAATTCAACATACATTTGTTAAGAGCCTGCTGTATGCAATATACTGTATTAGGCATTGGGAATAAATAAAGAAGAGAAAAACCAGTTATGCTTAAAGAACTTATACCTATTGCAATCATATAACATGTATGCAGAGAATATACAAAGACATAAATATTAGATAATTTGAAGGAAGAGCACAAATAGCTAGTGAGATCAATATAAACTCCCCATAGCTCACCTGAGATGAGCTTGGAAAGAATCTAAAGATTCTAAAAGATGGAGACCGATGAAGGGATACCAAACACAGTGCATGAAGTAACTGAGGCCTTTCACAGAGTTTTTCTAAGGTCTCACAAGTAGTAAATGGCAGAGCTAGGATTTAGCCCTAGGTTCTGTGATTCCAAATCCCATATTCTTTGAATGGTAGTATGCAGCCTCCCAATTTATCTTACAATATTTTGACACTGAGTACTAAAATATCTTTCCCAAACTTCAAAGAATGCCTTTACTACTGAATGAATAAATGAAGAATAATTTAAGAACTTCAAAAATGTCAGGCATTATGCTAAGTGCTAAGAATACAAATAGAAAAGATAGAAGCTTAGTTTCTAATAGAGAGGCAACACAAAAGGGAATGCTGGGTAGAGAATCTCTGGGAAATCAGAGATAGTGAATAGAGTCATACACAGGACACCCAAATGATATGACCTTTCTAGAAGCAATGATAATATTGATTTAATTACTGTTTTCAGGACAAGAAGTAGAAAGCAAGGGTGGAACTACATTTATACAGCAGGAAGATAGCTGGAGAAAGGACATGTGGTTGGGAGAGGTGGTGTTTAAGACAGGCTAATTATGATGGTTCCTTATCAATAAAAAGCAGTAGGATCTGGACAGGAGTTCCAAAGTGCAATGGCTATGCTCTTTGGAAGTCTGGGTTGGAAGGTGCAAAGACAACCAGTGGCAAGTATAAAGGCAGCATAGCAACATAGTAGCAGTATGGTGGGAAGATATTGTAGTGAAACATATTTTAGAAATATTTCCCAACTTCAACTCATTGAGGAGGGTAGAAGGTTGGACTTTTTGTGAAGTCCAATAAAAGAAAAATACAAGCAACCACAGAAGGATATAGATAATCTACAAAGTAAAGATACAAACTGCCTGTTGTAAGAGAGTTTCCTTGTATGGGAAGGAATGATAAATGACATTCTACTAAAGTCCTACCTACAGAGCAAACCTAAGGCACAGAGCACTAATTAAAACCAATTGCTACCCTTTCTTACTTCAGGCTATTATGATTCACTTTATGTGATGAACTTTTTTCTTAACCACTGCAATAAATGAAATTGCTTGTTTCTAACATATACTCTCTTTGCAAAACTATAAAATCTGGTAAGTGAACATTTGTTTAATAACACTTGGGTTTTAAAGTGATCTTTCACTTTCATTTGATTTTAAATTGGAATGTCCTTATTCAAAAAGGAGGGTGCCTTGAGTGAACACTTTGGGCAGAGTCCTCATTGTAATGAATGCTCTGCATGTGTCTTTATAGCCTGGGGAGGGAAGTTGGACCACAAAACAATACAGGATATTGTTCCTAGCCTCAAGTTTACATTCTGATCTCAGTAGGGTGGCATAATAAGGGAAATGATCCAATAATAATAGAAAGTAACATATCTTCAAAAGCTACATAATAAATACAGAGGAAGTACAATCTAGTGATATACTAGTAATAGATACATTTAGCAGTTTGGAGTTCACAAGTATTTTACATTATCTTATATAGTAGATATTATTATAAGTATAAAATATTAAAATAAAGTATTATTATCTGTTTTCTAGATGAAGAAATCTATGTTCAAAGTTCCAACAGTATGCTCCCACACTGATGGCTAATAAAGGGTAGACCCAAGTTTCCAACCCAGGACTCCTGACTTGAGAGCCAGTGATCTTTCTGCTAGGTCAAATTGCTTTCTCTTGAGACTACAGGTTTAGTGATAAGGATGGTAGTTAAGAATAACTTGCTGAAATATGTAAGTATGGATCAAGGATTGGAAGGAGGATTGATGGAGATGAAATAGAAGCCAATGGCATATAGTGTATGGTTGGAAGGCTGATAGAGCAGATCATGTGTATGGCATTAAGTAAATTAGCATGACAGAACTTTGGGTTATAATGGAAAGGGAAGTTGGGAAGGGTGATGAATGGCAATCCTTGGCTGTATTTCTGTTGGCCTAATAGGGAATAGGAAGCTTTTGGAGATTCTTGAACTGACAAATAAAGAGATCCTATTGGTGATTGGTGAAGATTGTTCTAATTATTATTTATAGAATAGATAGAGATAGAAGCAGAGAGACCAGTTAGCTATAGCTGGAGGATGGGTAAAGCCAAGAAACAATAAAATATGGAAAAGATAGATGGGAAGAAATGGAAAATAGCACTAGAGGTTTCATCATCATGAGGAAGACAAGTAAGGGAAAGAAAGTATTAGGTAATATGAACACATTCACATAAAAAAGCTCAAAAATGCATAATTATATACTGGGTTGTCCAAGAGGTAGCTAGGTGGTAAAGTAAATAGATCTGGAGTTAGAGCTAAATTCTAAATTAGCTTGAGATTCTTACCATTTGTGTGATCATGGACAAGTTCCTTAATCTCTGTCTGCCTCAGTTTTCTTAAGGGAAGATAATAATAGTATTCATCTTAAAGGATTGTTGAGAAGATCAAATGAGATGATATTTGTAAAATGTTTAGCATAGTATTTGGCACATAGTAAGTGCTTAATAAATACCAAATAGATTTGGGAAAGGCTGAAAGGGCTTATGTTAACATTGCAATGACAAAATGCGTAATAGTTTTCACTCATAGCCAAGGGGCCTCCAAAACTTTTGGCTTATATCAAACATAATGGGGGAAGGGTCTTCAAACCTTTATGGGGGAAAATAACATCTTTATTTCAGTATAATTATTTTCCTTTGTAATCTTATATATCAAATAAGATATTTGTTAAGCACTTTAATACAGTGTCTGGCATATGGTAGGTGCTATATAAATGTTATTAGCATTGTTATATGCTTCTAAAACCATTTTTAAAAGAAAATGTCCATAGACTTTACCAGATTGCCAAAGGCTTCCGTAATACAAAAGAGGTGAAGAATCTTTTGGCTTAAGTAGACCTAAGAACCTTAGAGACTGACCCTGATAAGGTAATTTTCTTGGTTTTGTTCCTTTTGGCCCTCTAGAGATACTCTAGGAAACCTATGAAATAAACCTCAGGTAAATCTCATGTGCTTTCCCCTCAAATACGGGTTATAGCATTCTTAGTTTCTATAGAAGCACTCTAAGTACCTCAGTATATTGCTTTAGGACAACCTATATGTTACCATAGGAAATGCATCATAAGATGAAAAGGGGAGACTAGGAGCCCATAAATACATATGAAGAACACATAAGACATTCAAATAGCCTGCTAGCTTCTTTCCATCCCTACTATTCGCTGAAGGGCATTGAATTTGGGGTTGTTATCAGCTTAACCCTTTGACATTATTGGGAGTTATTTTTTTCCAACAGAGTTCTCCTCAATCTCCCTCAAAATCAGACTTCTTACTACCTTTGGTTTATACTCCCCTTAGAAAGCAAGCATACCTTAGAGTCTGTCAGAAAGCAGACCCCTTCCTACCAGACTTTCACTGTTCTAATAACTCACTGGCTTGGCTGTTTAAGTAGACTGCTGTCTAGGAACTATTCAGAGTCTTCTTTCTGTATCAGGAAGTCTTCTTCCAAGAGGAGTCAATCCTTGAGTTCTTAAATATGAGATTACCCAAAAGGCACATACCAGGAAATCTCCTTTCTAGGTTAGATTCTGGGATTATTCTGTGAAAAGTAATCATCTACCACCTCTTCCATACAGGACTCCTGGTTTATGAACACTTTCTATGAATGCCTAGAGGTAACTTGGAATGATAGCAATAGAATATGAGAATTTAGTATGAGGTTGGAAATTTCTGAGTAAATGCTTCAGACAAGTCAACTAAACTCTTTGAGCTTCATTTTCCTCTTCTGTTAAATTATAAGATTAGACTCCTTGGCCTTGAAAGTCCTTTATGAGTTTTATGTCTATTGTTTTAGGAATTATCATCAGGCTCAGTGTATGTACACACATGTATGCTTCTGCATGACTATCACTACTATAGGCACTGTTTTGTCTGAATTTTGGTTTGTGCTCAGAAAAGAAAATGGAATAGAAAAGGAAAATAGAAAAGCAAAAGTGGCTAGAAATGTGAATTCCAATTCTCTTTTAAAACCACCTGGGAACTTACATGAGAAATGTCCACCATCTATATCCTCTAGTAGGAGAGTGAGAGAAAAGGTTTAAGAGATGCATTCCTCTGTTAGCTTAATTTTGTAGAACAAATAGGGAATATCTTCTCTGACAAGGGTCTGTCTCCCTCAGTCTCCCTCAGCTAATCATGGAAGTTCCTTAATTATATCAGCAAGGTGATGAGGGGTATGCCCACTTTGTGTGAGGAAAGTGCCTCTCTGATGCTTTCATGCTCTGGAGTCCTGATCAGCCCCTTCTTCCTTTACAGCTGCATTCATTTCTTATAGCAATATAATATCACTTTAGAGTGAAATGGAATATGGTGAAATTATTAGCAGAAAAGAGGCAGAATGTTTGGCAGCAGTTTCAAGAGAAGAATGATTAAAGGGAAGGAAGTACACTTTAACCACAAAATTTAGAGTTACTTTTTTTTAAGGTTACTTTTTAGCAAGGATATTTCATTCAGCAATAGAAAAGTGGGTATTTGTCAAGCCAAATGTCTTAAAGGAATTGTGGGTCTCTATCCTTTCTTTAGTTCATATCTATTCTGAGTCTGTTTAACCATATAGACAGCCTCCTGACTATGATTCAAATGTTAAATTAAGTCTTAATTACTGAACTCTAATTCAAAACAATTTTAAAGCAAACCCATTGAGAATTAATGTGAATAAAAATCAGGATCTAATTCTCATTAGGGAAATGCACTTTGATTTTCATTTTGGACCAGGTGCAAGCATCTCTTCGAATAGTATATTAAATAGAACCTAATTTTAAAAAGATACATTTGAAATAATAAGAAAAGCATTTTAAATGTAGATTAAAAGATTTTTTTGGCAACCTAAGTTTTCAAGGGACATATAGCATAGTCTAATTCCTTTAGTAAACAAAATATTGGTAAATTTCTAGTAGTTGGATGGTCTGATAACTTTTCATCTAGTGGGATCAAAGTAATAGAAAATGAGAATAAATCAAGAGAAGTAACAAATACATTGATCAACTAAGTTGGATTCTTAAATATGAACAATATTATTATGGACATATTTGTCTGTAGTTTAGGAGGAGGATGTGAGTATCAGAAAACAGAACTACCTATAAGAATCTATTGTTTGGATTAAAGAGCAGGCAATATATCTCTACCATCTTAATCCAGAGGCAATCCTGAAATAAGTGGTATTTCTACCATACTGAATATGGATTGGATTTTCCTAGTGCCTTTTTTTTTAAGGAGATGAAAGTATCCCATGTTTTTTATGGACAACTCAAATTGTTTCATCTTAAATAGAGTTGGACATTAGCAAGGATGAGACACCATTAGTTGGTGGTGGGTCTTTTCCTATCAGTTTGAGGTGTAGTGGTATATTGGTAAATGTTTAACAACCCTGAGAGGGAGGGAAGTGTGCTCCACAACAAACTTTTAACTTTAATTGACACTGCCTTATGAAAATTTTCTTAAATCTAGACAATAAACAAGACCATAAATCAAGCCCTGATTTGTAGCATTTGCTGCTTAGGTCCTGGCTCCAGTGTACTCTTATTAATGTAGCTTCTGAGGGGATAGGGAAGCAGCTCAGGGCCTTGGCAGTTTTGAACAATTGTTGAAGAAGGCTGTTATTTAAAGTTTGGGCTGGATTTTAGCTTTACCTCTGCCACTAGTTGGCTTCATGGTCACTTAAGCTCTTTGTGAGTTTGGATTCCCCTCTATAAAACAGAGATAATGATACCTGCTCTACCTACTTCAAAGAATTTCTATGAGGATAAAATCAAACATATTTTTTGAAGATTTGAAAAAGTTTAAAGCTTTGAAAAGTTTAAAGTGCGATGCAAGTTGATGGTATTATTATATGTAGCCTAAGGTATCTGCAGTAACAAATCAGATCCTAGTAGATGTTTAAGCCAAACATCTCAGTTTAGTAGGATCCTCCTTTTTCAATATCCTCCTTTTTTCCTCCCTTCTACCTGCCCGTAATTTTTTTTAGAGAGCTGCCTTAGTTACTGAAAAGTGAAAGGATTTGCCCAGAGTAACAAGACAGGACTTTAAATCCCTATCTAAATATCAGTTATTATTATTAAAATGAAAGGAAATAGGATGGAAGGTGTAATAAATATTATTTCATTTAATCCTCACAACAACCCTGTGAGATGGGTACTACTACAAGCCTCATTTTGTATTTGAGAAAACTGAGGCAAAACAAGGGTTAAAGATTGCTCAGGGTTACTCAGATAGTGTATGATGTCAAAGAAGTCAGATCTTTCTGAGTTTAGCCCAAGAACTCTATCTACTATGCTACCTGGAAGTAGAGGTAAAATAAGGTTAGAATATCCAAAGAAAGGATTGATGGAGTCTAAATGCAGATTAAAACATACTATTTTCACTTCTTTTAAATTTTTTTCCTTTTGTTCAATTTTTTCATAATATGACTAATATAAAATATATTTTACATGATTGTACATGTATAACCTATATCTGATTGCTTGCCTTTTTGGGAAGGGAGGAGGTTGAAAGGAGAGAGAAAAATTTGGAACTCAAAATCTTATAAAAATGAATGTTAGAAATTGTCTTTACATGCAATTGGAAAAAATGAAATACTATTTAAAAAAAAAGAAATGACTAGAAATATGTGTTAGAATCTGATATCAGACATTTAGCATTTATTAAGGATCAGTTGTATGCCAGGCACTCTGCTAGCTGGGGATGCAAAGAAAGGCAAAAAATCAGTCTGTTTTCAAGGAACTAAAGGATTTATGAGTGATGAATGCCTAGGGAAGAAATTTGAACTTTATTCCATTGGAGATAGGGAGCTTTTGAAAGTTATGTGATTAGATATATTAATATATCTACATATTAATAAATTTAATGTGACTGATTAGAAGTGGGAAAGGCTAGCAGCAAGGACATAGTTTAGGAGGCTTTTGTAACAATCTAAGCAAGAAAAAAGGGCCTGATCCCAATAGAGAGAGTGATCTGCATCCAGGAAGAGGACTGTGGGGACTGAATTGGATTCCAATTTAGTATTTTCACTTTTTTTTAATTGTTGTTTGCTTGGACTTTGTTTTCTTTCTCATTTTTTTCCCTTTTTGATTTGATTTTTCTTGTGCAGCATGATAATTGTGGAATTATGTATAGAAGAATTTGCACATGTTTAATGCAGATTGGATTATTTGCTGTCTATGGGAGGGAGTAGGAGGAAGAAGGGAAGGAGGAAAATTTGCAAAAAAGTTTGCAAGGGTGAATGTTGAAATTTATCTTTGCATATATTTTGAAAAAAAACTTGTAAAATTAGAACAGATTGAATGTAATAATAATAACTGGGGCAGTTAGATATTGTACTTATAGAGTACCAGGCCTGATGTCAGAAGACTCATCTTTGTTTTTTTTTTTTTAAATTTTATTTTATTTGCATAACATATGTGTGGGTAATTCTTCAACAGTAACCCTTACATAGCTTTCCGTTACAAATTTTTCCCCCCAACTTCCCCACCCCTTCCCTAGATGGCAGGATATCCACTACATGTTAATTATGTTAAAATATTGGCAAATCGAATATATGTATACATATTTCCAAACTTATCATTGTTGTGCAAGAAAAATCTTATCTACACAAACGATATATCAGATAAAGGAAACACAATGTAAGCAAACATCAATCAAGGAGTATGAGAATGTTATGTTGTGGTCCACATTTCGCATCCCTCTCTCTGGGTGTATATGGCTTTCTTCAGTGAACAATTGGAGGTGGTTTGAAACATATCATTGTTGAAGAGAGCCATGTCCATCAGAATTAATTGAGAAGACTCATCTTTGTGAGCTCAAATCTGACCTTAGATACCTATTAGTTATATGATCCTGGGCAAGTCACTTAACTCTGCTTGCCTTAATTCTTTATCTGTAAAGTGAAATAGACAAGGAAATGGCAAACCACTCCAATATCTCTGCCAAGAAAATTGGGTCACAAAGAGTCAGACACAATTGAAATGATTGAATAACAAAGGTAATAACAAATGCTATTTGTATAGCACCTATGATGTGCCAGATACTGTGCTAAGCACTTTATAATTATTCTTATTTGATCTTTACAATAACCCTGGAAGGTGCTATTATTATATCCATTTTATAGTTGAGAAAACAAATAGGTTAAGTGACTTGTCCTAGGTCACACTTGTCCAGATTATGTCTGAGGTCGCACTTGAACTCAAATATTCCTGACTCCAGATCTAGTACTCTTTCTATTTCATCACCTAGTGGCTCATTGACTGAATGTAGCAGTAACGTAGAGATAGGTGGGAAGAGTCAAATATGACACCGAAGTTTGTATCTTGGTTGACAAAGATAGCACCTCCAACAGAATTAGAGGGCCAATAAAAGTAACCTTCAATGAATATAATTTTGACTTTGAACATTTGACTTTGGATTTGAGATAAAGAAAAGACATTCATGTGGAAAATTCTACAAAGTAGATGGAAATTTTCTGAATAGATGATGAATAGTTAACTCTATTTTTTACTGTACAGATAGGCTAATGGCTTCCAAAGCCTATTGAAGGGAGAGTTAGCAAATGTTAATTAAACACCTACTATGTTCTAGGCTTTAATTAAACACCTACATCATGCTAAGTGCTTTACAATTATTATCTCATTTGGTAATGAATTACCTTACAACAACCCAGTGAGGTAGGTGCTATTATTATCATTTTACAATTGAGAAAACCGATAGAGGTTAAGGAATTTACTCAGATTTTACTCAGTTAATAAGTGTCTAAGGTTAAATTTGAACTCAGATCTTCCTGAATCTAGTTTCGATGCTCTATCCACTGTACCACCTAGCTGAAGGACAGCATTATATAAATGACCAAAACATTTTCTTTTGTTGTTTTTGAAATTGGTGATTTCACTGGTATGACAACTTTTTGGTGAAGAACTCTTTGCTGATACAGGTAAGGTTTCAGAGAGTTTTTAGAAAACTGAGATGTTAAATAACTAGCACATAACAAAGACAGTACTTAAACCCACAACTTCCTGATTCCTTTATTCACCTTGTCACATTATTTCTCATCTAACTCATCCAAGGAAAAACTAATACCTCCCTGTTGCAGCAATTTAGGAAAAGGCAAGCTCATAAATAGTTTCTGAATATTGACTCCAGCAAAAGTTTGAAAGTCTAGGTCTGTACTTGTGGCTTCAAGGCTCAGTGATTTCATTGTTTTGGGGACTTGTTCTACTGAGGTAGGAGCCAGAGGCATGTGAGGACCTGTGCAGCAGGATGCTCCATCAGCAGCAGAAGTCCAGAGGCACAGGCACATGAAATCTGGCAACAGTGTGACTCAGTGTCACCAGAGAGTAGCCAAGTGTTTGATCCATATAGGAGGTCCTTCGCTCTAGATCCTGGGGACTTGATCTGCAGAACCTTTCTAGGCCTCAGTCCTAATACTTAGTTGTAGGAAGATAAATGGCTGGGGCTGAAGGGGATAATGAGATGCTGAACCTCAGCAGACAGAGATACAAGATATGACTTAATTTCCAAGAATTTAAAGTTTGAGAACTGAAAGGATATGTAAGATATGTTGTAGATATGCCTCATTCTCCTGCCTCATCTCAGCATGAGATTCGGTATTATTTCTGAGTATTCTCATTTCTTAGTTTTTTTAAAAAGCTTTTTATTTTCAAAACATATGCATAGTTTTCAACATTGCAAAACCTTCCAAATTTTTTTCTCCCTTCTTTCCTCCCACCCCTACTCCTAGATGGCAAGTAATCCAATATATGTTAAACATGGGCATTTCTATACATATTGCCATAGTTATCATGCTGCACAAGAAAAATCAGATCAAAAAGGAAAAAAAATGAGAAAGAAAACAAAATGCGAGCAATCAACAACAAAAAAGTGAAAATACTGTGTTGTGATCCACACTCAGTCCCCACAATTCCCTCTCTGGGTGCAGATGGCTCTTTCTATCACAAGACCATTGGAACTGGCTTGAATCACCTCATTGTTGAAAAGAATCTCATCCATCAAAATGGATCATTATATAATCTCATTGCTGTTTATAATGTTCTCTTGGTTGTATTCACTTCACTGAGCATCACTTCAAGTAAATCTCTCCAGGCCTTTCTGAAATCATTCTGTTGATCGTTTCTTACAGAACAATACTATTCCATAACATTTATATACCATAACATATTCAGTCATTCTCCAACTGTTGGGCATTCACTCAATTTCCAGTTTTTTGACACTACAAATAGGGCTGCTACAAACATTTTTGCACATTAGTCTTTTTTTCCTTTTTCATGATCTCTTTGGGCTACAGACACAGTTAGAGACACTGCTGGATCAAAGTTTGATAGCCATTTGAGCATAGTTGCTCTCCAAAATGGTCAAATACATTTACAATTCCACAAACAATGTATCAGTGCCCCAGTTTTCCCATATGCCCTCCAACGTTGATCATTATCTTTTCCTGTGATCTTAGCCAATTCGAGAGGTGTGCAGTGGTACTTCGGAGATGTCTTAATTTGCATTTCTCTGATCAACAATGATTTAGAGCACCTTCTCATATGACTAGAAATGGTTTTAATTTCTTATCTGAAAATTGCCTGTTCATATCCTTTAACCATTTATCAACTGGAGAAAGCTCATCCCTTAGTTGCCCAACTGCTGTCTTATTTTTTCCTCTCCTAGCAGAGGCTCAGAGATATCAGTGGTGACTTTGGGGATTTGAAGAAAGTAGCCAACTCGCATTGTGTCTAAGCTCAGTGAGTATAAGGTTAAA
The DNA here is from genome assembly GCA_023553655.1 of Myrmecobius fasciatus. NCBI lineage: Eukaryota > Metazoa > Chordata > Mammalia > Dasyuromorphia > Myrmecobiidae > Myrmecobius > Myrmecobius fasciatus. Next base: position 93,209 of record JAJPUD010001220.1, on the reverse strand, counting down.
ATCAAGTGCATTCTCTAAAAAACAGTAAGGAAATTCTTAGCTCTTGTTCCCATTTATCTCAGAGATCCAGAGTTAACATTTGATGAAGTAAAAACTCTCTTCATCTTATAACTGTCCTCAGTCTCCTCCCAAATTTTTTCAGTTTTATCTATATGACTTATAATTCATATATCCCTCTCCCAATTTGTCTGCTTTGTTGTTAGCGAACTATAAATTAAGAGATTGACCATCAATTTAAAGAATGGCTCAATATGTTATGGCATATGAATATGATGGAATACTCTTGTGCTGTAAGAAATGAGGAAATAGATATTTCAAAGAGACACAGAAAGAGTTAAATGAACTGATGCAGAGTGAAGCAAGGAAGCAAAAGAACAATGTGTACTTTAATATCAGTAGTATAAAAATGAACAATTTGAATGACTTTTGTAGATCGAAGAATGAAATAAGAACCAGAAAGACAATTTATACAATGAGAGCATTGTAAGAACAAACAACTTTTAAAGTTGTAAGAATTGTAATCAATATGATAACCATTCATTATTCTAGTAAACTGATGATGAAACACAGTATCTATTACAGAGGGTATGGATTTAATGTATGGAATAAAATACATAGTTTTTGGTATATAGTTTTCAAGGGAATTTGTTTTGCTTGAATTTGCATATTATTACCAGACATTTGTTTTTCTTTTTTCCAAAGTATGGTGTGGAAAGGATATTTCTATTATTTTTTTTTAATAAAAAAAGCATTGAGGTGCTGCATACAGATGTGAAACGTTATATGAACTTTTCAGATGAAGTCATTGTTTTATTAGTTTTGCTTAGTTGTTTTCCTTTGTTATGAGATCTCCCATAAAGTAGGAGTAATCTATAAATGTTTATCATATAAAAACAAAATACACTAATAAAACAAAAAAGTTTCCTTTTATCTTCTATTTCTTTACTTCATGCTTTTTAAAAATCTTTTTGGACCTGACTGTCCTCAGAAGACACATTATTGTTATGTGTCTTGTTCTTGTTCTTACAACCCATAAATCACTGGGATAGGAAAATTGGCTTATTTGTAAATTCCCTAGCAATCATCTCCTTCTTTGAAGTTCTTTTACATTTACCACCCTATCCAAATGCTTGTTGCAGTCATCTACTCCTGGTGAGACTCTTCCTCTCTAGCTCAGGATCTATACTTATGGATTTTAATGTACATATTGATGCCCTTCAGACACACTGGCTTTCCAGTTAATCAATGTTTTCAGCTTCTATAATTTTTATTTTCATTACACCTCAATTGTCTTCAATCATCTCAGCTACGTGGTGCAATGGATAGAGAACTGGACCTGGAGTCAGGAAGATCTGAGTTCAAGGCTAGCCTGAAGCACTTATAAGTTAACACTGTTTGCCTCAATTCCTCATTTGAAGAAGTGGCAAGCCACTCTGTATTTTTGCCAAGAAAACTCCAAATGGGGTCATGAAGATGTGGACTGAAACAACACTCACTGAAGTAGCTATTTTAAATTTCCTCTCTCCTCATGCTACCTATATCACTTTCTCCCTCTCCACTCCAGCATTTTACTTCCTACTTTTCCTAAGAAAATAGAGACTATTTTGAGTTTTTTCCTTTGTCTTACTTCACACCTCAAAACCCTTTTCATCACCCCCTTCCATTTTCTCTTCCTTTGCTATAGTATCAGATAAAAAAGAAGACACTTTTTTTCTTACCAAGGCTAATGCCTCTTGATCCCATTCCTTACCATTTCCTCCAGGAACATGGTCTGTCAATTATTGCCTCTCTTTCTCTCATCTTCTTTTTCTTTTTCTTTACAGTGACTTTCCCTGCTGCCTACATATATCCAGATTATTGTTATCCATAGGGGAGAAAACACCCTTTATTTGGTCCTGTCATCTCTTCACACTTTCAATGTAGATCTTCCTTTTTACTGCCAAGATCACTTTCCTCTCACTTCTCAATCCTTTGAAATCTGTCGTCTCACCACACCACTTGACTAACAGTACACTCTCTCTTTAAAGTTAGCAATTATTTTTTTGCAAGTAAATTCTATTGCCTTTTCATAGTCTTCTCTTTTCTTGAGACTTCCATTACTTTTGGTACTGTTGATAACAGAATTCTCCTGGGTATTTTCTCTTCCTTCGGCATCTGTGGTGGTACTTTGACTTAGTTCACTTCCTACTTATCTGACAACTCTCAGTTTTCATTGCTGGGTTGTTATCCTGCTTCCACCTACTAAGCATGGACAAGATCTAATGGTCTGTCTCGGGCCTTCTCTTTATAAAATTATCTTTTGCTAATATTAAATTCAGTGATTCAATTATTATTTTCAGGCAGATGACTTTTAAATCTGTCTTGAACTCCTGACTCACATTACCAGTTGATTACTTAACATCTCTGACTTGATATCTGTGGGCATCTCAAACTTAACAATTGTAAAACAAAACTGATATTTCATCCAAAATCTTCTCTTCCTCCAGACTTTCTTATTTCTGTTGGGGGCACTGCCATCTTCCTAGTCACCCAGGTTCTTAACCTTGGAGTCATCTTAGTTCTTCCATCTTCCTCATCCCCTCTTATCCCATATTTAACTTGTTGCCAATTCTTGCAGTCTGCTTCCACAACATCTTGTACTATTTTTTTAAACCAACTAACAGTTACCACCTTATCTTTTTTTCCCTTGAACCATTGAAATCCTTACCTAATTGGCTTCTGTGTCTTCAGGCTCTTCCCTTTTCTCATCCAGCCTCCCCAGCCAAATTGTTATTTCCAAAACATGATCTGACCATTTCACTATCCTTCTCAAAAGTCTTCAATGGCTCCATATTTATTGCCTTTAGAATAAAATAAAAAAAAACGATCCTGACAATGTAGTTCCCACCTCACTTTCTAGTAATTTCAGCTTATTTCCCTTTATTTCCTTTACATTCCAGTCAAATTGGTCATCTCCTAACTCCATATATCTACACAGTCTGCCTCCCATATCTAGAAAGAATTCTCTTTTCAACAATGCCTCTGAGAATCTTCAGCTTCCTTCTATGTCCCTTCAGTTGTCAGTAAATTCTTAGAGAGACTTTGTGTGACTGTGTATAATAACTTGTATTTGCTTATCCCTAAGTGTGTTAGTATTCTTCCCTCTAGTACTGTACAAGCTGCATGATGGTGAGGATTTTTTTGATCTTTGTTAGCTCCAGTGCCTAACACAGTATGTTATATATGGTGTGTGATTGTTAAGTATTTATTGAATTGAGAAATGAGATGTATTGTGACCTCTCTAGGCTGTTAAAAAGGATGCTCATAATTTCCTGTGATAAAATAAAAATGTTTAATCTGGTGGCCAGCCTTTCAAGGTGAGCCTCTTTGAATTCAGCTACGTTGGTCCTTAGGATGGCTATCATAGAGGCCATTACTGAGCCAAAATAGATCTGGGGTGGTCCATCGGATTCCAATGGCAGTCTTTGAAAATAATCTAGGATCACCTCCCTATGACAGGGCATTACTTTTAGTTGTTATTAGTTTAGCAAATTAATAACAACTAAAAGTAATGACAAACTGACTTTCAGAAGCAGTTTAGTTATAATCCAAAATTTTAAATGCTTTGTCTAGAGTCATTTTTCCATTGTTTATGAGAGTTAAAATTGCCCTGATTGCCTTAAAGAAAAAAATTTTAATTTCAACATTGAGTTACTTTCTAGAGAGGGAAGATATCCAACAATTCATTTTCAAAAGTTAGGGAGCAATAATAGTCTGCCTGCACAATGGCACTATAAAAGGGGTAACTCCAGAAATAAATATTTATAATGACTGAACTTTTTTTGTATGTCAAAGATGAGTGAAGAATGGATTGGAGTGGGGGAAAATGTGTAGTCCACCAGCAGGCTACAACAGTACAAGTGTGAGGTAATGAAGGCCTACAATAGAGTGATGGCAGTATCAGAAGAGAGAAAGGAAGGAGTGTATGGAGAGATGTTACAAAGGAAGAAACTACAAGACCTGGTATCAGATTGATTATGAGGAGTGAGTGAGAATGAAGAATTAAGGATAATACCTAGGTTTCAAGTCCAGCTGACAGGGAGGTTGATGGTACTATTGACAGTAATAAGGAAGTTAGGAATAGGGTAAGGTTAGGGAGAAAGATAATGAGTCCAGTTTTAGACATTGAATTTAAGATACCTATTTAGATACATCTAGTCCAATAAGCATTAGTGAGACTTAAAGTCAGGAGACACATTGGAGCTGGATAATTAAATCTAAGAATTATCTGCACAGAGATGATCTATGGGAGGTGAGACCGCCATGTAAAAGATAGAACCTGTTGGGGACACCCACAAGCAATGGGACTTGGATAAAGACTGAGAAGGACCATTCAGGCAGGTAGGAAGAGAACCAAGAGAGAAGTGTATCAGGAAAACCTAGAAAGAAGAGAATATCCAGAGAAAAAAGTGATTGACAATGTCAAAGGATGCAAAAAAATCAAGAAGGATGACAGAAAAGACTTTTAGATTTGGTGAATAAGGAGTGATTGATAACTTATGAGAGAGAATTTTCAGCTAAATGATTGTCAGATTGTAGAGTTCAGAAGGGAATGAGAAGGAAGGAAGGGGAGGCATCTATGATAGAACTATTTCTTTTATAGGCAGTAGGTAGGTAGGTAGTTGGTAGATAGAGAAAGATTGAAGAAATGTGAGAATGGGGATAGTAGGGGAACAATCTACTGGATTATTATTAGTCATAATTTATATTCCAAAATCAAGGAACAATTTCCAACTTACTTGAAAGGGTATTTAAAATAAAGATAGATTTATAGGGGTTTTAAAAATTCAAATATCCTTGATTCTTTCAATGAAGAACATTCATTGAGTATCCACTATGTATAGCATACTTGATGCTATAGGGAAATATTAAATAGAATGGAATGTCTTTGCCTTCAAGGAAGTATGTCATGGTGTTCTCAGGCAACAAGAACGGATTTCTTATTTCAATAACAATAAAGATGTGGTGAAATGAAATAAAATTAGACTGGTAACAAGAAACTGCTATGGTTTCTACTCTTGGTTTTGATTTGCTATGTGATTTTTGAGTAAAAAAACTTCCTAGGTCTTAATCTCAATTATAAAATTAAGAGATTTGATTAGGTACTCTTTCATATCACCCTCTGCCACCCTGGCATTTTGATTTTATTTCTACTTCAAAACCTAAAGTAGTAAAAGACAAAGTTTTCATGCATTCAAATACTTTAGCTATTGGGACAGAAGTTCTGATTTTGTAAATTTTTTGACAAGCTCACAAGCATCATGAATCTTTTTTTCTATTAATTTTTTTAATTTGTTTTTAACATTCACTTAAAATTTTTGATTTCTATATTCTTTCTCTCCTTGTAGCCCCTTTGCACTGAGAAGGCAAGCAATATTATAATTAATTTTACATATCATGTCTCCCTGAATATTCTGTTTTTATAAAGAGGAAATGATGTGTATTCTGTTTTACTATATCATTGATAAGACCTAGATTGCTAATTTAAGCCCCCAAAAGTTTGCATTGTCCATTTTTATTGGTCAAATATCTTGGGAATTCACTTGATTTAGTTTGCCTTTTACAAGTTACGTTATTATTTGATAAACTCAAAAGAAAAAAAATAACTATTTGATAAGCTTAAAACACATTTCTGTCTCAACTTTATCTAAATTGATTAAAGAAAATTTGAGAGTTCTTCTGACCTTCATGTGAGTATAAGTTCTCCATAAAGAACATTCTTAAGTACTCTTTGAAGAACCTTGGAATAGATGGTAAGGCATGGACATAGGACTGCCCAACATGGTATACCAGCATCAAAGAAGGCACTGTGCTCTATGAGCAAAGCAGAATTGCAGTAGCTCAAAAGAAATGTGAGATGCACAAATTTGAAGACATCTCCGCTCCAAATGTTTATATGGACTATTTGTGACCAACCTGTGGGAGAGCCTTTTGATCTTGTATTGGTCTGAATAGCCCATAGTTGAACATACTGTACTCTCACTCCAACACAGTGATGTCATTTTGTCTTCCTTGAGCATGAAGGACAACAACCCAAGTTGATTGCTTATCTAGAAAAGTTTTTATCTTTGGTGGTATTGGTGCATATATATTTGTATATGTTTGTATATGTGTGTATGTATGTATGTATGTATGTAAGTATATGTCATGATTAACAGCAACCAAAAAAGACCCCTTCAACTACCAGTGAGTGTATTGTTTGGTGAAAGTAGATTACTTAGCCAAATGACTCATAGATTGTAGCACTCTAGAGAGGACTGAACAGCCCATTAAGACCTCCAAAGCTCATCTGGTTAGAAAACTGTTTTGCTAAAAAAAGGATTTTTACCATACCCCCTGTTTTGGATGGGGCTGAAATGGGAAAGTGCTTACTTCGGAATAGCTTTTCCATCTTGTTTTGTTGCTGATTATTACAGACAGTTCTATTAGGCTATTGACCTCACACAGAGAGAAGGGAGAATGGAACTGTTCTAGCTAGCTTTATTATTCCTCCCAGCTGAATGCTGGGATGTGTGACAGCATCTTTTCTATAACTGCATTTGGGGGTCACAGGAACTATGGATAGTAATGTATGCAGTTTGGTTTTTATAGTCATCAAGTTTTTCTGCTTAAAGAATAAAAACAGATCTCCAATTGCTCTTAATTTCCTGCAGCTGCAGTTCTGTTTATTAAAGAAGTGTCTTTTTATATTAAGAAGTCTCTTTCATGAGCCAGTAGAAATAGAAAATTGATTCACTAGACTTTTTTTCTTCTTCTAGATGTTCTTGTTGGCATCAGAAAATGCAAAAGATTAAAGCACATGGGAGTAGGACCCCTATTTTAATCTAATGCCAAGAAAATGGTTGACTACACTTGAGTGGTTTATTGTTTTGAAATGATAGTTATCTTTATTGAGGACAAATGAGCATGAAAGGGATAAAACAACCTTACTTTTGACCAGCTCACTCACCATGTTCCTGTTTGCTTTTCCCCTTTAAGTGCACATGTAATCCCTCTTTAGGGTGGCCACACATAAAAAATGTGTAAAACAAGTCACAAAAAATATATTATGCCAATTTAACATGCAAAATATCTGGGCTCATCTATATGCTTAGAATCATCAGTTAGGTAAAATATAATACTGGAACAAAAAGAATGCCATACAGATAATTTTTTTTAAACATACTCAATAGAATGAACAGTTCTCATTTTTTTGGAGAATCTCTCTGCAGCTTCCAGTAGATTAGCCAATCTCCCAAAGCAGCAGCTGCTTGAAGGTAGATAATTCTATATCTAATAGTGTTAGAATAATTCTGGGGTTCAGTAATAGGACATTGACAGGCCCACCAGACTTCAGTCATCTCAATAAAATGCTGGAATGAAAATCAATCAGAAAATAGAAATGGGCAGAGAGGAAATGTGGAGTGGAGAAAAGAATTCTGGAATGAGACCCAGAAAACTCCAGTGCTTGCTTTCTGGTATAGCTTAATTTAATGAACTTTCTGGTTTGGTTAGTTAGCTTGAGTTTCTACAACTGTTTAATAAAGGTACCATGATGTAGCAGAAAGAACTTTTTAATCAGAAAACTTGGGTTTAAATCCCAACTCTGTTATTTAGTATTTGTTTTTGTTTGTCCTTCATTTTTGAAGAGGGCCATTGACATCATGGGGTGATATCTTGACTTGTATGTGAATTCAATTTAAGTGGGGCAGAGTTGTACAAAGTTTTCAATCTCATTCTATCTTCCAGAGTCATCAAAGTCCAGTGGCAGACCAAAAATCAAGGCAACTGGTGATGGACCGGGATGAAGTGAATTATCTTGGTATATTTGATGATTGGCCAAACTCTAAACATTTTGAAGCACCTGCTTCAGTTGCTTTTTTGGCCATTGTAACAGACTGTTCTCTTTTGTCCATTTTACTTTGGGAAGTCTTCACATGCTTGGGACAGACAGCTTTCTAACTCACCAATGGATTTGAGATCTGCCAATTACCTTCAACTTGGTTTAACTCATATGCTAAGATGGTTTGCTGAGAAGTGGCCATTGTGTATGTTATGGCTTCTTGGAGCCACCAGTGACAGTTGGGTGAATACGTATCAAAGGCAGATGAGCAGTCCTGAAAAGACCTTGGCAAGCATCACAGTTGTTAGTTGGTACTGTGGAAAGCATACTCAGATCAGTAGGATCTAAGTTCAAATCCAGACTCAGGTACTTACTAGTTTATGACCCTAGGCAAATTAACCCTATTTGCCTCAGTTCCTCATTTGTAAAATGAACTGGAGATGCAAATGGAAAAACCATTCCAGGATCTTTCTTTGTTCAAGAAAACCCCAAATGGGATTACAAAGAGTCAGACAAGACTGAAATAACTAAACAACATTTAAAATTAATCTGACTTTGGAAGAGGTGATTTCCAGGGTACAATGCTCTATCATACAATGATCTATGACTAGATCAGAGGTTAGAGTTCACAAACTTTATGCTGTTCTTTCATGTCATTTTTGTGGCTCTTGGAACCAAAATAAGGGATGAAGATTGAACCTATGAGTTGATTTCACTTTTCAGTGATCTATAATTTAGTTGGTATGCATACTCGATCCACTCATACAGATTGCCACTTTTTTTTTTCTAACTTAGTTTTTGAGAGATGTGGCTAAAATCTTCATCAATTTGGTGAACAACTTTCTAAATTTGCTTAGTTTCAATCTTCAATCTCATCCACATAAAACCTTTTTGGTTCAATAATCTTCCTTCTTCTTCACCATCCAAAGTCTGCATCTCCTCCCCTGGGCTTATTCTTACTTTTTCTAATTTTGTTTTTTTCCTCTCCCATATATTGTCCATTGAAGGTCAAGATTCTCCTTCTTTAATATACAGTTATTCTTTTCACATTGTGACATTGCCCAGTATGATTTTGTTGTATTTTGTATCAATACAAGAAATTAAAAGGAAATTTTAAGGCCTAGACCAAATGATCTATAAGGTTTCTTCTAGTTTTGAATCCCCATGTTCTTTTCCTTACTACCTTTTTTCCCTTTATATTTACAAATCTTCCCAGGTATTAAATTTGGGGTAGTTGCCTTTCTTTCTTTCTTTCTTTTTCTTTCTTCCTTCCTTCCTTCCTTCCTTTCTTTCTTTCTTTCTTTCTTTCTTTCTTTCTTTCTTTCTTTCTT
>JAJPUD010001220.1:21522-84007 GCA_023553655.1 Myrmecobius fasciatus | reverse complement strand
CTTTCTTTCTTTCTTTCTTTCTTTCTTTCTTTCTTTCTTTCTTTCTTTCTTTCTTTCTTTCTTTCTTTCTTTCTTTCTTTCTTTCTTTCTTTCTTTCTTTCTTTCTTTCTTCTTTTTTGCTGAGGTAACTGGGGTTAAATGACTTGTCCAGGGTCACACAGCTAGGAAGTGTTAAGTATCTGAGGCCAAATTTGAACTCAGGACTTCCTGACTTCAGGATTGGTACTCTAACCACCTAGCTGCCCCTAGTTGCCTTTATTTCTAACTATTCTATTTATACTTTTTTAAAAAAGTGAAAGAGCTGTTATTTCTGTAAAAAAATATCTTTTTTATGGAAAAAAAACTTGGTATTTTCCATTAAGCTAGAATAAAATGGTGATAATTTTTTTGGTCAACCTGAAAGCAGAAATGACTCTGGAGGAAAAGGAAGAACAGCATACTAGTTTTTCAGTCAGAAGATTAATGACAAAGACTTGAACAACCTCTGCCTCTTCCTGCTTGACATCCCTTTCTCTATTAACCAATCCAGACTATTTACTATAGTACTCCATTAATGGAAAAAAAAATATCCACTAGCACAGACTCTAGCATTTTTTTCTAGGGTGAGGGAATGAATGCTGATAGCAAGCATTACCTGACATTGAGAGAGAATAGAAATACTATACACACAAAAAGACTTTCCTCCTCAATTTTCCAGCAGAACATTTATAGTAACAGAGGAACTGTTCGATGTGTTCAGAAATCCTGTTAAGGAATTCTATCATTTCTGCTTATTTGCTTCCCTTTGAGACCTCAGCTTGACCATTAGATATAACATGTACTAATAGCTGGATCTCCAATGTGGAAATCATGCTGTACCCTATACTAACTTAAGTAAAATCAGTAGCTTACATATTGAATTGTAATGACATAGATAAACATTCCTCTTGCAGATTTAGACAAATCTTCACAGATATCACTTTCACTTGATTTTCTCTGAGACTTTAAGAAATCTGGGAGGCAAGATGGTATAATGGAAAGAGTGATGGATTTGGACTGAGGCTGGGGAAGGGTTCAGATTCCAACTATGTCATTGCTACTTCTATGACCTTTAGAAAGGCACTGAAATTCTCTGAGTCCCAGTTTACTCATCTGAAAAGTGTAAGCTTGAACTAAATGACCTCAAGGTTTTTTCTGGCTCTAAAGCTATGATGCTAGCACTCATGATAAGGACTTATTTATACTTTATCCATTTTGACTTGGGTCCAGAGAGTTGTTGAAGTTGGGGAAGCTTGAAGTATTTCAGTAAAATTTTTCATTTTGATGCCATCCTCTTTTAAGAAGGATAAATCAAAAATGTTTCCAATTCCCATGATTCCTTACTAATGCAGAAAGAGTATGAGATCCTTAGAGTTTCTCCTTTTTGAGTCTTAGAAGAACTTTGAAAAAATATGATTTCACCAGGGTTTATTAAACTTTAGGTACTGTGCTAAGCATCAAAGTTGCAAAGAAAGGAAAAAAAATAAAGTAAGTAAAGTAAAATAAATGTAAAAAGTAAAGTAAATATAAGTAAAGAAACAAAAACCATATCTTGTCCACAAGGAGCTCACAGTCTAAGGGGGTGGGGAGAGACAACATGCAAATAACTGTACAAGCAAGAGATACTCAAGATAAAGTGGAAATAATTTCAGAGGGAAGGCTATAGCATCATGAACAATTAGGAAAGGCTTCTTTGTAGAACAAAATATTTTAGCTAGGACTTGAAAAAAGAAGCCAGGAGACTGGGAAGAGAAGGGAGAGAATTACAGGTCCATTAAAATGCATGGATTTGGGAGCATGGAAATGTTGTGTTTGAAGAACAATAAGGAGGTTGGTGTCATTGGATCAAAGAGTAAGTGCAGTAAGGGTAGAAGGGAGCAAAGTTTAAGAAGACTGGAAAGATAGGAAGGAGTCATGTTATGAAGGGCTTTAATAGTTAAACTGTGGTTTTTATATTTGATTCTGGAGGAAATAAGTTGGTATTTTAATTGGGTGGGTCTCTTCTTGAAAACATTTTTTTTTTTTTTTGATGGAGAGTACACACTGTAAGCAGTTTGTCAAGGTATGTAATCCCTGTCTGCTCACTATTGTAAATTATTGCTGTGGAAAAAATGTATTCTCTTCAGAGTTTAAATAAGTGAATATGTGATCTTTGAAGTTTTGTTTTAGCTTACCCAAAGTCATTCACTAGCTCTGAATTTTGTATAAAGTGAATTAGTGAAAAACTGGATGTTAGTGAATCACTTCTTTTTTCTCTGGACTTGTAATTTTATTAGATAATTAGGAAACAGTGTCAAAGTAGATGGAGCTCTGGACCTGGAGTCAAACCTGAATTCAAATTTGACTTTGGACCCTCATTAGCTATGTAACTCTGAGCAAGTCACTTAATCTCTGTTTATCTCAGTTTCCTTATATGAAAAATAGGAATAAATTAGCCCTAACGCTCAAGATTATTGAGGAAAAATGAGATAAAGTACTTTGCATATTATAAAATGTTACATAAATGCTAGCTATTATTATGAGTACTACTACTACTTAGTATTACTTATTGCCACTACTACAATTATGATCTCTACTAATGACTTACTACCACTGTTGCTACTACCACCAGTACCACCACTATCATTATTACTAATTTTGCTATGTTGGCCTTTGGAGTTTGTGATTTGGAAATTTCCTTCATTAATGTGTTCTACAACAATTAGTTGATAATCTATAGAGAGCTTCCCAGAACTCTAAGGATTAAATGAGTTGGCCATGATTTTACTTCTAGCTTGCTTCTGAGGTATAACTTGAACCTAAGTGTCCCTGACTCCAATGTTGGTATTTCATCCATTATAATGTGCTGTCTCTTTGAGACAATATCTGTGCTATTTTATTTTTCAAGTAGCTTAAAGTAATATAGAATAACAAAAAGATGAGAAAAAATGTTTAAGAACCTTACCAGATAGGATTTTAGGGCTGTTAGAGATTTTAATTGAAGTGTCAAAAAAGTTATTATTTTGTTTTCTAGAAGAAAAGGAATTGTGACTACCTGCAGAGATATTAGGGTAGACTTGCTGAAATTAGAGGGGCTCTATAGGTCTAAGGCAGAACTTAGAATTAAACAGAGTTTACATGTGGTTAGCAAGAGTAATTAGAGTTCAAATAAATTAAAAGATGGGCTCCTCACCTGTCCCACTTTGTCTCTCCATAGCTTCCCAAATGTTCCCAAAGTTTCATTGTATAGGTAACCCTTGCAAAATTCAATAAATACCAAAGAAATTTCAATTTGGTTTTCAACACCCATATCTAAAGAATGTACAAACACATTTTCATTGTGAGCTTTGTAAGACCACTTTGCATACTAACATATTAAGTGTGGTTGCTGACATGAAATGTAGGTTAAAGCATTGTTCAATGCAACATGTTCTCCTGAGGACAACTGTTACCACTGTGTTACAATTACTCTCTTTTTCCTTTCTTCCTTTCTTCATCCTCTGCCCTGGAGGTTTCATTTCCAAGTCAAAATTCTGACAGATCAACCTTCTGGTTCTTTGCTCCTGGGGTGAAGCCTTTCAGACAGTTCACTGAACATCTCAGTATTACAGAATTTTTTTGCAAATAAATTTTCCTATGATGTCCTTCCATCACATTTTACAACCCGGAGCTGAATTTAATATAACCAGGCTTGATGAGGCTAGAGCCCAGGTCTCTGCACATCTGAGATGCCAGCAGCAACAACAGAGTGAATATGTGATTGTCTGTGCTGGTCTGTAGAGATTTTTCTCTCAGGGAAATCATCATGTCCATTTCTGGGCTCTTGCTTTAGGTTCAATACCCCCTAACTATTCTTGATTATCCTGTCCCTTAGTCTTTGAAAATCCTGCAGAATTCTTGAAGAAGTAAGATCTATTTTTGTTCTTCTAATAATCTCCCTTCTATCAAGAAAATCTTTTTATGATGAATTCTTTTTCTTATTATGAGTCTAGCCACATGACCTTTAAATGAACTCCATCCTCTATCTCCCCCCCCCCACTACCTTGCTACTTACTGCAGTCATCAGTACCCAGTTTCATTGGAGAACTATAAAGGAAAAAGGAACTTGAAACGGAAATTTCTATTAAAGTTTGTGCATTTCAGCAACTGCTGCTCCAGTGGTATCTTCCAAAGCCAATACTGACAAAGACCTATGGGGGATTTTTCTATTTCTGTCTTGAAGGAGATTTGCACCAATGAATTTCTGTGGCAGCTGAGGTTTGCTAAGATTTAGATGACCCCTTTCCCTTATCTAATGAATTCAGGCCTGGGAAACTTGCAAAGCTTTAGACTGACAAGGAACTAAGGGAATTGATAGGAAATTGAAAGACAGCTGGCACAGGCTCTGCATCTTTGAATGTCAATTCAGGAAGCTACTAACTTTTACAGCTGCAGGGCTATAGAAATTAAGATTCTGGAATGAATATAGAGTCAAAATGATATCTCTGGTGGATTATACACATGCATACGTACCTGTGTTTGTATATGTTTGTGTAACATCACAAAATATTAGAGATGGAAGGCACTTTAGAGATTATTTAGTTCTTCCCCTTAATTTTCCAGATGGGGAAACTGAGGACTGGAGCGACCACGTAGTCTGTCCAAAATCACAAAGCTAATCATGAGAGCCAGGGGATTATATAATAGCTACTGTGTGTGAAGCGCTGTTCTAGGCACTTTGCAAATATTATCTCATTTGATGGCATATGCTGTCATTATTCTCATTTAATAGTTGGGGAAACTGAAGCAAACAGCAGCTGAGTGATTTATTCCTGCTAACTCCTATGTTTTTTCTACTATGCTGTGTTGTCTCTCAATCTCCAGAAGTAGAAATGAAGGAGGTTTTGCATTCCATGAAGCTAAAAATCTTTTATTAACTGATTAAAAAAAGATTATTTATTGAGAATATTCAATGCCCTTTTTGCAATACCCTAAATCATTATTTTGTGCAAGTAATGTAAACCAGAATTCATCCATATGCAAATAGGATTTTTTAAAAAAAAGTTTATTCAATTAGAAAAGACTTTTAATTTTAGATGATCTAATCATTTCAGTATTCCTGGAAAGGAAATCTTTGAAGTGTTTTTTCCCCCCAAGTTTTCTTTCTTCTCTCAGTATGTGGGTCTTGACAAGTCATGAAGATGATTTAGCACTTTGTTTTATATGCAGTGAGAGACATGTCAGGATGTTTCTGGGTATGTAATTGCATTTAAGTAAATTATTAGGTAGTGGCACCAAATGCTATTAGCTAGTAGGTGTGGTGTTTTTAAGCAATAAAATGTACCTTGAATTTATTATTTTTGAACATCTCTTTTAAGCTCAGATAAAAACCCTACACAAATGGCATTTATGACAAAACTGAAGTTTTATGGAGGGAAAGACTCTTCCGCATTTAAAATACAGTTATGTGAATGGTAATTGCAAGGTTGATTACTATGATGACAAATGGAATTTTTTGGCCACACTTTCAAAAGCTTTACTATTGCCTCCCTTTTTGCACCCAGAAAATTGTTACTCAATCAATTTTAATTATGCCTCAGATTGACTGTTTGTAATTGTGAAACCACTTTAAAGTCATACAGTTAGAACATCTATTTCATGAAGCACTTCAGTACGCTGCAAAGTCAAATGTACAGTCAAATAAATGGACACAGTCTATAGCAATGGTTCACAAAGAAATTATATTATCTTTTTTGTTACTTATATTCATGGAAAATTTGAAAAAGACTTAGCAATTGTTCTGAGTAAAGATGCAATAGTGCACCAATTTTATGAGTGCAGTGAGTCCATTACATTTTATACCACCAAAATAGTTATTTTTTTTTGAATTTTTAGATCATAGATTATGACCTGGAAAACACTTTGTAAGTTACCTGATCCAATTCTCTCTTTTTACATAGGAGGAAATAAATTGAAAAATGAAGAGACTTGTTCAATGGCCTTTAGGAACTATGTGACTGAATCAGAGATTCAAACCTAGGACTTCTGTCTTTAAATTCAGTGATCTTTGCAAGGCAACCTATTTTATTTTGCCAAATATTTTTAAAAATTCTATAAAATCTTTTTCAAAAGTCTTATTCAGATATTTCATTAGGGATGAAAGGTGAGTCCTTGAAATTTATTCTAGTAGAATTCAATCAGAGCAATTTTTACTGAACTGAACTATTGAGAGTATATTCTTAATGACACTGTGAGTTAAATCCAGAATAGGCAAGTACAGAGAATCTCATTACCAATAAGTTGACTACTTAGCAGTGAACTGTTTGGCTTAGGTGATTCATGAAGAAGATACAAATGCATAATGTTCCTTGGCTCCATGGAGTCTCCTACTTAAATAATGACAGTGATGGAAAAATGGAAAAGGAGACAAAGGATTTTAAAAATCAAACAGATTTCAGGTAATTTATGACCAGATTTAACATATGATTAAAAGTGAGAGCTTTGCTCAGCATCTACCAAGATGATGCGTGCTAGAGGGACAAAAACACATCTATTTTGATATTCTCACTATAAATGACACCCCAAGACATAAGAAATTGGAGCTAAATGAAATAATGGTTCACAGGCTTTTTTTTTAGAAACATAAATGAAAGAGTTGGCTTTGTTGTGTGCTCAAAGATAATAAGAAATCAAATATTTGAAGGTTGGTGAGGTTGAATGCTAGATTTAGAACTGGATTTAAACATTAGAAAGATTTTTCTGTAAAGTCTAAATGAGTCTCTTTGCAACTCATAATCATTGTGCTTAGTTCTACTCTCCCTAGTTAAGAATAATAAGTTTGAAAGGGACCTTAGAGATCATCTTAATAAACCAATATGCATTTATTTATTAAGCACCTACTATGTGACAGGTACTGTGCAAAGCCCCCAGGATACTAAAACAAAAGGAAAATAATCCCTGCCATCAAGTAGTTTATAATCTAATGAGGAGAGACAACATGTATATGTGCAGCATGCTAGATTTGGAACCAGAACACTTGGTTTTGAATCCCTCTTTATTTCTAGCATGGTCTTAGATGAGCATCTCAGGGCTTGATTTTTTTCACTTGCAAAAAGAGCAGATTGGATGAGATGATTAATCAATAATCATTTGAAGCTAGAATCTTCTCCTCTATAGTGACCTTATACCTACTATATATATTCTAAGGCTCCTTTACATGTAGGTTTGGCTAGTTTATCCTTTACAGGGAATAATAATAATAATAACACTGCCTAGCATTTATTATTGTTTTTGTTACTGTTTTTTTGGATTGTTTTACTGCTTCCTTCTCCATCTCATTTTATAGATCAGGAACAGAGGCAAACAGATTCAAGTGATTTGTCCAGGTTTACATAATTAGTAAAAGTTTGAGGCCAGATTTGAACTCAAGAAGATGAGTCTTCCTCACTTCAGTTCTGGCAGCTTATCCATTGTGCCATCTAGCTGCTACTTAAAGTTTGCTGAGTGCTTTATGGATGTTAACTCATTGTTTCTTCATAGCAATCATGGGAGGTAGGCAGGCATTATTATTATTCCTATTTAATAAACAAATTAGTTAAAGTAGCACAGGTTAAGTGACTTGCTCAGAGTCATATAACTAGTAAAATGTCTGGGGATGGATTGGAACTCAGTTGTTCCTGACTCCAAGACCAGCATTTTATCACTGCATAGTTTCTTATTGAAACTGCACTCCTTGAGCAATTTGCAACTGTGCCCAAGGGGCTATTAAACTGTGCATACCCTTTAATCCAGCCATGTCTATACTGAGTCTGTATCCCAAAGAGATCATAAAAAAGGGAAAAGTACCCACATGTGCAAGAATGTTTGTGGCAGCCCTTTTTGTAGTGGCTAGAAACTGGAAACTGAAGGGATGCCCATCAATTGGAGAGTAGCTGAATAAATTATGGTATATGAATGTTAGGGAATATTATTGCTTTGTAAGAAACAACCAGCAGGACTATTTCAGAGAGGCCTGGAGAGACTTGCATGAGCTGATGCTGAGTGAAACGAGCAGAACAGGAGATCATTATACACAGCAACAAGAAGGTTATGTGATGATCTACTCTGATGGACTTGGCTCTTTTCAACAATGAGGTGGTTCTCGTCAATTCCAATAGACTTGTGATGGAGAGAGCCATCTGCATCCAGAGAGAGGCCTGTGGACACTGAGTGTGGATCACAACATGGTATTTTCACCTTTTTTTGTTGTTGTTTGCTTACCTTTTGTTTTTTTTCTCATTTTTTTCTTTTTGATCTGATTTTTCTTGTGCGGCATGATAAAAATGGAAACTGATATATGGCATGGGAATAGGTAGAGCCTGAGAGTCATAAGTAGTTGCTTGTGAGCAGGGATGCCTTGACAAGGCCTCTCACCTGTGAGCGGGTTGCTGACGTGGCTGGATCGGCTGTCCTCCCATTGGCAGCTGCCATGCATATGCAATGCCCACGAGCTGCTTCTCTGAATGGTGATTGAGCATTGCCTACTGTTCATGCACTGATCAAGCTTGCAAAACTGCATATCAACAAGGCTGTGTGACATAAACTGGAGCTCTTTTCACACCCTATGAGTTCTCCTGCCTCATTCATCTCTCCTCTGAGATCAAAGGGCTCATACAAGGTGAGCTCTTAAGATGGCTGCAACACCAGGCTGAATGTTCAGAATTCTCTTTGCATAGATTTTGAAAATAAAAAGCTATTTTTTTAAAAGAAATAAACTGTACTCCAATTTAATTTAATTCAAGAGGTTAAGGTTCAGGTTCTTGGTGTGGTTGTCTAGTGCACTTATCTGAATTTATGTGTTTTGTGTGTGTGTGTGTGTGTTATGTGTGTGCATGTTTGAATATTCTTGTTGAATAAACATCCCTGCTATTATATTACTAAGTGAAGCTCATTTAATCATCTCTAAACTCCACCCATGTTTAATTTAGTTCTGATGTCAAATCTAAACTATTAAGCTAGAAGGCCAAAGCAAATCTTGACCTGCAACAGTATCTTGTATGTGTACATGGTCTTCTTAATTAGACTATAAGTTCCTTGAGAACAGGGACTATTTTGCTTTCATTTTTGTATTCCTAGGACTTAGCACAATGTCTAGCACATAGTGGATGTTTAATAAAAGCTGGTTGATTTATTGAGGTGAACATTTATCTAGACTTGTTAATCTTAGCTTGAAATTCAGAGCTAAGAGCAATGAGTACTAGAGCAAATTTAGCCTGGGTGTATGGAAAATCTTCCTAACATTTAAAATCCCAGAGTAGAATGGGCTGCCTCAGGAAGCAATGGAAGTCTTCTCCCCCCACTGCTCACTTAATGATCTTTTATTTTTTTCCAATTTCATGTAAAGATAGTTTTCAACATTCATTCATAATATTTTGAGTTTCAAATTTCTTCTTCCCTTCCCATATGTTTGATCTTAGAGATGATCTAGGGAGTTCAAGGAGTGTGCTAAGCATTGGGAACACAAATAAATGAAAACAAGATTTCAAGATCTTTTTCCAGTAGGGAAAGGCAAAACAAAAGCAAATTAGAAAATGAGGGAGAATGGAGGAAGGTACCATCAGAGTACGCCAGGGCAAAGCAACTGGTAGAGAAGCTGGATGTTAAGGACTAAGCATTAAACAAGTAATAACTTTTGATAACTTTTGTAAGCTGTTGTTTGCTTAATTTTCAAATAATTACAAATGTGGGTAATTGTTATATCCTGGGCCTTCTCTAAATATTATTTTTTTGGGGGGGACTGTTTGAAAGCTAGACAATTTTATGTTCTAAAATTCAAGGCATTGGGTTAGACCCTTAAATCTCAGAGTTGGCAATATAGACAAATGTGCCAAGTGCAACCCATCTGATCTTCTGAGTACAGCAAGTATTTAACTAGGGAAAGAGTGTATCAGGGGACATCCAATGGAAGCCATTCCATAATCTATATATTTTGCAATTAATAGAGACTTTTACCAAGACCATCTTATCAATCTATGTCTGAAGTCTGGAAAGACATTCTATGGAGATGGATGATGGTGTGACAATGGCCTTTTTGAAATGGCTAAGTCAGAAGAATATATATTTTGGGCCTGACTTATTTTTTTTTTTTTTTGTTTTATGTCCTTTGGATCCCAATTTGGATATTCCTTCTTTCTTTGGGAAGTGGTTGTTCTTTTTCTGTCCTAATGTTTACGTCATCATTGACACTAACCATTTCTTGGGTGAAATACTATCATTTTGATTTTTGTATGTTGTGTATACCATAAAAATCAAATATTATATCTATGCTTTTTATGGGGCCACATAATTTTTATGATTTTTAATAGTCATGGAGGTTTATAATTCAGTAATCTTTGTTTTTATGATATTATTCATCATAGCTATTACTTATTTGATGTTGTATCCTTGGAAAGATGTTCAACTTCCATTTATAACATGGCTCCTTTGGGAAAATCCTATTCATTTTATAATAATCTGATTTATAGTGTGGTTTTTTTAAAAAAAATGCTTGCTATAAAAAGTTGGGGTAATGTCTATGCTTGAAATCTTGGTTTGAACAGTAAATTATTAATACTTAACCCTCAGAAAAATAATGCAGTTGAAAGTTTGCCTTTTCTTCTCCTTTTCCACTTTAAAAAAAGATAAAAAAAATCTTTTCCCTACCTTTCATCTCTTCCTCTCCCTTTTCTTGTATATGCACTTCTTGAAATCTTTTCCTTCTGCTTTCTGGTGATACTTCCTTCTCCATGTCTCCTCATGCTGTGGAATTTCCCTACACCCTTCCTTCTTTCACCCAATTAAAACCTACTTGTCTTGCCTTTTACTGTCTTGCTGGTCAGTATGATAAGCTAAGGTTAGGTCATGTATAATAACACAGTGTGTTGATCCCTTCCAGAAATTATTGTTCTTAGCAAGGAACTCCTGTGAATGCAGTGCCATAGCCAAAAGAAATTAATTTTGAATGGTGAAATTTTAAGGTAACAAGACTTGGATTGGAACAGTACCTGGGAAATGGGCACGGATTCTAGTTCTTTCTGGTGATAAACATATGCTTTGCCCCCTTGCTACAAAAACAAAACGAAACCAAAAATTATGGGTAGTTAGTGGTTCCTGTTTTGGTCCTAGGATAGGAATCGCTTCTAAAATAACTGGTGATTGATATAGGCTCATGTTAAGAAACATTATGTGAATTTTTCAACACTTCTATGGAAACAATGAACAAATCCTCCTCAACTCAACATAGACAAAAGTCTTTTTTTTTTAGGCAATATATTACAAAAAATTTAGTTAGTCTAAAATTATTAGTCCCATCCAAAGAACTTCTAATTAGTCTTTATTTATCAGTTCTAAAACAATGTCCCTTCTCCTTATATAAGCTTATTAGAATTTAGGGAAAGTTCAGAGCTGACCTGTTTCCCTCTAACAATGGGGTTGGATCAGTGACTGAAACTTGCGAAGAAGTCCTTGATTGATTCACTTATTTACAGTACTAATTTTCTGCATGCTTTGTTTGACCTCATTAAGGTAATGGTCAGTTGAAGAGAAGGAAGAAATATTTTATCACTTCAGATAATGGAAACATCTTGAGTTCATCTTTGATCAAATGGAAAGGAGAATCCTTAGAAAAGGATTGAAAGTCAAAGAGGGCTTCATTGGTTTCAGGAAAATGATTCTATGGCACATTAACATTTTAAGTTACCATTGTACTGAGAATATTAGCTGTAAACCCTTGCTAAATCTTGACTGTGGAATTTTGTCTATTGTTCAATAATATTATAGATTGTAATTATGATGAAATTATAATTATGTATGAATTATGTAAAATAATTATAAAATGCATTATAATTGTACTCCAACATTGCTTATGTTAGATTTCTGAAGACATGAGGTAACTCTGACTGCCTTTCTACTTCTCTAAGCAGAAATGCTTAGAATTATTTTAATTTAAATTTTAAAAAATTTCTGACAGATTTCTATCTAATATATGGAGTTCAGAGTTGTCTCCCATATTTCTAATACAGAAAAATATTCTGATATATCCCACCCTGGGCCACTAATCTTTGTTTATGACAGGAGGTCTGGTCACTAACTGATCCATGCCCATTTTGCTAACTTCTTTTGTTTTATTCTTGCTGCCTTTCCATATATATGCCCCACCATATCTATGGGCTGGCTCCTATAAGAGCAAGAATAGATGATATTTACTTTTTGGGGGAGCCCATTTCCTGAGTTTTGTCCTAGTTACATCAATGTGTCAAGGGTGTAGGATTTCATCAGCTTTAGAACTCCTAATGTACAAACTCCCTCTTTCAGATAAATTTTCTATCTATCTATAACATAGCTTTAGATAATTGACTAATCAGACTTATTCCAGAATAAAATTATGGAAGAAATCCCCACAATAAAGCATAATTAAGGCTTCTTTTTGAGGTGGGGCCATTGTTCATTAGGGTTTCTATGACGCTTGTAGTAAGTACTCAAATACCTTAAGTAGGGAATTGTAATACATGCTTCCTATGACTCAGATTATTCAAATGTTGAGTATCTTACATGATTACTTTTGCACCCTGAGTCATGAAATTCTGCTTTCAAATTAATTGTCAGACTTCTATCAGTTCTATGTCAAAGATAAAGATGGTATAATAATATCAAATTATTTTGGTCATCAGATATTTGAGGATCTTTAGATAGAAAATTGGTATTGGGAACAAATTTTTAAGAAGACCATCTAAGTTGTTAAGCTACTTTCATAAGAATATCTTCAAGGGGGCAGCTAGGTGGCACAGTGGATAGAGCACCAGCCCTGAAGTCAGGAGGACCTGAAATCAAATCTGTTCTCAGACACTTAACATTTTCTAGCTGTGTGACCCTGGGCAAGTCACTTAACCCCAATTGCCTCAGTATACTTGAAATGTGTTTCTTTAGATAATAGACTTTAGGGGCAGCTAGGTGGTGCAGTAGTTAGAGCACCAGCCCTGAAGTCAGGAGGACCTGAGTTCAAATCTGGTCTCAGACACTTAACATTCCCTAGCTGTGTGACCCTGGGCAAGTCACATAACCCCAATTGCCTCAGCAAAAAAAAAAAAAAAAAAAAGATAATAGACTTTAAAAAGTGAATTTAATATTATTGTTTTATGGGAAATGATGAGAAAGATACTCTCAGGAAGAAAGAAAACCACCTGGAAAGTCCTCCATGAACTTAGGCAAAGTGAAATGTACTTTATACAAAGTAATAGCAATGTTCCAGAATGACCAGTTATGAATGACTTTGCTATTCTCAGCATTACAATCATCCATGACTACTCTGAAGGACTTATGATAAAAAATCCTATCCATACCAAGAGAAGAAATTGATTGTGTGATTATGTCTGAATACAGACTGAAGCAATTCTCTCCCGCCCCCCCCTTTAATTTTTCTTTATTTTCATTAGGGTGAGAGATCTATGGTTTTTTTTTTCAAAACGACTTACATGGAAATGTTTTGCATAACTTCACAAGCGATTTCTTAATTGTGTGTGGGGATAAGGGAGAGAATCTAGAACTCAAAAATTTTAGAAACAAATGTAATTTTTTTTTGTTTTGAATATAACTGGGGTGAAAAAAAATCAAATAAATAAATAAAGTGAATTCAAGTTGAAAGCTTTGGTTTATGGTGAATTTTGAAATAGTCAGTCCCTAATAAGAGAGCAGAAAGTGCCGTTTTTTCCAGTGTGTCAAAGGCTAAAGGTACTTAGAATAATTGCAGACTCAAGAAACACTTCTGAGGATTTTCTAGGGCTTGCTTTTATAGTCATTAAATAAAATGAGTAAGATTTTAAGCTAAAGCATTTTCTGTCAGGAAGAGACACTAATAATATATAGAAAAATTAAAATGATCTTGTGATATTTTTACTTTTGATGAAGATTAATCAACATTACCCTGCTCTTGTCCTGTCTTGTAATACTTAAAAATCATCTTTGCTAACTTTAATATTTTTCTAAAATTATTTTTGTATTACTTTTTTTCTTTTGTCATTGGCAAAATCTAAGCTAAGATAAACAGAAATAGCATGGTTTTGGAAATTATTATTCAAAATGTAAAAAAAAATCCTAGTCCTTTGGCTCTTTTCAATAATGAGGTGATTCAGGCTAATTCCAATAGACTTGTGATGGAGAGAGCCATCTGCATCCAGAAAGAGGACTATGGGGATTGAATATGGATCACAACATAGTATTTTCACTATTTTTTCTTGTTGCTTGCTTGCTTTTTTTTTGTCTTTCTCATTTTCCTCATTTTTGATCAGATTTTTCTTGTGCAGTATGATAAATGTGGAAATATGTTGAGAAGAATTGCATGTGTTTAGCCTATATTGGATTACTTGCTATCTAGGAGAGGACAGGGGGAAGAGAAAGGAGGGAGAAAATTTTAGAACACAAGGTTTTGCAAGTGTAAATGTTGAAAACTATCTTTGCATGTATTTTGAAAATAAAAAGCTATTACTTTAAAAAAATCTAGTCCATAGGATTTAGGGCTAGAATGGGTTTTAGCATTTAAAATAACTTCTTTTTACAGATGGAAAAACTGAAGTTTAGAATAGTTAAGTGATTTGTACAAAATCAGAGAAAAGAGAAGAACTGGATTTCAAAATCAGTTTCTCTAATTAAAAATCTAAAAAAAAATGAAAGCTCTTGCTATTAAACTCATATTTAATAATCTTTTTTTTTCTCCAGGAGTCCTCATTGCATAAGCCAAATAGAAGTTATTTTCTGAGATGTGTCTGAAATTTATTAATTATTATTATTACTATTAATTCTATTGTAGAGTAAATTTTTTTAGTTTTAGAGAAATAATTCTAAGTTCAGAAATGCTATTCATAAATAACTTACCCCAAATTTTTCAACCTAGTGTTTGAGTGTTTAAAAGGAAGGGAGGAAAGAAATGAAAAGGAAATAGGGGAAAAAAGAAAACAAAGAAAAGAAGAAAGGAAAGATGGAAAGAAAGAAGAAAAAGAAAAATGGAGGAAGAAAAAAGTAGGAAGGAAGGAGGAAGGAACTAATGAAAGGAGGAAAGAAAGAAGGGAGAAAGGTAAAAAAAAATCAATATACTTACTACCCCCTGTTCATCAGTTGAGAGAGATTACTTCATTAATGGATATTTCTTGTTTTTCCAAAAAAATTTGTGTCTAAAAAAAACATGACTTTATTCTATTTTGGGGCTTAGTCAAATGTTTAATATCTCTGAACAAAGAGGGGAAAAGCTGTAATTGTCTCTCACAAAGTTTTTTCAGTGTGTTGCAGGAGCTTGAACTTTGCCATAATTAAAGAGGAAAGGAGAATATTTAGATGAAGGTTAAAATGTAGAATAGAGATGCTGTCCCTAGAGAAGTCCCTTCAACAATTGAGCCCTTGAACCACAGGGGCAAGTCAATTGTTCACCCAGTGTTCTCCAAAAACCTTCCTACTCGCTTTAAACCCAAATGCCTTTAGAATTTCAAACTTGCATTTCATCAAAAGGGAAAAAAAACCTTCTAGAATATTAAATGGGCATATAAGAGAAGTTTTTTACTTAGACAAGATCAAATATTGTTTCATCTGAAATGCTGTTCATTCACATAGAGGAAAGATCATGAAATAGCTGCTCAAAGATGATAAAAGGGAGTGTGGTATCTTTAGTTAATGATTGTCCAGTCAATTCTATGTTCTGTCTTTTCCCTTGCTTTTAAAAGCAATTCCTGCACAGGCTTTCTTTTGTCCTGTTCTTTTTCAATTGGAAAATCTGATTATTATGGACTTGAAAATTGTAGGGTTTTTTTTGCCCTCTAAGGTTTGAATTGAGAAAGAAAATCACTCATGGATTCTAAAAGGTAATATTGAGATCACATGATTTTAAAAATGTATATTTAAGTGTACAAAATTATTTTCTGCTACTTGTAAAAAAAGTTAGGAGAAGAGTAATAAGGACATCCTGAAGGGACAGACTTAGGATGAAGGAGTGTAAGTTTCCAGGAAGAATTTTTTTGACATAGAACAGGAAGCAAAAATCTTTATTTCTACATTTTTGAATGAATTTAAGTAACAAGAATCAAACACAGCTGGCTTTTTTTCATTGAACCTTATCAGTGGCCTTTTGTTATTGGTATGAGCAACTTGTTATCTCTCCTGATTGGGTTGGATATCATTATTTATATTCTGTGTATCAGTGATCGCAGATGGAGAATAAGATGAAATCAAACTCATTTTCATGGGGTCAGTTTAGGCCTTTAGTAGCAGATAATTACCATTCATGTAGTATATACTCTATAATTGCAATATAGCTATATGCACAGATAGACTCTGTGTTTATTTGACTTATGTGAATGACTATCAAGGACTATGTATGTGTTTCTGTGTACACATACACATAATATTATAATTCACATTACATGTATACATGCATAATACATATCTAGCATAATATTAAATCTATATTTTATCATATTAAATATATAGGGTATTATTTTATATGATAAAATATAGATTTAATATAGATATGCATCTATCCTATCCATAGAATATATATGCAAATATTATATGTATAGTATGCATAGTCTATCTGTTCTTGACCTTGTGCTATTTAAGAGTCTTATTAGTAATTTGAATAAAGGCATAGATGGAATGACACAAAGGTGGGAGGGAAGGAGATACCTAGTATTATGGAAGTCAACAACAAAACCCAACCTGCTAAAGCAGTGGGTTGACTCTAATATGATTAAATTTGACGAATACAAATTTAAAGTCTTATACTTGGATATAAAAAAAAAAAATCAACCATATAAGTACAAGAAGGAAGAGGAAGAGTTAGATAAGAGGTTCTGAAAATGATCTGAACATTTTAGTGGACTACAAACTCAATATGAATTAATAAAGTAATATGGCAAAAACATTAGTATAATTTTGGGCTGCATTAAGAAGGCATGGCTTCTGGGAATAAGGAGGTTTTGATTACACTGTTCCCTGCCAGACTTCATCTGGTATGAAAATTTTGGGAGTCTTTTGTTTTTGGAAACAAAAGTTATTTCAACTCCTTTTTTCCCCTACTCCAACTGAACTCTCCCTTGTGCTAAAGGAAAGAAAATGAACAAAAATATTTAAGAGACACCATGTCTGAGAGGGTATACAATGTTTTCTCCTAGCAGAACCCGGTCTCTTTTGTGAGGTGAGAATTTACATTCTTCAGTATAAGCTCCTTCAAGAGCTTTACTGTTTTTTTTTAATTACCAAGAATTCAGCCTCCTTTTAGTAATCTTTTTATTTATATTGCTATCTTAATTTTGCATCAGTTTATATAGATTTTCTTTTGTTTCTTTGAATTCCTCCTATTTTTCATTGATAACTGCATAATAATATTTTATTCTCTTAATGACTATTGTTTTTTCAACCATTCTAAAAGTTTGTTTTCTGTTCTTTGCTAATACAAGGAATGTTACTGCAAACAGCATACCTTCATTTCTCTCTGATTTCTTTAGGGTATATGCCCTATAGTGAGATCACTTGGTCAAAATTTGGTAACAGTTTAGTTGGTTTTGTTACATAATTCTAAATGAATATTCAGAAGAATGGAAGCATTTCATAATCTACCAACAGTGTATTAGCATGCCTGCCTTTCCAAAACCCTTGAAGCAACATTGGCTATTTTCAATTTTTATCATATTTGCTAATTTGCATTATGTGAGGTAAAATCTCAGTATAATTTTAATCTGCATTTCTTTATTATTAGTGATTTGAATTATGTTTTCATATAGTTCTTTAAAATTTGTTATTTTTCTTTAGAAAAATGTTTGTTTATAACTTTTCACCATTTATTTATTGAAGACACACCCACCCACATATATGTCAATTATTTATATATTTAGGTTTGATAGATTTTTATCATTGATATTTGATGACAATTTTTATGCAATATTCTCTCTATTCACTTCATCTTTATTTTATTTCTACAAAAGCTTTTAAATTTATGTTTTATGAAGTCAAAGCTATTTATTTTATAAATATCCTTTATTCCTTGTTTGTTAAAAACTTTCCCCTATTCATAATCTTAAAAAGTACCAAACTCCATTCTCTTCTAAGTTTTATAGTATAACTACTTTTTATGTTTTATGTTGATCTAAACTCAATTTCTGCTCAAAATTATTTTCTTGTTTTCTAAGAATTTTATGTCAAAAGAGAATCTTCCCTCTCAGTACTTCATGCCTTGATATTTCTAAGACACTAAAACACTCTTTTTGATTGCTTTCTTTTTCTTGCTTATCTAACATAATCTAGTCTCTTTCATTGATAGACTTTTTTCCTGCTTTTTAACCATTACAAATCCTTTTGATGACTAATGTAGTAGATGGTCCAGTAATACTTTCTCCTCTTTCTTCATACTTTTTGTCATTATTTCCCTTGAGATTTGGGGCATTTTATTTTTCCAAACACATACTTTTTTTCTTTTAACTAGTTTTATAAAATATCCTGAACAATTTCACTCATACTAATTAGTACTAATTCTGAAAATTAATTTTCATGACATGATCATTTTTATTATATTGGAAAACTAGAGGTCATCTTATTTCCTCCCACATTTTACAAATGGTGAAATGATACAGAGAAGTAGTTATTTGCTTATGGTCAGATACCTAGTTAGTGACTTTACCAGAGCTCAAAACTAGGGCCTCTAGCATCTAGTCCATAATTTATTTCCATACTGTCATTGTGCCTCATTTAAGAATTCTGCACTCAAATACTTTTCTTTTCTATTGTTTAACCAGTTTCTTTTCAAATTAGTTGTTTTCAACTTGACAGGTAAGCTTGGACTTTGTTCTTTCCTGTTACCATCTGGAGATTCTTCATAATGCGGTTCCCTTAGCAATGAAAGCAGAAAATCTTCTTTCCCCTGCTTCTAGCAGCTTTTATATTTTTATTGGTAGGAGTAAATAAAAGAAGATTGCTCTGATAAGAAATCAGGAAAGGATAGATTTATTGTTATGACTTTTGAAGGAAGGCAATTCTAATATTGTTGACTATAGTTATACCATTCACTGTTGTGGATATAACAATTCTCAAGCTGCTGATTGAATATCTAGGTGTATTTCTGTTTATTTTAGTAAATGTCTAAGTTCAGCAGAGGCTAGCTCCAGGCACCATCTTATTCTTACATTGAGGTCTTGCATTTACCTTTAACCTATGATTCAACTTATATTGTACAATAAATCAAACATAATATATATACCCACAGTTGCATAATATATACATACACACAATTTGAGGTATTCAGGAGGATTAGCTCCTCACATGTGAGGACTTGTGAAGTTCATTTCAGAATTACTCATCCATCTTTAGTGTCCACCTGTCACCCATCTCTCACCTGTGGTTTCAAAAAGCCATAGCTATCAGCCATCTCAGCAGATGGACTAAACCAGGTTGAAGGTAACTAACAGGTCTCATGCCTACACATAATTTAGAGGGATTTCTACCCCAAACATGTGATGATTTCTGGTGGAATGGGCAGATGATAGAAATTTGTTTCAGTGGTCAGATAGGTGGCTAAAACAGGTGTTGTGGACTGCTTAAAGCCTGGTCAGACATTGAAGATGCTAAGGTCATCCACTGTCCTGGACCATGGCTGATTGTTTTGACTTTTGTCTTGCCCCTGGACCTTGACTTTGGAAGATAAAGTGAAGCTGACTACATTGTGAGACTTTGCTTCACTTAAATCTGATTTATTGAGCAAGTCAAAGTATCATCATGTGATATCACTGTTACTCTTTGAAAATGAAGGATGAACAACATACATACATATATATATATTAGGGCCAGGGCTGAAAAGCTTTCCTTATGATTTCACTGGTGTACTATTTCCATTATATTTTGTTTAGAATACAGATAGTGGTTTTATTTTCTATGTCATGTTTGATGATTGTTGAGAGAGATGACATCATGATTTACTTAATTGTGTAAAGAGGTAAATTTTATTATTTTTTCACCTTATATAACAAATTGAGAACTGTGATAAATGTGACCTTAGCCTATATGTTTATAGGCATAACTCTTCCTACTGGTGACTTTGTAAGGTCACTTTGTGAATTTATAAAGAATGAATCTAATTTTAGTTAAATATTTGATCTTTTCATGTTAATTAAAAACTTTTTTAAAAAGTTCAAACTTTATTAAAGGTTTTGAAAACTTAGTAAAAATATTTTTTAAAAGATTTTTTTAATGAGACAAATATATCTGTGAATTCATCTATATATTCCAGCGAGGACATTCACCCTACATCAGTTCAGATGACCACATCAACTTACCATTTTAGAAAATTTACTGCCTGGTTCAATAAAACTTAAATGATTTTCTCCATATCATATGCTCAGTGTTCCAGAATTGAGACTTTATCCTAAGTCTTCTCAATTTTGAGATTTGTACTCTGTTAGTTTATGTCTTGGCTTCCTTTTTAGAGAAGCAGCAAAAATGCTACTTTCTTTTAAATTAATACACGAGTTCTAAGCATTTCAAAGAATTCTTATCAAGTAGTCATAAGATCTATAGCATACATCGATATTTACTCTTCAAAGGAAATCCCTTATATTGAATTTTGTCACCCTAGCTTATGATATCAAACTCTCTGATTAAGTCTCTGTCAGACAACTCTTCATAAAATCTCCTATAAATAAAAGAATCGTATACCCTAAGCTAGAAGGGACAGTAGAGATGGCCTTCTAATTTTAAAGAAAGGAAAAATAGAAAATAAACTCTAGTTTTATACTTCTAAATTTATATTGAGAATATTCTCTCCTTTCATTGTGCTAACCCAGACTTCTTTGTCTTGCAGTAGCATCTGTTAATTTAAATTCAAATACAATTAAGCAGAATTCCTACATCTGGAAAAAAAAAAAAAAGTGATCATCTGGGAGAGGTTTGTTTGTTTGTTTTTTTCCTTAGAGAATGACATTAAACATGCTCTTGCCCACTGGCAAGTTTTTTTTTTTTTTTTTTAGTGAAGTTTAGATATCTTTAATCTGCTTTTCATTGTTGAAGTTTTTTTCCTTCACTATTCATCTTAAATATATCTTTGTCTGTTCCTTTTAATTAGTTTTAGGACAGCTATAGCTGTTGAGGTCACTGGTTTGGCTCTTCCTGACCAACGATTTACAGTCTTGACACCCCTTGATTTCTTTATTTCGCTGCAGAAACATATCTTAATGAGCCTTCTGAGTTGTACACCTCCAGGGTATATCCACATATCAGGTCAAATTCCTTGACCCATGATTTCTCTAGCCTAAGCACTTCCTCTTACTATTATAGGCAACACTTTTCACATATTTTTATTTCAATTTTCTGTCTACCTACTGCTTGCCAATTAAAACTTTTTTAGTGTTAGGAAGGGCATCTTATGTTCCCTTTACTTCTCTCCTGGCATAATTTCCAGGCAGACCCAATCAGGGAATGGTAAAATCTAGCAATTTCAGTGCAGACAAAGAAAAAAAACTATGGATCGCAGCTGGCAAGGGAAGACTACAAAATGATCAGAGAGGAATTAGGCTTTAAGGCTCAAACTGTAAAATAAAGATGTTGAGACCTATGGAGAGATGAAGATGTTAGAAGTCCATGCAAGGTTCTAGGACCTAGAAAAATAAAGGCCATTTTTTGGCTATGGTTTGAGATGCAGACATCAGTGACAGAAATAGAAGTTGATATAAGCCAAATGCTTTCTGAACCCAAAACTATCCATCTTCTTAAGACCAGAATTAGTTTTAGAATATAAAGTCCAGAATGTGTGTCTCTGTCTCTCTCTGATACTGGGACCAGATGCCATTGTCATTTTCCTTAACTTATAATGTTATCATCATACATTCATCCATCACAGAGTGCTTTAAGATATATAAAACATTTTTCTTACAACTCTGTGAAATATATGATACAGGTAATATGATACAAATTGAAGCTCAAAAATGTTAACTGGATACAGTTACAGAGCTAGTAAAAGGTAGAGCTGGGATTAGAACTGAGGACCATTATCTACCCAACATGAAGACTTTTCACTGTCTAAATCTAGAATATTACCTTGACTATCAAGAAGCTGTATTAACTCTGAAGGGTGATTATGGTCATTCATTAGGTCCTTGTAAGTTTAACAGGCACTGTTTAGTTTGAATAACTGGAAGTTTTTTTTCCCCAAAGGACAATGAGGGTACCTAAGGATTCACAACATATTGTAATGAATAGACTGCCAGATTTGGAATTAGGAAAACTTGGGTTCAAATCCTGCATTAGACTAGCCATCTATGTGATCCTGGGCAAATCACTCTATGAATCTCAATTTCCTCATCTATAAAATGGAGTGAGGACACTTGATCTTTGAAACTTCTTCCAAATATAAATCTATGAATTAGAAGGTTCCTCATTCCTCCTTTGATAATGATTGATTCTTGACTCTTTTATTCTACACTTTTTGTGCTGAGTGCTTTTTCTACATCCCTATTATTATTGTTTTTTAATTTGGGAAGAAGTAATATTTATCTTCTTTTGAATCCTTGGTTTTAAGATTAATGATAATTCAAGCTTAGAGAAATCTACTGAATTTTCCTAAGGCTTAAGGAAGTTATCTAAACCAGTTCTTGTGGGTCAGGTGAATTGATTGAAGCTGAGTTGACTAATTTTGTCAAGATATAATATTTCTGAGACTTGGTGGATACCAGGACCAGTTTAAGTGAAACAATGAATAATAAAAAGTGATAGCAATGGATATTTCCTCTAGATATATTTATGTAGAGAGACTCTCTTAGTCCAGAGCATAGATCCTAATCAGGTTTGCAATGATTTCTGGTGAACAAGCACATATTCTGGAATTTGGAAGATATAGTGAAAACCACAGCAATATAAAGAAAATGCTCTAAGTAATAAAATGAATAAAAATGCATATTGTCCATTTGATGAATAGTTGAATCGATATCCTTTTAAATTTTCCATCAGTCTTTTTATCTCTTTCTCTTTCCATGTCACCAATAAATAAGCATTTGTTAAGTACTAACTATGTGTGCTATGCGCTGTGTTAAGCACAAAAGTTTTAGATAAAAGCAAAAGCAAAATATATCTGGTCAAGAGATACATAATAAAGTTAGTTCAGATTTGATTAGGAGCCAAGGTTATAGATTTAGAACTAGAAAGGACCCTAGAAACCACTGAGCCTGACACCCTCATATTACAAATGAGTAAACAAAGGCCCAGAGGGGTTAAATTAATTTTCTGTGCACAGGCAGAATTTGAACTAAGGTCTCCCTGACTCCAAAACCAGCAATTTATTTATCCATACCTTCCAACAGAATTGCATTTGGAAAGCTTCTCAGTGCTATCAATAATTCATAAGATGTTTGCTTCCAGAACTTGCTAATTCCAATATTCTCTAAGTGATCCTATAGCTATGAATCACAGAACATCCCAATATTTGAAGAATAAAAGTCACAATTTAACCCTTGTAATACAAGGGTCAAAAAAAGTAGCATGGTTGATGTAAGCTTGCTGCAGCATGGCACCATTGATGACTTGTATGTGGAGAATTTATTAATTTTATTAATATTAATATTAATTGATTATTAACTTGTGCATGTGCAATCAAAAAAAGGAAGATGAACTAGTCAGGTATTAAGGTTGACACACAACATGTGGAGAGCCTGAGTGATACATTTTTATTCCTAAGATACTAAAAAGAGCCAGAAAAAAGTCTGCTAGAAGTGTTTAGTAGATACTCTATGAAACTTTGCAAAAAGATGTTGGTAGAAATTGTATAGGATAAGAATGCAAAGAGGGATTGTGATCTGCCCTGGTGAAGGGAATATCTCAACTGACATAATCATGAACTTTTTAAAATGTGAAAAGGAATATCAAGTGATATTTTGGAAGTGGATTAAAGAATCAATAAGCTCCCAGTTCTGGGTGATTTTCCTAAGAAATTCAGACTTCCCAGACTCAGGGTTTTGGGTCTCTTGAGATCATTAAGCTTATCATTTTTTTATAGCACAATAGTATTTTTTCATAACCATGTACCAAAATTTGTTCAACCATTTCCCAATGGATGATAATCTCTGCAATTTCCAGTTTTTTGCCACCACAAAGAGAGTTGCTATAAACACCCCATTTACTTTTTTTTAAATTAAAAGCTTTTTATTTACAAAACATGAGTGATTTTTCTACATTGACCTTTGCAAAACTTTTTTTTTGTTGTTCCAAGCTTTTCCCTTCCTTCCCCCCATCCCCCACCCCTAGATGACAGGTAATCTAATCCATGCTAAATATGTTAAATTATATGACAAATCCAATATATGTATACGTATCTATACAGTTATCTTCCTGCACAAGAAACATCAGATCTAGAAAGAGAGAAGAAAATGGACATTTAATGAATTTGTAGATTTTCAGGATTTTCTTTCAACTAGACCTGAACTCAATAGAAAATTTAACATATAAGAACCAAAATCAAAGATCAAGTTCAAGGAACTTAACATGTACAAATTGTTTATGGTTTTTTTGCATGGAAATGTGTACCATATATTTAAACTGATATCCAATCTAAAATGAAAAAAAACCTGATATCCACTGATATTAACTGATATCCAAATGACACCAGCAATTGGATAGCTTAAAAGAAAGATTGGGACAGAGTTGAATGTGATCTGACTCTAAAAAGTAAAACTGCCTAGGAAAAGGTAAAAATAGTAATTGTTACATAACTGAGGTGCAGAGGAAGAATGGACACAGAGGTATTAGAGGGGGGAGGAGGACTGATAGTTGTGAAAACTTACTTACATAAGAAATGAATTAAATGGGCAATATTACATATATACTATGAAGGATATAGCACCTTCCAAAATTATAAAGTAATAAGATTGGAGGAATAGGTGGAGGGGAAAGCAAAGGGTGAAAGAAGACAAGGGAGGGATTTGTGAGTGGGGGGAGGTTAAGTAATAGCAAGATAAGGAGCAGAATTAAAGCAGAAGAGTTAGCAGGGATAGGAAAGATGATATATACACAAACACTACAAGGATCAGGAGTAGAATTTATTAGGAAAAAAAGTATAGCTAGTAATCATTATCTTAAGCAAAATCAAACTTAAAGATTCAATCAAGAGAGAAATCTACATTATATTTCAGGAATACTAATATTGTTTTAGATGCATGCTTACATATGGATAAATGCATGTGTACATATATATGTCTGAGTTTATATATATATATATGTATGCATGCTGCTCTATGTATGTGTGTATATAGATATATGTATATGTGTGTGGGTCTGTGGGTGGGTGTGAATGTATGTATGTGGGTGTGTGTAAGGTATATGTGTGTGTGCACATCTGTGAATGTACATATCTACATATGTGTATATAAATATATCTGTACTTAACTATTTGGGGAGATGAAAGGGGAAAAAAAGAATAATGTAAAAAATGTGCACAACAGAAAACAAAAGAACAATCTACAAGGAAACAAAGAAAAGATGGACACTCATGAACATAATTTCTTCTACCATTATATATCCTTTCTTGAATAGTAATTTATTGTTATTTATTTTGAAACCTCCCCAGTGTTTTGCTGGGTACATGACAATGCTCTGTTTTGTTTTGTTTTATTTTCCTTTTCTGGTTTTTTCCTATTCTTTTTTTTTAAATAAAAAAATAAACTAAAAAATGTTTTTGAATTTCTGTTTCCAATTGGTTAACTTTTCATATTTTTTGGGATTGATTTTTTTCCCCTTAATTTTTCCTCAGTTTCTTTTATTTGATTTTTAAATTCTTCTTAAACATTCTTCCAAGAGTTCTTTTTGGGCTTTTCTGTTTCTTTTTGGGTTAGGAGTAGTTTTTTAAAAAACTTTTTTATTTTCCTATGAATATGAATTCAGATCTTCTTTTACATCTAAGGAACTATCTTATATTTGGATTCTTTCCCTGTTGCTTATTCATTTTTATTTTGGTTTTTTTTTTTAGCTATTTATGATTATAGTCAAGTTTTAATCCCAAACTGTGGGTAATGTCATCAGGTCTTTCTTACTGCTATTTTTTGAATTCTGTCTGGGGACTCAATTTCAGGTTCTATTCTTCTCCTCTAAGCCACAGTTAGGGCCCCCAACCATTCAAACCTGAAAATGTTCTTGTTCCCTGCTATACTACCCTCAGCAATCATGTGTTTGTTCTTTCTCACCTACAGCCACAGCCTAAGGTCATGGCTGTTAAAATTTTTTTTTAATTTTATAGACACATTGATTTCTATTTATTCTATTCCAGTTCTCAAGGATTTCACTACTTGAATAAATTTTACTATTTTCTCTTCTAAGTTACTTTTTCTCCTTTTAGTTATTTGCTTCAGTTTTTTATTTCTTTTGTGTCTTTGTTTTTGTTACACAGTTATTCTCCTCTTTTGGAGTGGAATTTCTAGATTTTCAAGATAAGTTTGGACAATGGTCAGGATCTTATGTAATTTATCCATTGCTATCTCATTCTTAGTTCCAGAATTGGAGCTTTATGTTAGGACTGGACTCCAATCCCTCATGCACTATTGGATGAAGTGACAACTCTTGCTCAGTTTTGTTCTGGATCACCCATGTTATTGTGCTGACTTTCTTCTCCTGGTGTTAGGTTGCCCTGGGTCTTTAAGTTCCAAAGCAATGGAACCTTGGAGGTTAGAATCTATGGAATCTCAGGAAGTTTGTGTCAGGGATCTCAAAGTCTGATGTTCTGGTCTGAGTTCTCCTGCTCTCATGGTTGCTGCCATCCCTGCCTTCTAGTGCTTTTCCCTGGACTTCCAAGAGCCCTGCCTTGGGTTTAAAATTGCCTAGAGCTTTTTCATGTGAGAGTCTTCACTTTTACTGTCTTCAAGCTAAAAGCCCTGTATGAAGGAGCATGTGTTTCTGTCCTTTCTCTACTTCTATTGGGGGATTGTAAATTTGCTTACACGTGCTTGGGTTGACTTTGTTGACTGCTTCCTTTCCTATTTACTGACTTGGATGCCTTTTTGTGAATTTCTGGGGTGGAAAAAGTCATTCACTATAGTTTTTCATTTAATTTCTTGATTATTATCCAGTCTAGAATAAATAATTTTTTTTTTTTTTTTTTTTGCTGGAGTAAGTTTGGGGGAGATGTCTGTACAGGCTGACATCTTGACTTAAATCCATAGAACAATGGAGGTTCCGGCTCACAAGATGTCAAGAAAAGGTGGTTTTCTTAGGTGGACATGACATCTAAAATGTAGATGCACTAAGTCAGATTTTTAGGAGATATGTGTAGGTGACTAATGTGAAATATGTTTTCCATGACTTCATGTCTATAATGGATATTATATTTCTTACCTTATCAATGGATAAGGGAGGGGATGTGAAGAGACAGTGAGAATTTGAAACAAAGTAAAAATGGAAAAAAAATAAGCAAAGATTTATATAGAAAATCAAAACAAGGCCAGCTAAGAAAGGAGGAATATGAGTATGGTCTGTTTTAGTTAAAATAATATCAGGTATACTAGAACTCAGAATAAGTTGAGAGTGGTAAGTAATAATAAGGATAATATAAAGGGATTTATTTTTAAGTATCCTGGGAAAAAAGATCAAAGGAAGAATGTGGTCACTGCTTGGGGCAGAGTGGACAATGTCAAATGACAACAGAGAGGAATCAGAGTTGCCCACATTTTATTTTCCTTCTATTTTTTTTTTAACCAAAGAAAAAGATATTTGCACCAACAGGACTAACAAGGAATTGATTCTCAGGTAAGTAAGCATCTAGTATATAGCATATTATTGGACCAAGATAGAAACAGGAGGGGTCAGTCTAGGAAGCAGCAGGCCCAAAAGTTTAGTGAGATAGGAATTGATTGGCAGGTAGACAAGAAATCAACTCAGGCAGAGTGGAGCTGTAAGGTTTTGTAGGTCTAGGCAGGGAAGAAATTAAATCTAAGTAGAGCAACCCAGGTGGAAAAGAGACATGTAATATATTTCTAGGTAGGGAAGAGGTGCAGATTTCTGACAGATTCAGCAATGTGGATAAGAGTGTAGGCTTAAAGAATGAATAACAAAAGATCAGAGACTTAGGACAAGCTAGTGGGCAATATGGAGTCAGAAACTTAGTCCAAAGAGCCTGTATAAAGAGGATCAGGCTTAGAATATTAAGAATCAGAATTGAGGTTGTTAGCCAAAAGCTCTACTAAGTTAGGCACTTTCTTAAATATGTGTATATATATATTTATATTTATCATACTATTTATAATATATTATTATATATTTATATATATTACATATATATAAATGACTTATTGCATGTTAAATTTATATTTTTTCAATGAATAAAAATACATTTTCTCTCACTCCCTCACTATTGAGTAAAAAAACAAACAAAAAAAGAACAACGAAAAGAAAAAGAAAACCCCCTGTAACAAACACGTATAGTCAAGCAAAATAAATTCCTACTGCCCATGTCCCAAAACCCTATGTCTCTTTTTGTATCATGAGTCCATCATCACTCTGTTAGAGTTCCATCTTTGGTTCTCTGGAATCCCGTTTCATCTTCGTATTGATCATAGTTCTTCAATCTTTCAAAGTTGTTTGTTTTTATGGTGGTGTTGTATAAATTGTTTTGTTTCTGCTCACCTTTCTCTTATCAATTCAGAGGAGTCTTCACAAGTCACTGAAACTTTCCCTTTCATCATTTCTTATGGAATAATAATATTCTACCACATTCACTTACTGTTTGGCAATTCCTCAGTTGATGGCAGGCTATTTATATCTTTTCTTCCCAGGGCCAGAATTGGTTTCAGAGTTTGAATGGACTTGAACCTGCAGGTATAAGCAAGCAGACACACTTGTCTAAGAGAGAGAGGGCATAAGGGCTGGACAATCAGGCAGCTCCTGACCCTAAGGTTCCATAGAAATTAAATTGCTATATTAGGACAGGCTTTTAAATCATGGAGTCTCTGCTTGTTGAAATCTATGCAATGGATTTTATTGGGCAGGATATTATTTTAGAATTTGGCTCAAGGATGCCCTTTTCCTCAAAAGCTGACTTTTTTTTTTCTTTTGGTTGCTGCCTATTTCTCAGTATTTTTGTTGTTGTTGTTGTTAAATTCTCCCCTTCTCCCTTGGAAAATGAACTGAGGTCCAATGGTGATTTGACCTTTTTATAGAAATAGAAATCAGGCTGTAAGGGTGAATCATAGATAAGTGAAGAGTACTGAAGTTAATAATACACCACATTTTATAGCACTTTATGGTTACAAAGGCAGTTTTACTTATTCATTTGATCCTCAAAACAATCCTGTGAAAGTGTGCCCTCTTCCTGTTGTCATTCTTACTCTAAGCAAATATTATTAACTTTTACAAATGAGGAAATAAAGTTCAGAGAGGTTATGGCTTGCTCAAGATCAGACAGCTAAGAAGTTTACAAAGGCAAAATTTTGAGGCCAGGTCAAGTCCAGTGCTTATTCTTCTAACATTATGGTGCCTTTCAACAAAGAATTTGAGAGACTGGAAAAAGAGATTACTGATTTATTTTGTGAAAGGAGACTTTTTTTCAACTATATTGGAAATTCTTTAAGTAGATTATAAGCTCTTTGAAGGTAAGGATCCTGCAATTCTTTATATGCCTTATATTGATTTGTATATAGGACACTTTTGTCAGTGAACAAGATTGATTTTTACAGAGAAAAAAAAACAAAAAAAAATTAGATGAGAATGACATGAAAAGAGATTTGACTAGATTTAGGAAGTGAGTAAAATCATGATAGGAAGAAAAGGGAACTAAAAACTAAGAAGTAACTATCAGTGAAATTCCTGTTTCTTAATATGACCAAAGTACAATATCAACCATTGGGACTTTTACTGAGTCTGGAAAAATGTGAGGAAGATTTAGATCTTGTGTGGGAAATAAAAGTGTATTGAGATTGTGTTAGTTGAGATTGACTGGACAGGGAAGGTGACCCAGGAATAGAGGGGAGAGGGTGGGTAAGTCAATAGAACTGGGTGGATAGGTTTTAGGGCAATTAGATAAGCAAGGGTGATAAGTAGGAAAACTATTAGAAGTTCTGGACTGTATTTTTCCTGTTACTTAGAAGCTTGACTATTTATATTTTTATAGAGAGAAAGAGATCCCTTTGAAGTGTTTTTTAGCCCTACTCCGTGGTAATCTCAACCCTCTAAAACTTAATTCTTTGACTTGCATAGGGCAAATTTGTCCAACCCTGCTGAGTCTTGATTGCTTTTGACTTCATAAACTGATTGGATCTAATATAAATGTGCAATTAGCTGGTAATCCGTAAGACAATACTTTCTTTGAGGAGTATTTCCTAATTATCTCCTGGTTATCAGAGAAAAGATTTTTAAGTCAACAGGCAAAGCAAGTATTTGTGTGTTTAAAAATTTTTATTTCATAGTTAATAATTGAAG
The DNA here is from genome assembly GCA_023553655.1 of Myrmecobius fasciatus. Classification (NCBI taxonomy): domain Eukaryota; kingdom Metazoa; phylum Chordata; class Mammalia; order Dasyuromorphia; family Myrmecobiidae; genus Myrmecobius; species Myrmecobius fasciatus. Next base: position 53,605 of record JAJPUD010001220.1, on the reverse strand, counting down.
AATCATAGACAAATCATAATCATAATTGCAGCATTGATGGAATACTAAAAATTTGCTTATTTTACATTATGAAACTGGAATTTTAGGGCTAAGTGAACTATCTTTGTTCTACTTTGAGAGCAATGTTGTTGATTTTAAAAAATATTTAGTAGCAGCATTAAACATCAATACAGATTATAGTTATATAGTAAATATTTACATTTAAATTTATTTTAGTACATAAATGAATATCATTAGCATTGTATAATTTTTAGTTTTCTTCCTCTAAGAAAAGATTTATTTTAAAGTTTTTTTATTTTTATTTTTGGGGAACTGTTTGGTATTTTAGTTATGGGGGAAATTACTTGAATCCCTCCCTTATTTTTCTGAAGAGAGCTGTTTGAAATATATTTTTCCCTTTGTATTTATAGCACAAAAACTTTACAAATCTTTTCAAAATTATTTTCAATTAAAATTATTTTTTCCCCCTAAAGTTTCCATAATGAATCCAACAAACAACATAGTTAATTTGTTGTAGCAAAATAGGTGTCCATCAACTGAAAACATTGTACAACTATGTAAACAGAAGGTAAAATTTGGTCCAGGGAGTAAGAAATCTGGAGATTCAGTTTGTAAAATAGTTTTCATGTTGTTTGGAGCAAATAGTATTTGCCCTCGTCTTGTCTCTGTCAACTGATAGAGAAGATCTGGAAGTGGCACATATATCTCAGCAGCCTACAAGAAGGCTTTCTTTCCCAAGGTTCCTGGAAAATAACTCTTCCCAGGGGCTATTTGCTGGCAGAAATTGTTTGAGTGGAACTGTACCACCACATGAAATGCTAGTTGTTTGAAGCTTATGAAGGACTTCGCTTAAACAGGTACCCTGACTTGCTGCCAAGATACTGCCTTTGATCTTGTGTTTCTTTTGCAAAATTTTGATGAGATCTCAGCCCACTGCCCCTGTAACTAAAAGCAATTTTCACGTTTTATATTTAATCCTGTCAAGGCACTCAGCCAAGTGGCAAATTAATGGTTCTGGTGAGTTAAAACAAAACAAAACAAACAAACAAACAAAAAATATAACAAATAATAACATACCAGCCAAGTTATTTTGTGCAGTAAAGTCAGAAACTTTCTTTCAGAAGATGTATTGATACAATTGAGCTTAATAACTACACAGACTTATAATTCATCCAAAAAATATATTGAAGGAGTGTAGTCCTGGGAACTAGTTTCCTAAATATTTTTAGCTTAGACCCCTTAGCTTCTCATTATATTGTGAGGACTTCCCTCCCCCCCACACACACTCCCCTCCAGTATCTGTTTCCCTACAACAGCAAAAATGAAGTAATGGTTTGGTGGAGGATAAGGTCATGGACTTTAATCATTCCTAGGCTATTTTCCAAGTCATGATGGATGGGACAGTATCTAGAAAGAAGGCTGTAGCTTTCAATAGTATATCCCGAAAAATCTTAAAAGCATGGTATGGATTAATTGAAGAGTCCACATAAGATCAGAGATTTAGAATTAGAAAGGATCATAGAGATGATCTAGTCATTTTAGGTAAGGAAATGGAGGATACTAGAAATTAAGTAATTTGTCAAGAGTCACATAAATGGTAAAAGTAACAGTCAAGGTGTGAAAACTTATCTTCTGTCTCCAGTGCCCAGTTCTCTAGACCTCATTTTAAAATATCCCCATACTGTGGAAAGTAGATTGGTTTCTCTATTCCGATTTTTCAAATGATACTAAAAAAAGAAAATATTTAAGTGACTTAAATATGGTCAGATGTGAAGTGGGCAAGAACTCATGATTTCTGACTACTAGAGCAGGGTCTTTCAGCCACCAGTTAATTGTAATTGTAGTCCTAGTCATGAAAGGAAGGAATACTCTTAAATCTTGAATGTATACATAACTTTTCAGTAATTGAGTGAAAACCTTGACTATGTTAGCATTTTCTGGTGAAGGTCATTGTCTCTAGAATTAATTTTCAGGCTTGCTTCTACAAAGCTTGTTGGCTGTCAGGGACTGGTGAAAAGCTCATCTGTTTAGTCAGACATTTGCCTGATGGATGGGGAAGGATTGACAGTGTTTAAAGGATAGATTCTAGTACCTAGGAGGAAATGATTTAAGTATCCTTTGGCTCTGGACAAATATGGAGACTCTGCCTAGATATGCAAAATGAAGAGGCTACTACCTTAAGGCTATTATTTATTTATTTATTTATTTATTTTCACCATTTATAACTGGATAATTGAGGTATGTAAATAGTGCTGTTCATATAGAGGGTTTGGTAGTGTGATTTGATGAATTGAGGCACAGTTTTTTTTTTTTATTCCTTCCTTTGAATTAGTTAAACAATTGTTTTATCACTTCACTTTGTGTATACATACATATTCAGTAATACAATGTATATTTGTGTATATATAGTATGCTTTGGCTTTTTAGGACATATTGTTATGCCTCAGTTTCCCTACCTCAATATCCCTGAATTGTTCTGCCTCAATTTCCCTGAATTGTTCTGTTTCAATGGCAACCCCCCTTCTTGGCCATTAGGACTGAGATAATTAGGGCTGGGAGCTCTGGCCACTGTCATTCTAAAGAATCATAATTCTTTATCTCAGATGTTTGGGTATCTTCCGGTCTCAGACTCAGTGTCTCTCCTAGCTTCTTCCCAAACTTATCAGAATTAATGATCCTTCCTCCATAACTCCAACCTGTCAAAACTGAATTTATGGTCCTTTCCTGGAACTTCTATCCTCCCAGTGCTCTACCCTCTCCCCCCTTGCCTTTATTTCCTTGATCCCTGAATCCCTAGAAGAGAATCTGGAGTCCCTTGCTCCTCCCTGGATACTTTGAGACAAGAGTCCTCTCCAGCTGGCTGACTAATATTGCTGCCAATCCAAAGTCTCCAGTATTTAAATTATTAAAAATCTCTAATCTCTATCCTACCTCAATTTCTCTGGCATTACAATATATTCAGGATAAGTATGTGGTTTGTTGTTGTTGTTGTTTTTAATAAGCAGATCCAACAAATTTGACCAATAAAAATAAAATGACTTACCAATTTATCCAATGACAAATTTTGGCAATTGAAGTTCAGTAATGAAAATTCAAATCAGTTCAACATAAAAGAAATAACTTTAAATTTTTTTATGCAACCAAAGTAAATCACATGTAGACATATGTATGTGTATACATGTGCAAGTTAATGTGATAGCTTATAAACAGCATTAAATATAACCTGATTTGAAAGAAGTCTAAAATGGAAATGAATTTGAAAATTTTAGATTTATTTTCATCATAATGTCCTGACTAGCTGAGATCCAAGATTATCTAAATATATGGCCAAACCTAAATTCTCTCTTTCACTTTTTATCTCTCTATATAACACAGAATAAAACAGATGAGAGAGCAAACAGATGGTTTTTAGGGGATGATTGAGCTTTTCTTATTGCTCAGTGTTATTTATTAAACAGGAGTAAAAGTTAGAGAAAGTGAGTTTTTAAGGAAAGAGGTAAGGAGAAGGTCCAATCTCTTGTTTTCACATTGTAATGGGTCTTTACATGATGTCAGGTAAGAAGGGCAGTGAGATGGCCTTTCACTTGATAGACATTCAATGTACCAACTAGCTCTGCCTCTATTCTTATCCCAGTGTAATGTTCTGAATTCTCAGAGATAAAAAATAAATGGGAAGTTAATTATTTCTTCAAAAGAGGTACCAGGAACAACTATACAACAACTCTATAAACTTGACCATATAACCTGGGAAATTAAACTACCAATTAATAAGTAGTTACCAAAGGCCTGTTTTACATGTATTGCTCATGACTTTATGAAAAAGCAAGGGAATATACACAAATAATAATTACCTACATAATCAGGTCTTTAGGTTTTTCTCAAAAGAAACTTTTACTTGAAAAAATTCTGTTGCAAAAATTTCTGGCTCTGGATTGAAGGAGGGCTTGTGAGACAGAGTTTTTAGGTGAGATTTTATAGGCCTATTATTTTCATCTAAAAGGAAGCTTTGGTAGCTGCCAATTGACAAGATGACTCATTATTATACCTTTAACCTAGTTCACAGATGTCGTTTAGCCAAAATTTTTCTGAGCCAATCCTGAGGTTTAATAGAAGCAAAAAATGAAGCTTTAAAGATTATTCTGATGATTTTCTAACTGATCTCTGTTTAAATGTTGTTTTTGGAAATCTTTAATCACTAATTTTTGAAGCAAATGTTTTATGAACATTTGGGAGGGGTTCCAGGTCTTCTGTGAAGAAGAAATCAATGTAAGCCAATAGGCATTTGTTTGTCAAAGCTAAAATTTAATTTACAATCTTAGAATCATGGATCAAGGGATAGATTTTTTCCCTTTTTTATCTAGAAATTTTTTTTTAGTGCTGAGTTCAAAATTTCAACATAGATTTTCTAGATTTCTATTACTCTTATATTTGAACAAACTCTTTCAAATGTCAAGTATATATATTTGAGAGGTTCAAAAGCAGCAGTGTGATGGAGGTAGAAAATGAGCTGGATTGAAAGACAGAAGAACAGTGTTTAAACCCTGGTTCTATCTTATAGTATCTCTGTTTCCTGGGACAAATTACTTGAGTTCTTAGGTCTCAATTTCTTCAGCTGAGTTAGGGGATTGGATTGGATTAGATGGTTCCCCTTGAAATTTTAAATCTAAATCTATGATATAAAAAGTGACATTGTTTTGAGACTGAGAATTCAAAAACTAAAGTTAAATTTGTTTTTTTGATAAGTGTTATGTCACAGTTTAATCTAAAATTTGATATGTTGTCTAGACTTATTATTATTGTTCAACCCCTTGTGGCCCCATTTGGAATAGTTAACATTTCCTTCTCTGGATCATTTTTAAATAGTCTAGGAAACTGAAGTAAATGGGTTAAGTGACAACTAGTAAGGTTCTGAAGCTGGATTTACATTTAAGTCTTCCTTACTCCAGGTCCATCACTTTAACAACTGTGACACCCACCTGCCCCATCTTCTATACTTGCTATTAGCCAATTCACTATGGAGTAGCATGTACCCTGAAGAAGATCTATCTTTGAATCTGGTTCAAGCACTCTAAATTAATGCTATATACAAAGCTGGTTTTTTTGTTTTGTTTTTTGTTTTTTTTTTTTAAATCAGAAATGGACTCTATGGAATGAACACTAAAAAGTGCTTTCTACTAAAACTCTGGTGCATTTTGTCCTTTGACTGTACCCTAAGAGTGGTAACAGGGTGGATAGAGAACTGGCCTTTGAGGGAACAGGACATGTATTCTAGTCCTAACTCTTGATACTTCCTGGGTATGCCACTTAATCTTTTAGTGCCCTTTATAACTCTCTGAGACTAAATTGCAATGCAGGTAACCGTCTGTATTAGTAGAGGATGTTCCCTTCATTAGAAATTGCCTGTATATATGAAGTCTCAGGGTTCTTTCTCTCCCTTCACCCCCCAAAAAAAAAGGATTATTCATGAAATAGTCATTTTAATTTTCTCAAATGCATCTAAAATAATAAATTATTTGGTTGCCACAATGATACATTTTTAAAAAATAATAAAAAATTGTTAATATCAAAATATCTATTATAGAAAAACACCAATAGCTTGGTGCTGTTGGGTCATTTATGTTCCTACTTAATAGGTTCCTGATAGTAGATTTTACAATTGTTCAACATTGGTCATAGAATTATTAGAACCTATTACTTTAGCTAGAAGTTCTCATTCCCCAAATAGTTTATCTTGCTGTTGTATTCTGATGATTTTTTTTTTATATGGACAATAAGGTTCTCTGATTTTTCCTAATACAATTTAAGCCCATGCCCTTTGGTTTCTGACTTGTGTGGAAAACATTGAACATCTGGTCACCATTCCCTATATAATAACCCATCATATGCTTAAATGCTGTTATTAAGTTTTTCCCACAGGCTAAATAACCCTAATTCTTTTAAACTTTCCTTATAGGTCCCATTTTCCAAACCTTTAATCATAAGAGTTACTTCTTTCCTTTGGATCTTCTCCAAGTTCTCTTCATTTCTTCAAAGTGGGCAATGTGATATTTACTTTTTTCTTTTTTTAAGTACCTCTAGTTATTGACTCATTCATAGTAAGTTACCTTCTAAGGTCCCTTCTTATATCTTAAGGTCCCTTTTTTCTTATATCTGTCTGTTCATAGTGAAGCATTTTTTTTGTTCTCTCTTTAGTGATATTTATTTTTGGACATTTTTCCAGCTTGTCAAAATCTTTTATAACTCTCATCTTCAAGATCCTATCCTTTTAGAGAGTCATCTAAAATGTCAGCTCTTCACCAATTCGCATGCAAAATATTAAAGAAAGGAAAAATACAACTAGACACAAAATCAGATCTAGGTATCTTTGAAGGTCAGATATATGGTAAAATTATGTATTTCAAAAAATAAATCTAAACTCAGATAAAGGACATTCAGTAGAGTAAGGAATAGATAAAAAGGTCAAGTTAATCTTTGCTTTTGCGCCTTTTTTTCCTCCTCCTCCAAAAATATTTATTAAACACCTTTCTGCTCTGTGCTAGGTGTTATGGCAAATAAGCTAAACAGATGTGTTCCTTGTCCTTGATGAACTTGGGTGCTAAAATAAATAGCACTGATGTGACTTCACAAAAAGAACAAAATAAGTTTATGGTAAACATCTCAATGAATGGTTGAATCTTCCATAAAATGTACAAAATTTTACATGATGTGTTGCCTGATACAGGAGCTTCCAACTGGTAGATCTTTAATGAGACTTAGTTAATTTAAAGGTAATAGTTGCTTCCTCTTCTCCCAATGACCAGGAAGGGTGAATCACTACAAGTCTCCTTTGCTTCTTTCTTTGCCCTTTCCCTTGATCTTGCCACTTAGGTATTGCCCTCTGCCTACCTAATTTTAGACTTTCAGAGCCACAAAAAGGGTATTTTCCTATAGAGAACTGAACATTCTTAATATGGTATATGTAATTTTTAAAAAGAGAGATATTCATTTAAATCATATGTGTGTGTGTGTGTATGAATAGATCTTCAAGTCCAAAATAGGGAAGGAAGACTATTTGCAGCCAGAGGACTAGAGCTTTGCCATTTGTCAGTGTGACCTTGGGAAAGTCATTTAACCACCATTGGGGCTTTAATTTCTTCATCTGTAAAGTAAAAGGATTAGAAGAGTTCAAGTTTTCTTCCAGCTGTGAACTTCTAATCCTATTCTTTGATTTCTGAATAATACCTAAGAAAGTTTGGATAAAAGAAAGAAAATTCAAAGCATCCTACAGAGTCAGTTGTCTTGATGGTGAGTTATAGTGAAATGAAAACTTGATATGCTTCCAAGGAACCTGGTATGAATCCCGTTCTGCTAATTTTACTTTATTTCTCTCTGCTTTAATGAACTCATTTATAAAATGAGAGCATTGGACAAGATAATCTCTGAAATGAGATACATACTTTTAAATTGTGGTTGAAGAATTTGATATTCTATTAAGGAGATAGATTAGCATCCACTGCAGAATTTTATGAAGAATAGTGCTAGAATTGAAATGATGGACTATTTGTTTTAAGTTCTAGTCTCTTCACCATCCTGATCATTGGTTATTTACCTTGGTGTATCTGCTTGTCTCCCTCCTTTTTCTCCAGTAGAATGTAAGCTGCTGGGGGGGGGGGAGTGATTATTTGTTTTTTGTCTTTGTATCTCCAGGTTAGTAGGATTCTTTTTACATAATAAATGCTTAATGAATATTTTGATATTGATTTGAATTTAGTTCAGGAAAAGCCACATGGAGTGATTCTCAATAGCTAAAGTCATAGTCAAACTCCCCTGCCTCCATCTTGCTAAATTTCTGCTCTTATAAATTGTTTGAGAAAAAACAAACAAAAAAACAAAAAACCAAAAAACTTGACTAAAACTTTCTGTGGCCTTAAGATTCAGACTCTTTCTTTTCTCTTGCACCATACTACAGATTTTGTATTCAAATAACAAAGACAAAATTTTCCCCCGTGTCAACTGGAAAATGTCACTCATTCCATACAATTCTAATTCAGATTGTGTAAATTAAAGAAAATATATGAGTAGTGGCAGTGACAGTAAATAAAACATGATGATAATAGGGAGCTTCTAAATCAGGTAAGGCATATTTCTAATAGAAACCACATGTTTTCAAAATTCATTCCACACAAACAGATGCATTTAAATTGCTATTGAAGAGTCCTTAGCACACGACTGTTTATTGTCAATTAGTTTAAATTCAGGACTTATTTATTTACGAATAAGGTGGTAAGTGTGCTAATGAACAAGGAAAGGCTTGGGATATTCACTTTAGAAATGCAGATGGTCTCTGCTGGGAGCTGGGAAAAAAAGATCTTCCTTCTACTTTGTAAAACTGTCAGTGTGGAGGAAAATGCTGATTTCATGTTTAAGCTGGTGAAAAGTTAAAGTTGGTCCAAGTTTAAAGGGAAGTTAAATTGTTATGTGAATTCACTGCCTCTTTTTTTGCTTACAGTTTAAAAAATGCTCATAGAAGGGATGAATATATTATTGATTATCCAATTCTACTGTCATTTGCCACATAAATAATTGCAAAGAGGTTTTACAGCATTAAAAGTGACTGAAGTCAAATAATTGTGTAAATTATAATCATTCCTTACTAGACATTTTTCATAACTCAATTAACATTTTCCATCCACTAAGTTTTGAGCAACGAAGGGACTAATCCTAGAAGTTATTACTGAATAAAGAATAATGATTTTCAGACGTAAGCTGCCAGTAAAATAGTTTTATTTATCTTCTAATTGGTACACAGCCCTGTCTAAAGCTAGTTTTCCTATCTTGACTTTAATGATCAGCCAGAAATTCTTGCTTTGTTGACTTCCTGACACTCAATGTACTACTTTTGACTTGGAAAAAGTTAAAAGTTCTGACTGATAATTCTAGGCCCACTGTTCTCTCACAGGAATAACGGATGAGGATCTGGAAATATTTAAAGCTTCTTGGTAAACGAGAAGAGAATACACTCTAAGATCTTGATTTCTTCCTTAAGGTAATTAGAGCTATGGTTTCAATCTTCTTATATCTATATTTGGAACATTTGTGGGAGCCAATGTGTTTAGAGACAAACACAGGTGACATGAAAGAATTTCCAGTCTGAAATCTCCATCATAACTATTGTTGGAAATCAGAAATAATTTTCAGATCCTTTGCCCTGTATTTGCTGGTTATTGGGCTTCTGCAGAAGAGAATTTATACTTTGGGGAAAATATTTCTAATTAGAACTCTCTCAATATCCATTATGTAGTTTAATTAGATTTATTATTATTTTTTACTCAATTATTATTATTTTTTACACAGTTCCTACCATAACCTCAAATCAGATATTAGTTGGAAATATATAAATCTTCTTTCCCTGACTTCATTTGCATGACAGCAAATGTAAATTCTGGACAACTTAAAAAAATCCCAGATTGAATTTACTTATGAAAACTGAACAATAATTTAAGAAAATGTTGTGTGGAAGATACCAGAGAGGACATTTAGCCTATCTTTCCTCACTTTACAGCCAAAGAAAGCAAAGCCGAGAAATTTTGTAATGGCTCAGGGCAAAACAGCAAGGAAATAGCAGGTTGGGAATAAAACCCAGATTTTCTGTCTCCCAAGGACTATACTTTCTCCATAACATTAAAAAAGTAATGAACGCTTACATATTTGTTAGCCTATGGTGATCTTGTAAAAAGAATCTCTTATAGTTAAGGACAATCGCTACTTTAATGGTAACAATAAAAAAAATGATAATTGACAATTATAGTGATTTAAGGTGTTTGAAAGCTGTTTTTCATGGGCTATTTCATCATAATTATTTGACCTTAATATGATAATATAATTTGCTTTAAATCATGGGAAATTATGAATAATGATGACAATTTTAAATGAAATTTTCTTTTTTTTTCTTTTCAGAACTTTATCAGACTTTATGATTTATCATCTTAAAGGAAGAACCCTTAAATGTAATGTCCTATGACAATTCAACATGAAAATGAGAAAGGAAAATATAGATGATTATTTCTGACTACTTTGCTAGTTTGATGTTGGTAGTTAAAGAGAGATACATTTTCCCATTGCTCTTGTGAGCTTTTGAATCTGTCTCATAGGAAAATACACTGTGATTCACAATCACATTTCATTACTCCAACTTTTTAATTTTTGAAATTATCTTTGACAATCTAAAAGATTTTTGTACTTTTTGATTTTTATGGTAGTTGATCATGATGTGGGATGACTTGTTAACCTTGTTATGATTTCAACCGATATATTTCCATATATTGCTTTAGTTGCCATGTTTCAAATTTTTCTTTTTTTTTCAAATTTCAATTATTTGTATGTTGTCATTAGATTTGATCAAATTTTCTTCTTAAGAATATATATATATATATATATATATACATATAAAAGAATAAATATATCATCTATGTAGCCTAGTCAAATTCAAAATTCTGAAATGGTGCTTTTTCCTCTTTGGAAAAGTTTTGTCCACCACTTTCAGTTTCTTTTTTCAAATCAGTTTTCAATGGGAAATTTATTCTAAGGGAGAATTTTTTTCTCTTGCTTATATATAAGATAATTTTGCACTATTACTAGTCTTTTGAATCCTTTCCAGTGGGAAAAATTTCAGAAAGAGTGAAAGAAGTTCACTTGTTTATATTTTAATCAATATTTTTAGTGACATTTTAGAAGTGAGAAATTCATCACCAAGGCCATGCATGTACTATGAGCAATTGGGATTTATACCAGGAATTCAGGATTAATTCAATCCTAGAAAAAATATCATCATAATTGACCATGTCGATAATAAAACCAACAAAAATCATATGATTATTTCAAGATGAAGAAAAAGATTTTGACAAAATACATCACTTATTCCAATAAAAACTTGAGAATGTATGGGAATAAATGGAGTTTTCCTTAAAATGGTAAGGAGTGTTTATCTAAAACCAAGAGCAAATATTAACTATAACAGGGATAAGCTAGAAGCCTTCCCATTATGATTTGGTATGAAGCAAATATGCCCATTATCATTGCTAATATCCAATATTGTCCTAAAATGTTAGCTGTAGCAATAAAAGAATTCAAAGAGTTCAAAGAAATCAGAATAGGCAATGAGAAAAAAAACTACTGTCATTCTTTGCAGATGATATGATGGTATACTTGGTGAATCCTAGAAAAATAATTTAAAAAACCTATTTGAAATAATTAACAATTATAGCAAAGTCATAGGATATTAAAAATATAAAAAAGAATTTCTGCATTTTATTAGCAAAGTCCAGCAGCAAAAGATAGAAAGAGAAATTTCATTGAAAGTAATTGTAGATAGAAGAAAATACCTGGGAATCTACCTGCCAAGACAAACCTGAAACTATGTGAGAACAATCACAAAACATTTTTTTACACAGATAAATTCAGAACTAAATAATTGGACAAATATTAATTGCTCATGGCCATATCAATTCAAACCACCAAAACATTATTTTATTGAACTAGGAAAAATAATTTTTAAAATTTCATTTGGAAGAACAAAAGGCCAACAATTAAAAGGGAATTAATTTTTTAAAATGGTGAAGAAAGGTGCCCTAGCTGTATTAGCTCTCAAACTATATTTCAAAGCAGTAATCATCAAAACAATCTGATACTGGCTAAGAAATAGAGTGATAGATTGATAGAATAAATTAAGTATACAATAAAAAGTAGAAAGCTACCATAGTACTCTTGTGTTTAATAAATATGAAGATCCAGACTTTTGGGACAAGACCTCACTATTTGACAAAAACTGTTGGGAAAACTGGAAAGCAATTTGGCAGAAATGAGAAATAGACAACACAAACACCTCCTACCATATATCATGATAAAGTAAAAATGAGTACATGATTTATATGTAAAAGGTAATACCATCAACAAATAAGGGGAGTGTGGAATGGTTTACTTGTTAAATCTATAGTTAAAGGATAAATTTATTACCAAACAAGAGATAGCATTACAGGATGTAGAATGGATAATTTTAATTACATTAAATTAAAAAGTTTTTGCGCAAATAAAACCAATGTAGCCAAAATTAAAAGGAAAGCAGAAATCTGGGAAAACCTATTTACAGCAAGTTTCTTTGATAAAGGCCTCCTTGTCAACTATATAGAGTCAAAGTGAGTCAAGTTTATAATATTAGTCATTCTCCAATTCATAATCAAAGGTATGAATAGGCAGTTTTCAGATAAAATCAAAGCTATCTATAATCATATGAAAAGTGTTCTATCACTATTGATTAGAGAAATGCAAAATCAAATAGCTCTCAAATATCAAATCCTACCTATCAGATTGGTTAATATGACAGAAAAGAAAAAAGACAAATGTTGGAGGGGTTGTGGAAAAATTGGTACACTAATGCATTGTTGGGGGAGTTCCAAACTGATCCAATCATTCTAGAGATCAATTTGGAACTATTCTCAAAGGGCTATAAAACTATGCATGCCCTTTGATTCAGAAATACTATTACTAAGTCTGTATTCTGAAGAGATTAAGGGAGCAAAGGAAAAAGACCTATATGTTCAAAAATATTTATAGCAACTTTTTCTTTTAAAGCTTTTTATTTTCAAAACATTTGCATGGATAATTTTTCAACATTGACCCTTGCATAGCCTTGTATTTTAGATTTTCCCTTCCCCCCCTCCCCTAGATGGCAAACAATCCAATATATTGCATGTTAAAATATATGCTAAATCCAATATGTGTAAACATATTTATACCATTCTCTTGTTGCACAAAAAAAATCCCATCAAAAAGGAAAGAAAAAGGAATAAGAAAACAAAATGCAAGTGAACAACATCAAAAAGAGTGACAATGTTATGTTGTGATCCACATTCAGTTCCCACAGTCCTCTCTGGTGTTGATGGCTCTCTTCATAACAAGGTCATTGGAACTGTATAGCATCTTTTTTTGTGCTATCAAACAATTAGAAATTGAGGGAACGCTTATCAATTGAGGAATGGCTAAACAAATTGTGGCATATAATTATGATGGAATACAATTTTGTTATAAGAAGTGATGAAAAAAAAAAAAAGAAATGGTGAGTAGGCTCCTTTCAGAAAAACCTGGAAAGACTTATATGAACTGAAGCAACGTGAAATGAACAGAACCAGGAAAAGGTAGTACACAGTAACAATAATATTATATAATGATCAATTGTGAATGACTTAAAGATCCAGGACAATTTTGAAGGACTTTGAAAAATGCTATCCATCTCCAGAGAAAGAATTGAAGGAATCTGAATGCAGATTGAAACATAATTTTTAAATTTTCTTTATTTTTCTTAATTAATTTTTGTCACAACATGGAAATATATTTAATATGATTGCATGTATATATATATATTTAACCTTTATGAAATTGCTTGCTTTCTTAGTGGGGGGGTGAGTGGAAGTTGGGAGAAAATTTGGAACTCAAAATTGTAAAAAAATAAAGATTAAAATTATTTTTACATGAAATTGGGAAAAAATAAAATATAAAAAAATAGAAGTGAGCAAGTCTACCACTGTAATAGGAAGACTTTTCAGTTTGTTGGTACTTGTTTACCATATTTGTGGCCAATATTAGGTGATGTATTGTCATGTATAAATGTATATATATATTATATTCAATTAATATATATTATATATAAAATACATATACATTTATACATACATATGCAACATATACATATATCTAAATTTATTGTTTGGGTAATGACCAGTCAATTAATAGAATTTTAAATGAATATAGAGATCAATATGGCAGAATAGACAAGTTTAGTCTTGGAATCAGGACCTGGATTAAGTTCTGCCTTTAACAATCTCATATGTAATTATGGACATGACACTTAAATCTCTCAGTGTGAAGGACAGTTTTGAGACTGTAAGTTACATATCAGCTGTTGCTTAACATTGGTCGAGAGGAAAAAATTTCCACACGAGTTTCCCACTCATATGCAATGAAAAGGGACCATTTATAATCAGAATATTTGCAACTTAATTTCATTATAGATTTATGCTATCAGAACACCATTTTTGATTCTCTGAGGGAAAAAAAACTCTTGTATTATAACGAATTATTTCTCTATTTGGTTTATAAAGTATGACAGGAAGTAATAAATACTTTTTGATTGAATACCAACTTTTGAAATTTTCCTTATAAATGCCTGCTTCTTCCTATGTTTTAGATAGAATATTGCACATAAAATTGTTTACTTTTGGAAATAAAAAAGATCTATATCCTAAAGATATTAATCTCTCCTTTCCCCAACAAATGCAACACTCATGGCATTTCCTTCTATGGTATGAAGCATTGGAAACAGAAGGGATTACCCATCAATTGAAGAATGGCTGAACAAGTTATGGTAAATGAATGGCAATAGAATGCTGTTGTACTAGTAGAAATGATGAAAGGGGATGATTTCAGAAAAAAGCTGAGAAGACTTGTATGAAGTGATACAAAGTGAAGTAAGCAGAAGCAGAATAAGTCATATAGTAATAGCAAAATTGTAAAGATAATTAAAACACTTGGTAACTCTGGCTTAACACAATGATCAACCACAATTTCATCATGAAATATGCAATCCATTTCAGATCTAATAGACTCAGAGTGTAGTGGTAGCATGTTTTTTTCTTTTCCTTTCTTTTGAAAAGTAGAAAATATGAGAATTTATTTTGCATAAATATACATATCTGTAATGAGTTTTGTTTTTCTTTCCTTTTTAATGGTTAAGGAGGAAAAGATGGAAGAGCAGGAAAAGTTTGGAACTAAAAATAAAATAAAATTGAATTTAAAGAGAAAAAAAGATGATCCTTTCATCTTATATGCCAAAATATTTATAGTAGCAATTTCTATGTTAGCAAAAAACTAGAAAAAACTAGTAGAAGGTAGTTCCACATGTACAAACATTTTTTGTACATGTGGGTCTTTTTCCTTTTTCTTTAATCTCTTTAGGGTATAGATTTATTATGTGACTGAAAAATTGTGTCATGTAAATCCAGTAGAATATGATTTTGCCTTAAAATGATAACTGAGGGATTCTTAGAAACATGGGAAGACGTATCAATTGCTTATGAGTAGAATCAGGAGGATAATATATATGAACTACAATAATGAAATGTGAAAAAACAAAACTAAACCGACTCCAGTAGACTAAAGCTCATGCTGAGTAATTGCAATGTAAAGAGACTATGAGCACTGCTTTCCTTTCAAAGGGAAAGTGTGGGAATATGAATGTGAAATGTTGAATATATTGTCACACAGAGATGTTGTGTTGATTGGTTCTTTACTGTTTTTCTTTGCTTCATGGGATGGCTCAGTTGGAAGAGGATTATATCCTGAAATAATAGCTATAAAAATAAAAGGTATTAATAAAGAATAGTAAAAATAAAAATAAATAATGATAATATGGCTTTTTTTTTTTCCCAAAGAGAAGCTTGGGGTCATAAAAAGTACTCTAATTTCCCAATGGCAATCTAGCAATTTTCTTCTTCAACTCCAGGCCCAATTCATTATCTGTCTGAAACATTTGTCCAAGATATAGATATTGATGGACCACTACTACAAGAGGTCCAATTAATTTCATATCAGTCTGGACAATAAATATTTTTCATTGTCTTAGTTTTTCTTGTGGAAAATAAGGCCAAAGTCTCTAGGTATCATTTGGAAGGCTATATAATATTGCTGTATTTGATGCCATAACTCTAATTTCTTTTGTAAGCAGGATTACTTGGATACTCTTGCCATCTCTAGAAATTTCCTTTTCCATTTGTACTCTAAACTGGATCTTGCTTTGAGGGTACTAACAATTAAAGTAATAATTATGTGTGAATTAATGGCCTCTGAAATCTGAATGAAATTGTGGGATTCATAACATTCTCTATCCCTTTTTCCTCCATTGTGCCATTGTCACTATAAAAAGTGAGAACCCTGAGTGCTGTTTTTAATTTTTCTTTGTTTCTTGGACTGCCAGCATCAAAGATATACATGCCCATAGTCAAAGATATGCCTATAATTAAAGTATTTTTGGAGGTTGTAGTATATTTATACCTATGTGATATCTTTGTGTGTGTGTGAACATGTATGTGTAAGTATGTGTATTAGAACCGACTATCCAACCAAACTGCAGAATCCACTCTATATTACTTTTTAATAGGACATATGAAATTTAAAAATATTCAATTTGGGTATTATTTCATATTTTGTTACATTCATCTCTTTTATAAGGTGAAAAGTCTTTTAAATCTGGAAAATTCCTTTTATACATTACTCCTAAATGTATAACTTTTTCCTTTATTTCTGGGTTGTCATTTGACAATGTAAAAATAATTTAAAACTTTGTCATCCTAAGACTTATTATACTTCTTATGATTTATGGATATGTGATCTAAATGATCAAAAAGTTATCTTTGTTGCCTAGTTAATCTCCTTCAAAAATAATCTGTAAAAATATGTCATTCTGTCTTAATATTGTAGCAAAAATCTGGATGCATAATAGTAATAATAATATTTTCTGTTATGAAGAGTGTTTTACATTTTGCAAGAAAATCCCCAGTGGGGTCATGAAGGGTTTATTCAATTGTAAAATTAGGAAATTGGGCTAGATATCCTCTAAAATTTCTCCCAAATATAAGTCTATGATTTTCTGAACACAGTTATTAAGTATCAGAGCCAGGACTCAGTCCAGTGCTCTTGCCACAATATCAGACTTCCAGAGAAGATGAGTGTGCCATTCTTGACCATGCTTAGTAATTTCCTCAAATTAAATTCAAGAGCCTGCATTTACTATTCACTTTATGGATTTCCTGTAGGGAAACTGACCATTTAAAAATGCACATTCTAAAATGCTGTTGTTCAGCAGTAAGAGACACAAAGAGAAGTTCTATTTAAAATAACTGTAGTTAATATAAAATATTTGGGAGTATACTTGTCAAGGCAAAGTCAAGAACTATGTGAACACAATTACAAAACACTTTCTACACTAATAAAATTGGATCTAAACAGTTGGAAGAATATCAAGTGTTCATGGCTAGGCTGAGCTAATATAATAAAAATGATAATTCAACCTACATACATGTCAGTGTCATACAAATCAAACTGTTAAGAAATTACTTTATAGAGCTAAAAAAAAGTAATAATAAAGTTCATCTGGAAGAACAAAAAGTCAAGAATTTCAAGCAAATTAATGAAAAAAAATGATCTAGCTATACCAGATCTAAAACCATATTATAAAAAGATGGTCATCAAAACCATTTGGTACTGACTAAGAAATAGAGTAGAGAATTAGTGGAATAAGTTAGGTTCACAAGACACAGTAATCAATGACTATAATAATCTAGTGTTTGATAAATTAAAAGATTCCAGCTTCTGGGACAAGAGCTTACTATTTGACAAAAATTGTGGGAAAATTGGAAAATAATATGATAGAAACTGGCACTGATTAATATCTAACACTATACTAAGATAAGGTTGAAATGGGTTCATGATTTAGACATAAAGGATGATACTATAAGCAAATTAGGAGAACAAAGGATAGTCTATTTCTCAGATTTGTGGAGAAAGAAGGAATTTATGGCCAGAGAAGAACTAGAGAATATTATGAAATGCAAAATGGTTAATTTTTATCATATTAAATTGAAAGCATTTTGTATAAATAAAACCAGTGCTGACAAGTTTAAAAGAGAAGCAGAAAACTGGGAAAAATATTTTTACATCCAAGGTTTCTGATAAAGGCCTCAATTCTAAAACATATGGAGAATTGACTCAAATTTATAAGAATACTAGCCATTATCCAATTGATAAATGATCAAAAAGATGAACAGACAATTTTCAGATGAAGAAATAGAAGCCATTTCTAGTTCTATGAAAAAAAATGCTTTAAATCATTATTGATTAGAAAAATTCAAATTCAGGCAACTCTGGAACACCCCTACGTACCTTTTAGATTGGCTAAGATGACAGGAAAAGATCAGGATAAATGGTGGAGGGGATGTGAAAAGACTCGGACACTAATACATTGTTAGTAGAGCTGTGAATTGATCCAACTATTCTGGAGAGCAATTTGGAACCATGTGCTATTAAACTGTGCATACTCTTTGATCAGGTAGTGTCTCTACAGAGTCTGTATCTGATAGAGACCATAAAAAAGGGAAAAGGCCTACCCATGAGCACTTAATATTCTTCCAGTTGTTTAGATCTAACTTTATTTGTGTGGAAATTGTTTTGTAATTATGTTCATATAGTTCCTGGCTTTGTCATGGAATGTAGACTCTCAAATATTTTATATAATTTGCAGTTTCTTCTTCTTCTTCTTTTTTTTTTTTTTTTGCTTTTTGCTGAGGCAATTGGGGTTAAGTGACTTGCCCAGGGTCACACAGCTAGGAAGTGTCTGAGGCCAGATTTGAACTCAGGTCCTCCTGACTTCAGGGCTGGTGCTCTAACCACTGTGCCATCTAGCTGCCCCCAATTTGCAGTTTCTTAAATAGAATTTCTCTATCTCTTGTTGCTGGATATTGTTGGTAACATATAGAAGCATGTTCAAAAATGTTTGTAGCAGCCATTTTTGTAGTGGCAAGGAACTGGAAACTGAATGGATGCCCATCAGTGGGAGAATGGCTGAATAAGTCATGGTATATGAATGTTATGGAATAATATTGTTCTGTAAGAAACGACCAGCAGGACGATTTCAGAGAGGCCTGGAGAGACTTACATGTACTGATGCTAAGTGAAATGAGCAGAACCAGGAGATCATTGTACACAGCAACAACAACATTATTATTATTATTATTATTATTTTTATTAATACTTTTTATTTGCAAAACATATGTATGGATAATTCCTAAACATTAACCCTTACAAAGCTTTCTGTTATAAATTTTCCCCCCTACTCCCCACCTCTCCCCTAGATGGCAGGATATGGCAGGATATCCACTACATGATAATTATGTTAGAATACTTAAATCGAATATATGTATAGTTATTGCATCATTTTTTGTGCAGGAGAAATCATATCTACAAGAAAGAATAATTGGATAAAGGAAATACAATGCAAGCAAACCTCAATAGAGAACATGAAAATGTTATGTTGTGGTCTACATTTCACATCCCTCTCTCTGGGTGTATATGGCTTTCTTTCTTCACCAAACAATTGGAACTGGTTTGAAGCATTTCATTGGCAACAACAATATTATGTAGTGATTAACTGTGATAGACTTGGGTCTTTTCACTAGTGAGGTAATTTAGACTAATTCCAATAGATTTGCATCTGCATCCAGAAAGAGGACCATGGGGATTGAGTGTGGATCACAACATAGTATTTCTGTCTTTTTTGTTGTTGTTTAGTTGGTTTTTTTTTCTCATTTTTTTCCTTTTTCATCTGATTTTTCTTATGCACCATGATAAATGTGAAAATATGTTTAGAAGAATTGCACATGTTCAACTTATATTGGATTACTTGCTATCTAGAGGAGAGGATGTGAGGGTAAGAAAGGGAGAAAAATTTGGAACACAAAGTTTTGCAGGTATGAATATTGAAAATTAATTTTGCATTTATTTTGAAAATAAGTTATTATTAAAAAAAGTGTCTTGCCCAGGGTCACATAGGCAGTAAATGTCTGAAGCTAGATATATGAAAGATTGATATATGTCATCTTTCATTCATTGTATTCATTGTATTAGCTGAAGGTAGAAATAGCTCTCAAGGACTTTCCTCATAATAATACTGTGAGGTGGATGGTATAAGTATTGCTTATCCCCATTCCTTATGGCTCTTATTTTCATAAATTTGACTTTCCCTATATATTTAAAAAATAAAAACATTTATAAGAAAAACACTGTAAAATTCCCCTTCCCCACTTTTCTGTTTTCCTTCTAATTTTGGCTGCATTAGTTCGTGTGTGTGCGCGCGCGTGTGTGTGTGTGTGTATGTTTGTGTACACAAAAGCTTTTTAATTTTGTGAAAGCAAAATTATCTCTTTTGCTTCCTGAGATCTATCTCTTATTTGGTCATAAACTTTTCTCTTGTCCATGGATCTGACAGATATTTTTCCATGCTCCTTAATTTTACTTATGAAATTACCCTTTGTATCTAAATCAATTATCCATTTTTACCTTATCTTGGTGTATGATGTGAGATCTTGGTCTATATTTAGTTTCTGTCAAATTTTTTTCCAGAAATGTTTATCAAGTAAAGAATTTGTTTCCCCAAAGCTTGGATTTTAGAGTTTATCAAGCACTAGATTATTAGATTACTATGGTCATTTGCTTCTGTGTTTTCTGTTCCTTATTTTATCCCCTGATCCACTATTGTATTTCTTAGATATTTTGAGGAGTAACATTTTGTACTATAGTTTGAATTCTGGAAATTTTAGGCCACTTTCACATTTTTTCACTGATTCCCTCAATATTCTTGACTTTTTTTCTGCCAAATTAAAATTGTTATTTTTTCTCTAGCTCTATAAAGTAATTCTTTTTTTTATTAATATGGTCCTGAATAAGTAAATTAACTCCTTGAATTTTATTCTGGTTCCCCTCTATCACAGTGGCATATGCACATCTCACTATTTTATTTATAATCAGATGGTTGGATAAGTTATTTCTATTAAATTTCTCAAGAAATCTTGAATTGTTAAATAACAGATGCCTTATAGTAAAATAGCCTTTAAAGAGATATTTTGCTCTACCAAATCAAATATTTTTTCATAGTCATCAAACAGCACGATAGAATCTTTATATTTTCCACATATTTCATTCATCTGTAAAACAATGATGTTGTCTATTGTTGATTGTTGATTGCAAAAACATGCTTGTTTTCATTAATCTTTTTTCAAAAATGAAAATGAACTCTAAAGTCATTTAGTCCAGTGCTTAGCACCATGCCTGGTATAAACTTGTTTTTTGTAGCTGTGTATGTTGCTGTTTGTTTTTTGTTCTAGAAGGGATTAATGACATCACAAGGAGATGTCTTGATTTGTTTGTGAATTGGAGTTAAGTGAGCCAGAGGTGCACACAGTCATTCGATTCATTCTCTCTTCCTTGGTTGTCAAAGTGCAACGGCAAGACAAAAGTCAAGATGTCTTGCAATAGCTCAGGATGCACTTTATGAGCTTGGGGTCTTTGATATCTGACCAGTCTCTATGTACTCCACATTGTCTGCTCCAGCCACTTCCATGGTTGTTAGAACAAATAATTCTCAGTCACCATTTCTACTGGGAGCAGTCTTCACATGCTGGGAGAGACATTTCTCCTACCTCTTTGATGGATTTGAGGCTTGCTGATTACCTAGTTTAATCCTCCTACTGAGATAGTTTTTTCAGGCTGTGGCTATTGGACGTGCAATAGCTTCTTGGAGTGTTCAGGGAGGACTAGCACCTTTGGTGTGAAGGTGCTGCACCCCTTTCAGAGCTGCTCATTCATGTTTGGTGCCTACCTGTTCTTTAGCTCTCACCTGTGTCTTTAAGAAACTGATACATATCAGGTACTTAATAATTATTGCTTTCTTGACTGATTGATCTAATGATCTGTGCATCAATAGTATCCCCCCAGGTCCAGCAACTTTGCCAATCTTATACAAAGTGGGGAAGAAAATTGCTTAGTTGAAACTATTCATATACTTGCCCTGAGGCCTATTCTTGGGTCAATCTAATATAAATTGAAGCTCTCAGTATGATTTTAATTGTTTTAGTCTCTCAGTTCATTACTGTGATTCACATTATGGAAGACTCATTCCTATGCATTCAATGAAACTTCTGAGACTGAGGTGCTGCAGAGTATGGCTCCATTCTGTTGCTGCTTGTGCTAATTTTGGTCTAACAATTAACACTGAGAAAATAGAGGCTCTCCATCAGCCAGGATCACACTATCCATATGTGGAACCATCAGTTTCGGCAAATGAAAATTTTGAAAGCTGTGGCTAAGTTAATTTGTCTTGGCAGTCTACTTTCCAGGGTTTATACAGAGAAGATGAAGTTGATACATGAATTGCCAGAGTTAGCTCAATGTTTGGGAACTCTGAAGAAAAAGTGTGGGAGAGAAGAGGTATTGAGACTGCCTACTGAACTGAAGGTCTACAGAACAGTTGTGTTGACTTCATTGTTGTATACTGATGAAACTTGCTGGAAATTGAACTGCTTCCATCTGAATGCCTTAAGAAGAGTCTGCAGATCACCTGGCAGGATAAAATATCAGACACTGAAATCCCTTTCTTGAGTAAACTCTACTCTGCAGAGAGTCCAACTCCTATGGGCTGGTTCTAATGCCCATTTGCCTAAAAAACTATTTTACTTGCAAACTCACACAAGGCAAATACTCGGAGGTCAGAGGACACTTTCAGTTTCTCTTAAAAACTTTGAAATCAATTGTGAGATATGGGAGACACCAGCACAAGACTATCCATCATGCTTTCATCAAAGAAAGTATTGTTTTCTATGAGTAAAGCAGAATTGCAGTAGCTCAAAAGAAATGTAAGATTTGCAAAGTTAAAGATATCTCCACTGTGGTACAGCTTTCTGGTCTCCTATTGGTTCGATTAGCCACAGCTGGACACATTGTACCTTAACCCCAACATAGAGATGTCAGTCTGATGCTTTTTTGACAACAATAGACAATAACCAGTATCCCCTTTTAAATTATTTGAAGACAATTTTCATGCATTTTCTCTTTGTCAGTGTAAAAGTGCTTCAGTTCCTTTATCTGTTTCCGTATCTGATAGTTTTGAGTTATCTCATCATCCTAGTTTCTCTCCCCTGAACATACTTCCTTTTTTTCAATGTCTTTCCTAATATGTAGCATCTAGTCCTGAAGGTCTTACTTTAAATAGCATGAGAAAACATCCCCACTTCCACTCTCTTTACCTCACAGCATTTTTGTCTTTGCATTGTTCTTTCATTCTTTCCTGCAGGCTTAGAAAAAGAGACATTTTTTTTCTTTTTAAAGCTAAATATTCTATTTTCTTTAGGAACCTATTTTTTTCAAGTATTTGCTTACTTTATGCTGTTTTCAATTTTTTCCTCTTCACTAAATCCTTCCACTTTCTATGTACACCCAGTAGGTGCCTCTAAGGAAAATCAATAGATATCTTGGTTTTGCTAACAATGGGTGAAAATATTGCCCACAGGAGATAAACTTTTAAGTAGAGAAATTATCTGAGATTATTTTTAAGGCATAGAGGAGAAGAAATTTACAATGGTAAAGGGAGCACCCCAAACTGCCAGAATCACACAGATCATTGAATATCAGTGGTTCTACTTTCTTAAACTATTCAATTTAGAGCATTGCTTGGAATATGTTTTTAGATGAAAGTGAACCCCTCAAGCTACTATCTCATTTGTTTTATTTTCACTGAGTAAGTTGTTGGTCTTTTCTCCTTCTCTTTTCACAACTACTGGTAAGTAATTGCTGGTCCAAAAACAATTTTTTTCTACTTCACAAAACTTTTTAGTAACAAAAACACTTACTTCCTAAAACTTAAGAACTGATTCTAATTTCTCCTATCTCTAGATGTTCACTTTTTCCTGGATTTTGGTTTCCACTAATATCTTATGGGTCTCCAAAATAGAGTTCAAGCAAAGTGAGAGAACAAAGAGCTAGTGATAGTTATCTGAATAGCCTTGCCCTACTAGAGGATAACTTGAGAATTCAGATTCTATATCTCCTTTATCTATCTGCTCCTTCAAATTTTAGAAAACTCATATGATTCCCTGGAGATTAATTATGCTGCCTTTCTCCATGATAGGTTGATAATTATGTCAGGTGCAACTACTTAGCCAGTATTGTACAATGTGGGGGAGAAAATTGCTAGGTTGAGACTATTCATATATATGCCCTGAGGCCTATTCATAGGTCAATCTAATATAAATTGAAGTTCTCAGTATGCTTATAACTAATTTAGTCTCTCAGTTCATTCCTGTGATTCACAGAGAGACTAGATTAAGTAGGAGTTCACAAAAAATCCTATTCCCTTTGGAGTACACTTAGATGAAACTATTTTCCCATTGCACCAGGAATCTAACCTTATGAAAAGAATAGAAAGGGATTCATATAATTCACATAAAAGCTCAGCATAAGGACTGATCCCAACATCACCCTTTTTAGTTTCTATAAAACTGAGTCCTATTCTTGGTCCCAAATCACCTTTCTTAAGTAGCATCAGAGTGATGCTTTCGTAGCCTCAACAGATTAGACAGGCTGACTACAATAATCTCCAGAATTCAGTGATGTCTCATATACAATGTGAGTTTTTGTTAAAAGATGTATAATCACCAGCATCTGTCACCAGGCTAATAATGAAGGACCCTTGCTTCCTTTTGAGGTAACTTGCTAATGCAGAAGTTTGTAGCTCCTTTGCCTCATGGTGAGGTTTTCTTTGTTATATTTTGCTGATGCAGGAAGTCATGGCTATCTTTGTTGTATATTGCCTTACTTCCTGACAGGAGTTTTCTTTGATTAATCCCTCATTTACAATCAGTTATCAAGTCCTGTCAATTCTTCACTCACAATGTTTCTTGTGTTTCTTTTTTTTTCTTCTCTGTTTCAAAACCCTAATTTAGATCCTTGGCACATTGCTCATGGACTAGGATATTAGTCTTTTGATTATTTTCTAGTTAATAGTTTACTTCCCTAACCCTAAATCTATCCTGCATATTGCTACTAATTTTTTAAAAAAGAATCTAAATTTATGATGACATTCTCCTAATCAAGAATCTTCTTTTCTTTTGTTATTTTTATTTATTATTAACTATTTCCTAATTCCATGTAAAATACTTTGAAGCAACCTTAATTTTTTTTGAATTCCAAATATTTCCCCCCATATCCTAGCCAACTCCTTGATAAAGTAAGCATTTTCATTTTGATTATACATGTGAGGTCATGTCAAACACATTTCCATTTTAGCTATCTTAAAAAGAAAAGCACAAACTAAATAAAACAATAAAAATAAAGAAAATAAAAAAGTATGCTTCAATTTGCATTCAGCATTCATTAGTCCTCTCTCTAAAGGTGGATAGCATTTATTATTGTGGATCTTTTAGTATAGTCTTAGATTGCTGTTTTGATCAGTTGTTCTGGTTTTGTTCACTTTGTTTTGCATGAGTTCATATATGTCTTGTCAGTTTTTTTGGGAAATATCCTGCTTGTCATTTCTTTTTTATTATCAATTTTTTTAGCTGAGGCAATTGGGGTCAAGTGACTTGCCCAGAGTCACACAGCTAGGGAATGTTAAGTGTCTGAGGTCAAATTTGAACTCAGGTCCTCCTGACTTCAGGGTTGATGCTCTATCCACTGCGCTACCTAGCTGCCCCCTGCTGGTCATTTCTTACAGTACAATAGTGTTCCATCACAATCATATATCATAATTTCTTTAGCTACTCATCAATGGATAGACATCCTTTCAATGTCCAGGATTTTTTTTTTTGCGTGACAAAAAGAGCTGATATAAATATTTTTTTATAAATAGGATGATTAAGAATCTTCAATCGTTATACCTTGCTCATTGAATGAAGCCTATTCCCCTTGGACTGATGTTAAATTTTTCTACTGTCAGTCCAGTCTTCATTTCCAGCCTCTTTCCCTTTACCCTTCTATACTGCCCTCAAACTAATAATGGATTGCTTTAGTAATTGTCCCTTCAACAGTACACATGACTATTAATGTCTAACAACCTTTTGAAATTTTTTTACTCAAAAATGTTTTAACAGCCATAAAAATTTCAAAGGTTGGTAAACTTGCCAAAGAAACTTCTCAGTGGAGACATCAATAGTACCTGGTCTTTCTTTTTTTTTATTTGTTTTTGCCTTCAGTGTTTTTTCTTACTCTGTTTCCTCACTTGGAAGGTCCTTCTTGTTCCTCTTTTCTTCTATAACTGCTTCATTCCTCAAGGTCTAACCTATGGCAAATTTGACCTCAGAAAACAGTCATGTAAAGAAATCTTGAGAAGGGAAATATGGTGGAAAACACTTGGATGAAGATTAGCTAGGGGAGAAACAAAAGCCACATTGTCAAGTGAGTACAATGTAGATCATTTGGGCAGAGAAAAGAAATGCAAACCTAGAACAGAGGCTGTTATCATAGTAATAAGGAATTTGATTATGTAATCATTAAATATAAGTCTCTTGCCTCTTTTCCTTCCCTCCCTTTTCTATCCCTCCTCAGTCTTGCATCAGCAGAATAGATGACTTACTAACAATGATAATTATGACAACTTTTTCTCTGAAATAAACCAATAAAATAAACCAAAAAAACCCTCTATTTTGATTCAATTTTCATCAACAAGGAGAAACTGGTGGTTGGGGGAAATGATGGGAACCTTGAGAGGAAGTCACTACTGCACTTAAAATGAATAATAGAGGAAATGAAAGTTATATATAGTCTATCTTGTATCCTAGATTTTGGGAGATCATATTTCAAAGGAGGGAGATAAAGGATAGATAGGATACCATGAATGAAATTTCCATAGGAGGCTCTCAAAAATGAAATTTTTGAAATACAAAAAGAAACAGTTCAAAGAGGAAGACATGTATCTGATTATCTATTATATGAAAGAGAGATTAAATTTGTCCTGATTGTCTCCAAAATGAAGAATAAGGAAGATAGGTAGAAAGTACAAAGAGACAAATTTAGGTTTGATGCCAAGAGAAAATTTCCATGAATTAGTTATGTCCAATGTTGCAAATGACTTCCTTGTGAGAAGGTAGGTTATCTCACTGGAAGTCTTTAAGTAAAGGCTGAGGGGCCCCTGGACTCAAACTATATGTTTGGGGTCTCTTTCAAGTTTGAGATTCTGTGCTTCTTCATGAAGTCCTTTTAGAAGATGATAGAATTATAGATCTTAGAGCTGGCAGTATGAGTAGAGATTGTAATATCTAGAAAGGATCTCAGTGGACATCCAGTCCAACTCATTCATTTTATAGATGAAGACACAGAATTCCACTGATGAGAAATGACTTGCCCATAATCTCACAACAAGGTTGAAACATAAATCAATGTAGACAGTTAAAATTCACTAGTGAGAGTTTCACATTTGTATGGTAAATGAATTGTAAACTCAAATGAAGAAGGTTCTTGTGGTCCTAACAAACATTTTGTTTTTTTGACCATCCCTAGGAAGAGGCCCAGAAGCTGACTGGAGAGGAATGGATAGGAGCAGAAACCCTAAACAAGAAACAATCTATACTTGCATTTTCTGCTCTCTGGATTCTCCCTGCTATTGAATTTAAGAAGTCTCTACACAAAGAGGTGAGATGCTGTGCTCTTTCTTCTCAATTTTCAGTTTGAGTTGGTGCATTGAAACATATCCTGTGGGTCTGGAAAATATCCACATAGTTTTAGTAAGAAAATACTCCCTAGTAATACATTGAAGAAGTGCACTTAGTCAATAAGAGTTTGACACCCATAGTAGCTCTCAAAGCAAGCTTCATGTTGCCCAGCTTAGTAGAACCAGCAATACATGTCAAAGAGATGTCTGAGTAGGCTTCTAGCCAGAAGATTCCACAGCTTTATGCAATTTAATTTATTAAAATATGTAATTTAAGTAATGTGATAATAGCATATATAATGTGAAAAAAATTCTTCTATGATTAAATTCAATGTCTATTGACAACTAAGGGAGTTAGTTGGTACACTGGAGTCAGGAAGATCTGGATTCAAATTTGGATTCAGAAACTTACTAGCTGTGTGACTCTAGTCAAATAATTTAACTTTTGATTACTTTAGTTTTGTCAGTTGTGAAATGAGGATGATGATGATGATGATGATGATGATGATACCAACCTTCCTGGTAGCTGGAAAGCTTAAATGAGGTAATATTTGTAAATTGTTTAGCATAGTGCCTGGCACATGTTAGGCACTTAGTGTTTGTTTCCTTCTTTTTTTACTGTACACCAGGCACTGTACTAGGCATTTGGGGTACAAAGACAAAAATGAGATAGTACCATATGAAGGAAGTTATATGATAATGTGCTGGGACAAAGCTAACAAAATATTAGCTGCTATATGTATTGCATCCAAGTGACACAAAGCACTGAAAAGAATCATTTTTAAATATATTTTTTTCCTAAATAATTTCTGAAAAAGTGCTAGTTGCCATTATTTTTGACACTTCTATTTGCTGATTATGTAGATTTGACATTTTACATCTTTGTCTTCTTAATTAGTGATTAATTCCATTGTTAGTATGGGTTATTATAATTTCAAATGTAGAGGGCTATTTAAAATCAGGTCTTGATAAATAATTGTTATGCACAAATGTTTCTGAATATTGTCATAATTTATTTTGGGAAAGAAAGACGTACTTTAAGTGTTCAGTGAGGCAAATAAATGTGCATTTTACATTGTTCTTTTAATCAGTTTTTTAGAGACAGACACTTCACCTCTCTGGCTCAGGCTTTTAAATATGTATATGTTTAGCTTTTCCATCAAATGAAAGACTATTTCTACAAAACTTTGAGGTTTTCAAAGTACTTTTCCTATAACATTTTAAGTTAAGTAATATAACTATTTATATGCCCGTTTTATAGGTGAGAACACTAAGACTATATAATCTAGATGTATCTACTTAAAAATTTAATGAAGAGTTTTGTTTCCTTTTTTATTTCGAAGGAATTAGCATTGCAGATAAAAACACAAATAATGAATTAAGCACTTAATTCAAAATTATATCCAGTGGATTCAATACTGAACTTGGAGAAGGAAAGCCCTGAGTCCAAGTGTGGCCTCTGGTACTTAATAGCTGTGTGACCCTGGACAAGTCACTAATCTTTTCTCAATCTTCTGTTAAAGAATAATCACTAAATAATCAACAAAATGATACTAATTTGACAGAAACAATGTTTCTCACACACACACACACACACACACACACACACACACACACACCCCTACAATTGCTGCTAGTTTTTCCCAAGGTTTCTGGCAAATTACTATCATCTTTAATTAATATTGAATTATTGGTCAAATGGCTTAATATAACTCAGTCTTAGAATATTTGAGGTCATTAGATGGCAATCAGATTCTTTTTTATTGAGCCAACTGGCTGTTTTACTGATGGGGATGTATATGTGTGTGTGGACATACACATATATGTAAATGCCCACATACATGTACATGTTTTACAAATCCAAATATGTATGTATGCATGCACATATAAACATGAGAATATATGTGTATATATTTATGTGTGTACATATTCACACACACATATATACACTCTTATAAATGAAAAAGATTTCTGCTTTAGATTAGACTCATAAAAGCCACTTCAAAAATGTGTTCTTTTTACTAAATCATATTATTTATTAATGAAACAAGAAACATCTTATTATTTATGAAAAATATTCTCCTGCTACATAGTCAGAAAAACATTTACTAAGTCTACTTCTGAAAGATTGTCATAAAGGAATTATTTTTACACAATTTGTTTAAATCCTTTTCATTGTGGTAAGGTTTTACATAAAAAGGAATCAGCTTTTCCTCTATCCTGGAATTAAAATGTGTGTTAAAGAACCAGACAGAAAAAATTTTATTGTATTCAAAGAAGCCAGTATAATATGTTGTAAACAAGGAAGCAAATGGAGTCTTGTAAATATTCCTGAGACTTGGTCAAAAGGGACTCATACCTGAAATACAACTTATCATAGCCTGGAAGTAAGGCTGTTAGCACAGTTGAGTTATGGGGGCTAGAAGGTGAGTAACTGAGATTATTTTATCCATAATTTGCATATCTACAGCATTATGGGAAAAATATTGGTAAAAAAAGGATTTTATGGCAGGGAGAAACTTGATATTGCTAAAAGCACTGTACCCTATCCAAAATGCAATCCAGCCTCATATTCTCCTCTTTTTAGCCTCTGGGTTCAGTTCATTGTTCAACTCCAGACATTTTACATTATTTGCAAAAAAAAAATACATCTTTATAACGTCAATACCTTCTTTATGGAATTATTAAAAAGATGCTCTATAGATTACAGAAAACCATCCCCAGGATAATACATTATGACCAAGTAGGATTTATTTGTAGCAGGAATGCAGGGCTGGTTCAATATTAGGAAAACTATCAGCATAATCAGCTATATTAATAACCAAACTAACAAAAATCATATGATTATCTCAATAGATGCAGAAAAAAGTATTTGATAAAATCCAACACCCATTTGTA
This sequence comes from Myrmecobius fasciatus, assembly GCA_023553655.1. NCBI lineage: Eukaryota > Metazoa > Chordata > Mammalia > Dasyuromorphia > Myrmecobiidae > Myrmecobius > Myrmecobius fasciatus. The sequence continues at coordinate 23,430 of JAJPUD010001220.1, read as the reverse complement.
TTAAAAATACTAGATAGCATAGGAATAAATGGATTTTTCCTTAAAATAATCAATAGCATCTATTTAAACCCATCAATCAGCAAGCATCATATGTAATAGGGACAAACTACAACCATTCCCAGTCAGATCAGGGGTGAAACAAGGCTGTCCACTATCATCATTATTATTCAATATTGTATTAGAAATGTTAGCTTTGGCAAAAAAGAGAAGAAAAAGAGATTAAAGAAATTAGAGTAGGTAATGAGGAAACCAAATTATCACTCTTTGCAGATGACATGATGGTATACTTAGAGAACCCTAGAGAATCAACTGAAAAACTATTAGAGACAACTCACAACTTTAGCAGAGTTGCAGATACAAAATAAATCCATATAAACCATCAGCATTTTTATATATTACCAACAAAGTCCATCAGCAAGGGATACAAGAAAATTCCATTTAAAATATCTGTTGATAATATAAAATATTTGGGAATCTATCTGCCAAGGCAAAGTCAGGAATTATATGAACACAACTATAAAACCCTTTCCACACAAATAAAGTCAGACCTAATCAATTGGAAAAATATCAAGTGCTCTGGTAGGCCAAATGAATATAATAAAAATGACAGTATTGCCTAAATTAATCTGCTTATTTAGTACCATACCAATGAAACTCCCAAGAAATTATTGTACAGATCTAGAAAAAAATAGTTCATTAAAGTTCATTAAAGGTCAAGAATTCCATGGACATTAATGAAAAAAATGCAAATGAAGGTGGCCTAGCTGTGCTAGACCTAAATCTATCTATCTGTCTATCTATATTTTTTTGCTTTTTGCTGAGGCAATTGGGGTTAAGTGACTTGCCCAGGGTCACACAGCTAGGGAATGTTAAGTGTCTGAAACCAAATTTGAACTCAGGTCCTCCTGACTTCAGGGCTGGTGCTCTATCCACTGCGCCACCTAGCTGCCCTGTAAATCTATATTTTAATGTAGTGGTCATCAAAACCATATGATACTGACTAAGAAATAGAATAAGTAATTGATTAATGGAATAGGTAAGGTTCATAGGACAAAATAGTTAATGACTATAGTAATCTAGTGTTTGAGAAATACAAAGACCCCAGCTTTTGAAATAAGAACTCAGTATTTGACAAAAACTGTTCAGAAAATTGGAAACTAGTGTGGCAGAAACTAGGCATGAACCTAACACTGCATATCAAGATAAGGTTAAAAAGGTTCATGATTTAGACATAAAGAGTGATATTATAAGCAAGTTAGAAGAACATAAGAGAGTTTACCCATCAGATCTGTGGAAAAGGAAGAAATTTGTGACCAAAGAAGAACTAGAGATCATTATTGAACACAGAATAGATAATTTTGATTATATTGTTAAAAAGTTTTTGTACAAACAAAACTAATGCAGACAAGATTAGAAAATAATAATAAACTGGGAAAACATTTTTACATTCCAGGGTTCTGATAAGGGCCTAATTTCTAAAATATATAGAGAATTGACTTAAATTTATAAAAATTCAAGCCACTCTCCAATCGATAAATGGTCAAAGGATATGAACAGACAATTTTCAGATGAAGAAATTGAAACCATTTTTAGTCATATGAAAAGGTGCTCCAAATCACTATTGATCAGAGAAATTCAAATTAAAACTACTCTGAGACATCACTACACACCTCTCAGATTGGCTATGATGACAGGAAAAGATAATGATGAATATTGAAAGGGATGCGGGAAAACTGGGACACTAACACATTATTGGAATTGTGAATGGATCAAACCATTGTGGAGAGCAATTTGGAGCTATGCTCAAAAAGTTATCAAACTGTGCATACCCTTTGACCCAGCAGTGTTTCTACTGGGCTTATATCCCTTTCCTTCCTTTAAGATCTCTTTGGGATATAAGCCCAATAG
>JAJPUD010001220.1:0-21422 GCA_023553655.1 Myrmecobius fasciatus | reverse complement strand
TTCAAACTGTGCATACCCTTTGACCCAGCAGTGTTTCTACTGGGCTTATATCCCAAAGAGATCTTAAAGGAAGGAAAGGGCCCCACATGTGCAAGAATGTTTGTGGCAGCCCTTTTTTGTGGCTAGAAACTGGAAACTGAAGGGATGCCCATCAATTGAAGAGTGGCTGAATAAATTATGGCATATGAATGTTATGGAATATTATTGTTCTGTAAGAAATGACCATCAGGATGATTTCAGAGAGGCCTGGAGAGACTTGCATGAACTGATGCTGAGTGAAATGAGCAGAACCAGGACATCAATGTACATGACAACAACAAGACTATACAATGATCAATTCTGATGGACATGGCTCTCTTCAACAATGAGATGATTCAATCCTGTTCCAATGATCTTGTGATAGAGTCCCATATACACCCAGAGAGAGGACTGTGGGAACTGAGGGTGAATTACAACATAACATTTTCACTCTTTTTGTTGTGTTTTGCTTGAATTTTATTTTCTTTCTCAACTTTGTTTTTACTTTTTGATCTGATTTTTCTTGTGCAACAAGATAATTGTATAAATATGTATGCCCATATTGGATTTAGCATATATATATATATATTTTACCATATTTAAGACATATTGGCTTACAAGTCATCTAGGGGAGAGAGTGGGGGGAAAGAGGAGAAAAATTGGAACACAAAAGTTTTTCAAGGGTTACTGCTGAAAAAAATTATCCTTGTATATGTTTTGAAACTAAAAAAAACTTTAATTCAATAAAAAGAAGATGCTCTATAGTGTGTTTTATGAAAGTGATGCGTTGGTAGGATGATTAGAAAGCAATTTATGTGAAAAACAGCTAAGGATTTTAGTTTGCTAAAATTTTGACTCAGCAGTGTATCAAGAAATCCAAGAAAAAAGCCACCTTAAGGTTTAATAGAAAGAGAATGTCTAAAGTAAAGGTGACAAGAATACCCTTGTATTCTTCTCTCATCAGACCACATTTTGGGTCCACTTTTGAGAACTACATTTTAGAAGAGCTTTGTCTTGTCCACAGTGGGTGAACAGGATGCTGAAGGTATTTGAAATCACAGATATAAGAGTTAGTTGAAAAACCTAGAAATATTTTTAAAAAGAAAAGACCTGGAAAGTGAGGGAGAGATAGACTATTATCTTCAAGTATTTTTTACATCCTATGTTTGAGAGGCTACTTTCAGGAGCTAGGCAATATCTGCTGCCCATTCCTCAACCTTTGGAACAAATGCTCTCTAAAACATTACATTACCATTTCATCATTAAAAGGAGAAATCCAAGACAACTACATAATGTGTGTATCTGTACAACCTCCTGGGTACCAAGGATATAGAGGAGGATTCTGGAGTGAGGTTTCTTTGATATTTCTCTTGGACTTTTGATAAGTCTTCATGTTTCCATACAGGAGAGCTTCCACATTTTGGTTCCAATACAATCTGAAGCTGAATTATTGTTTCTTACATATAAAATGACTGTCAGTCAAGTTTTCTTTTTGATTTGGCTTTGGAGGTGATGGAAGTTTGAAAGGTTCAAAATGCTAGTGTTTGAGTTCTTTTTTTTTTTTTGTATGAATTCAGGATTAGTCTTTTGGACAAATTGACCTTGGCATATATATTGTAACTTTGAGAAATAGTTGTTATCAGGGTGGGCAGTTTGCCCAGTACAGATCTAATAATTATGCTGAGTCTGACCTTAAAGAAGCTACTGTTATTTTGAAGTGGGAGGCTCAAGCTGGCACAGTAAGACTTTTCACAATAGTTAAAATTTTTTTGGAGGGAACTGTTAGATTTTTAATCTACAAAACAAGAGGTTATAGTAGTCAGGCTTCAAAGGAAGCTATTAAAATTTTACTTGAAAGGAGAAAGATTATAATGCATTATACTTAATACAAGTATTTCATATAGGAAGGAAATCTCCCCGAATGGTTTCAACTGGAAGTTCCAATATATAATAAATAATGAATAAATTTAATCCTATACAGGCATTTCTTCCATCACTTAGCTTTACTTCTATATCAATAGCACTTCAGATCATGATATGGACTGCAATAGCTAAGAAAAATACCACACACACCTCATATGGGAACAGAGGCTATAATTCTTCTGCTTGGTTCCAGAGGAAAGAACGAGATCTAAAAAGTAGAAGTCAAAAGAGAGAGAGAGCAAGTACCCTAGATTTGGAAGTAGGAGATCTGGGTTTGAATTCTAACAGTTACCTATACTTAAATGTCATTGGGTAAAATATTTAATTTTTCTAGGCCTCATCTGTAAAATGATGGATTGGACTAGTTGATATCTAAAGTTTTTATAACTCCAATTCTTTTGATTTCCATGATTAAATTGTACTGTCTTTGAGAGCAGTGCCCAACTGCATCCAAGCACCCAATATAGTGGCTTTTCATAAAATAATATTTGAAGAATGTTTCTTAGATGGAATTCACTTAATAATTAGAAGTTTCCTTAAATTGAGTAAACTGACTCAGAGATTTAAATTTTTTGTATTACTATGTTTTAAATCAATATCATTTTATTTTTCCAGATACATGCAAAGATAGTTTTCAACATTCACCTTTGCAAAACCTTGTGTTTCAATTTTTCTCTCTCCCTGACCCCCTCCCATAGACAGCAAGCAATCTCATATAGGTTAAACTTATGCAATTCTTCTAAACATATTTCCATATTCATCATGATGTACAAGAAAAATCAGATCAAAAGGTGAAAAACACGAGAAAGAAAAAAATAACAAGAAACAAGCAACAACAACAAAAAGGTGAAAATACTATGCTTTGACCCACAGTCTCCATAGTTCTCTCTTTGGATGCAGATGGCATTTTCCATCCCAAGTCTATTGGAATTGCCTTGAATTACCTCACAAAAGTTCACAAAAAATCATAGTTGATTATCATATAATCTTGTTCTCTTTTCGTCCAGTTTTATAATTATCCATGTTTAAGGCTATAGCTATACATTTTCTGGAACTATATAATATATAAAAGAGTTTCATCTACTTATAGTTATCTTAAGGTGATAGAATAATTTTTTTTTGCTAGAAACTAAATTTTTTTTAGTGAAAAATGCTTTTTTTCTTCCCTTTCTTTCTTGAACCCATAGGGAAAAAAGCAAACAAATTTTTTATAGTATATCTGTATAATCAAGTGAAACAAATCTTTCTGCATTGGCCATGCTCTAAAACTATGTTTTATTCTGCACTCTAACTCCATCACCTTTCTGTCAGAAATTGAGAACATTCTTCCACAATTGTGGTTGGTCATTGTGCTAATCAGAGTTCCTAAGTCTTTCAAAGGTTTTTATTTTTTTTAACACAATATTGTTGTCATTGTATTTATCATTTCTCTTATTCCAAAGGAGGACACAATATGAATGGAAATCTTTATAACAGGGTTTAAGATAAAAAATTGGCTCTTTCCATCATTTTTGTTGGATGTAATAAGTATCCTGGATGCCTTGATGATGGAAAGAAGAGCAAGGCTCAAGGGTAAATTATTAGATAGGAGGGCAGGAATGAGCGTGATTAGCCAGAGATAGCTATCTTCTACAGGGTAATAATCCTAGGCTTGCCAGGGCTAATGTTTCTGGTAAGGCATCCCTGTTCATCTGGACTGAGAATGTTGGCAGGCCTTGGGTCAGGAAAATAGAGAAAAGTCCTTAGAAAGAGAAAAGAAGGTAAAGACAAGCAAACAGAACTTATTTAGCAAACTCACTAGGACCTATGAAATACCCCATGATACCTTTTAGTTCTATAGTTTCTTTCCAGGTCTAAAGGCCAGGATAAGTAGAATAGCTATGTCTTGATTAATTCTGAAGTCAAACTATATTTACTTGCTCTTATCAGTAAAGTAGTACATGCTACTCCAGCAAAAGATCAACTTAGTATGAGTTGTTTTAATGAAAGACAAGTCCTCAAAATTTAATGGACTACCTTCTGGAGTAATGACTTTACTATGATTAGAAGTATTCAGTACCAGTTGAGGTAAATATCTATCTAGAATTTTGTAGATTGAATTCCCACAGTGGATAAGAGATTTTATTAGTAATATTTGAAAGGTCATGTCAAACTCCCAGCTTCTATAATTCTATAGTTATCTTTTGGAGTTTGTTGAAATGGATTTTTATCTATAATTTAGAAATGGAGAGAAGAGCAGAACCAAAAGCTTTATATATATATATATATATATATATATATATTGCTGTCATAGATTGTCTTGATCACCCAGTTTTGTTTGAATTGTTCAGTTCTTTTTTCTTTTACAACATGACTAATATAGAAAAATGTTTAAAATGATTGTACATGTATAATCTGTATCAGATTGCTGTCTTGGGGAGAAGGAAGATAAAAAGAAAAAGATTTGCAACTCAAAATCTTATAAAAATGAATGTTGAAAACTATCTTACTTGTAATTGGAAAGATAAAATTCTATTAAATAAAAAAAGAAAAAAATTAAATTGTTCAGCTCTTCAGGGAAGGAAAATTTGAGGTATGTTTCAGAATTGCTGTTAAGTGGCGTGTTCATGTACTATGCTATGTAGTCATAATGATTTTATGAGTCATTTTTTATAATTGCTTTTGACAATTCCAGTTGAGTTTCCTGAGAACCTAATGCACCTAAGTCAACACTTCATTCATTTGTAATTGTGAAGATGTTTTAATGTAAGAGGTCCCTATAAAATGTTAAAACCACACATTCTCCAGTTGTATGCGTTAACCACATTAATTGCTATGGTTCAAATTTACAAGGAAATAAGTTAGCCAATGTTGATCTCAACACAATTTATTATAATGACTTATTTTTTTAATATAATTTCAAGCAATGCTGCTATTAGTTTTTAGTCCAGTAGTCTTAATGGTTGACTCTCAGACAAAACTGTTGTTGCCTAAAAAATTTTGTATGATTAAAGATCAATTACAGGGAGGTGAATAAAAAGAAGAGAAACTGGCATAGTTCAACACAATTTTTCAAAGAAGTTTAACTGATTTAAAGCAAAAAGGACCTAGAAACTATTTCAGTCAGTAAACATTTGATTATCTTATAAAGCAGAAATATGGTAACCAGGAGAAAAGTCAGTTTAGAATATATTTATGTTTGTAAAATTTTGTGGAGAATGGTGGAGGATTATGTGTGGTATCTCATCCTAAAACACTGAAGATTTATTGAGGGAATAAAAAGTTTTAGACAAACTTGGCAACATGCCCACTTAAGCCAGATCCTTACAATTCTGTTATTTAGTCATTTTTTCACTTGTGTTAGGTTCTTTGTGTTTTCTTGGCAAAGATACTAGGATGGTTTGCCATTTCTTTCTTTGGCTCATTTAATAGATGAAAAAACTGAGACAAACAGGGTTAAGTTGTTGTTTGTCCTTTGTTCTTCAATGATATCAGGAAGGTGATGTCTTGACCTGAAAACTAATTGGATTTAAGAAAGACCAGGGCTCACTCAGCTTCAATCACCCCTCAAGAGTCATCTGAGTTCCAGCAGAAAGACAAAGAGGTCAGGGTGACTCAAGTTAGCCTTGGATGCAGTGAAAGACCTTAGCCTTTTTGTAATTCTTAAATTTGATTTAATACTCTTCTCCATTTTCGTATATCACAACACCAAGATTTTGCTGCTTAGGATCTCTCTGCAGAGGCTATCTTGAATGCCAAGGCTATGTTTTTTCACCCACTCATCTATTTATATGTAAATATATAGGTATACACATGAATATATAATGCAATATATATGCAAGAGAACATACTGATGAAAGAAATTTTAAAAATTGGCAATACTTCCAAACTTAAGTAGTAAAAATAAAAATGATAAAAAGCTGCATATCATAAATGTTTCATATGAAACAACAAGCAGTATATTCAAATGTAAATTTGCATTCAACTTTTCTGGTCTTGTCATATCACATTAGATCCATTTACAATGGCAAAACCTGAAGGTACTCTTGCAAAGAGAGAAAGTTTGTTCATACTTGAGTTTTCTGCAAATAGACTGCAGAACACAAAGCAAAAAAGCTGTTATGGTGAAGCCTCCCAATCTAGTGAACACCTAAACATTTCCTCTTCCTGGTAAATTGACACAACAGGTTACACATTGGCAAACAGTCATTTGGACCTCAAAGTACAGAACCAGAAGAGTTACATTTTAAGATATACTCCCTTCATTCAAGTGGAACAGGGTAATTGGAATGATAAGCAAGTTTGCAACCTTGGAACAGGAAGTTGGTTCAGACCAATAGAACTATGAGTGAAGATGCACTCAAGCACTAAAGTGTGAAAAGTACCCAATCTGAAAACCAAATGAACCCTACTACTCTCTATCAGTATGTGGGTGGTATACTGTGCTGACTTTTAAAATCACTGGTTCAAAGTTTATTTGGTACATTTTATCATTCCACACGTTATCCACCATAATCTTTTTGAGTATTCCACAGCGCTGTATGTGAGCTGGGTACAAGTCCAACTTACACCCCATCAACCAAATTCAAGTTTCATATTTTGGGGGACACTTTTGGACCCAACAGGGTTAAGTAAGTCATTGATGCCAAGAGCTGAGACCTTGACCCTTTTAAAATAAACTCTTTCCCAGGTTTCAGTTTATCTTTGATTTTTTTTTTTTTTTGCTTTTTTTGCTGAGGCAATTGAGGTTAAGTGACTTGCCCAGGATCATACCACTAGGGAATGTTAAGTGTCTGAGACCAGATTTGAACTCAGGTCCTCCTGACTTGAGGGCTGGTGCTCTATCCACTGCACCACCTAGCTGCCCCTATCTTTGATTTTTAAATCAGTGATTTTAAGGCTAGGTAAGGACTGGGGCAAAATATAGTCTAGTTTGCCTACTCAAAAGAATCAACCTGGAGGAGACCCTCAGGGTTTCTGGCCAGAACCGGAAGGATTGTTATTTACATTCACTCAGAGGCATTAGAATGCCCAAATTAGGTCTAGGTTATGACCTGTTCCTGCCAACCAATGAGAGCCAGAATAATTTGGATTAAAAGGCATAGTCAAATAACTATTTGAATCCCAAATGACCTGGCTTTTCAGTATTTCAAGAAATCATAAATGAAAATTACACAAGATAAAAGAATTAATTGTTCCAGGTTTTTTTTGGGGGGGGAAATGATAGAATAAATAAATAAGTAGGGGAAAATGATAGAATGAATAAATAAGTAGGGAAGAAAAAAATCTAGCTTCCAAAGCCCAAGATAACTTGTGAGGATTGTGATAACAATTCATATTCTTTGGACAGAGCACCCACATGTAAGAGTATGATTCTTCATGTGGATAGAGGGAAAAGAAAGAAGAAAGGAAAGAGAGAGGGAGAAAGGAAAGAAAAAAGAAGGGAGAAAGAGAGGAAGGAAGGAGGAGAGGAAGGAAGGAAGGAAGAAAAGAAGGAAGGAATGAAAGGAAGATAAAAAGAAAGGAAGAAAAGAAGGAAGAGAAAAAGAAAAGGGGGAGAAAGGGAAAGAGCATTGTTGAATTGGAACTTGCCAGTTGGGCCTCCAATGGGGCAGATTGTCCGTCATTCTTGATGTTAGGAGGGTGCTGGCTTAGTTTGCAAGTGAGTGGAATTTCACTGAGGCAGAACTGTGTAAAGTCACTACTCTCACTTTTTCCTCCAGTATCATTCAATTAAGTATCTGATACCAGATTCTATCCACAATGCATTCAACTGCCTCCATTACAATAATATTTAAGATTAAAAGTATAAGGAAGATCAAAAAAAGTTTAAAATGTAAATAATCTATGAATTTTTAAAAAATATTTATTTAAAACTAAATACAAAGTAAGAAAAAAATAATATTAAAAAGACAGTCTGGAGGAATACCATAGTTGTTGCAGCATTATGTGTCTATTATCTGAAATTGTAAGAATTTCATTTCTTCTCTCTATCTAAATCTTTGGTCTAGATATTATACTCATCCATTTGTCATTATATAGGACTCTGCTCATATTCATTCTCTGTTATTATTAGTATTGTTTAATTAGCAAATGCTTCAACTCATCTTTATTTTTTAACTTCCTTGGATTCCTTCAAGCCCCAGCTGAAATTCCACTTTCCACATTGTCTTTCCCTTCTGTTTATAGCTTATTTGTTTATATCTTGAAGTTTGTCTCATCCATCAGACTGTGTGTGAGTTCCTTGAGATCAAGAATTGTCTTTTAGCTTTCTTTCTATTTCCAGTGCATATCACAGTGCCTGACACATGCTAGGCACTTAATAAATGTTTATTGATTGATAAAGCATTTTGCCATGTAGATGTATCATAATAATTACCCTTGACTTCCAACCTAGGGAACGATGAAGCTGATAGAGATGGCTTACTCATCCCCACCAAGTGAAAAATGCAAGAAAAAGTTTTAGAATTTATAGTTTTATCATCTCCCACTGAATTTTGTTTTGCATTCATTTACTGTTTCAGAAAAAAAGATAATGTTCACATTGTTTGAGTTCTATCTGAATATTCAGTCATCTCTGTGTCCTGTAATGAGAAATGGCAGCATGTTTTTACAATCAATTTCAGGCAAAATCTCAAATTGGTATGAAAACATTCCTGCCTAAAATATACCTTCTTGTATTAAATGAAAAGAGAATACATTTATTACAACTAAATTGAAAGCATTGTATGATGAAGAACCACTTTTTAATTTATGTCATCTATTCTAATAGTATAACTTTCTATTTAACTTCACTAGGCTTCAGTTTCCCTATTTGTAAAATTAATGAGTTTATATTACATGACCTCTAGGGATCCTTTTAGTTCTGATAGTCTACTAGTCTATGATGATAATAATATTATTCTTTGACAAAATAATTTGTAATTACTACATTTGGAGTGGAAATACAATAAAGGACTAAGGTCTACATACTCATCTTGCTCCCTTGTACCTCTCTGATATTTCAAGGTAATTTGAATTCTCTAGAAGCTTATTTTTCAGGAAAATGATGGGAGAAGAAAGCATTCCACTATTCGAACCCAACTATGAGGAAAGCTAGAGTGTTTTCTTTTGGGTTGACATTTTGGGTGGTAGATAAGTGTATTTTTTTATTAAAAAGGGGATTTTAACAACTACCTAAGAGTTTACACATTGCAATAGGCTTGATTAACATAGAACTGAATATGAAGAGATTTTGATTGTTGTTGTTCACGTATTTTAGTTGCGTCCAACTCTTCATGACCTTATTTGGATTTTTTTTGGTTGAGAGTTTGGAGTATTTTGCCATTTCTTTCTCCAATTCATTTTATAAACGAGGGAATGGAGGCAAACAGGATTAAGTGACTTGCTCAGGGTCATATAGCTAGTAAATGTTTGAAATCAGATTTGAACTCAGGTGTCCCATACTCTAGGCACAGCTCCATCCACTGCACCACTTAGCTTCCCAGATTATGATTAGCCTCTGTACATATTGACCCAGGGATTAATATTTGAAGTTGTTCCCCATTATATTGTAAATTCTGGAGTGCAGAGATTGTCTTTTGCCCTCTTTTGTGTCTGCAGAGCTTAACTCAATGCTCAGCATATAGGAGGTCCCTATCATTGATTTTTTTAAAAAATAAATTATTAATGGAATCAGCAATTTAAAGAATTTTTAAATCCGAACCAAGGGATAACATTCTGTGTTGGAGAAAGAGTATAACAGAAAAAAAGAGGAAAAATATAGTATAACAACAGAAGATGCCAGCAGATGCCAGCAACAGCCAAAGGAGAAATAATGAGTATTTGTTTCAGAGGCAGAGAAGATCAGTAGCAGATTTTAAAGCAGATGTGAAGCAAAGAAGATTACTGGAAGCTGGAACTATGAAAAGTGTTTGAACCATCGTCCAAGTGTTTCTTACCAAGAAGAATGCATCATTTTTACTGGCATAGGAATCTGTGGGATATTGTATCCCTTTAACTATGGGAAATGGAAAGCAATCCTGCTATTTGATGTTTTTTGTTACTTTTCAATTCTGGCCTAATGAAATGCTTTGCTATTTGATTAACTGGATGGGAGCTCAAATTATATTTGCATAATTATGATTTACTCAAAACACTCCTCATTGAACCTGTGTGGCAAGGTGTTCTAGAGCTGAATGGATCTATTTAGTCGTAGACCTGTCAGAGACAAGTGTACTGGATGATTGAAATCCTTTGCAGTGCTAAGGGTCTATACCATTGCTTTCATTAATTATTGATTCATTTATGTGAATAGGTAATTGTACACTCACTAATTATATCAGAGGATGCTATCTTGGTTTTAATTGTTTCAGAATTCCATCTCTCCTTGAGTTCCTTAATTATATCATTATTTTGTTATATAATATACTTTATAAGTTTAAAGTTATAATTATACATGAAAATTATGCAAATGCAATTTAAGTGACTTTTAAATTTTATTTATGTTTTGAATTAATACACAAGCTCTGGTGAAGTATCCATCATTGATTTTAAAATGAAAGGAATTAATAAAGTGGGCAGGAATTTTTCTTTAAATCATCTTTATTATATTTGAACTAAGAATAAAATCCATCATACAAGTTGAACACTACAGTCGATATTTGAATTATTGATGAATAAGGGGACTCTTATTGTGTCCAATATTTATGTCCCTTTACTTTCTTTTTTATGATAAGAAACTTTCAGTGACCTTAGTAGCCATGCTAATAAATCTATTATGTAAAATGCTTGAGACATGTTAACAGCTGCTTCATATTCTGAACCACACTTGGTACTGAAACATGCTCTAATAAGCTACTTATGACTCTTCCCAAAAGGTCATTATTGCCTTTGATATGAAAGATTTTCAGAAAATAAATATCCCATGCTTGCAGCCTATTTAAGCATGATTTGGATGTTAGAAAGTAACAGTTTTTTCTGCTTCATTGCTAACAGTTGTCCAAATAATTTCATGAAACAGAAAGTGTGTAGTAAATTCGAGGCCTGTTTTACTTGCTCATAAAATTGGTAAGTATTAAATATAAAGGCAATCAAAACAACGAAGGGCTTCTTACATAAAACTAAAATGACAACTTCGATAAAGAGCAGTCCAGACCTTCAGATTAATAGTGCTGAGTGGGCAATTGATCATTACTATGCCCTTTCTAGAAGAAACCACAGGACAAAGGAAAATAGGGGTTTTATAGCTGATTCCAGCTTTACAACTCACTTGTTTTTGACACAGGTCCTTTATCTTACCAAGTCCCTGGTTTCCTGAGAACATTTAATTACAAAAATTTCTTACCTCCTTAAAGGAGGTATTAAGTTAGAGCCTTGAGGAAGGCTTGCTTTGGAGAAAAATTCTTTTTTATTCTGGACTGTCACACAGACAGGGGAGAGAAGTGCCCTCTACAGGTTGGCATAAGAGAGACACAAGACTGGTTGAACTTGTCTCCAAAGAACGATCAGTAAGTCTCCCTTATTATTCCATATGGACCCTCAAAAATAACATTGGAATAATGGGATATATATTTATGTATATTTTTGAATATTTGCTCAATCAGGAATTGCACATAATTGCCTAATTTTATGAACTCAGAAGTGTTGAAATATTGTGGAAAGAATTCAGCATTCAGAGTCAAAGGAATCCTGCATTTTGAGTCAAAGGACTTGGGTTGACATTTTGGGTCTCATGCTTCTTGCATGATTTTAGATTTATCTCTTTTGATTCTCAGTCTTCTCACCTGGGAATTGAGAGAGTTGAGCTTAATGATTTATAAGATTTCAGCTTTAGATTGTATAATCTTATGACTTGGCTTTGTCAACAAACAAAATAAAGTAACAACAGTAACAAAAAAATCAAAAGACCAAAAACCACTCTCAACTCCTATAACCTGATTCCTTACAATAAGGGAAGTTATGATGTCTAGTAGAGAAACTAAGACATATAAGGGAGAACAGACACATGAAAGATGTCTCCTCCATAGCTCAAGCCATTGAGAAAAATGCAGAAAGAAAATACATAAATGAAGTGAGGTGATTTCTGATTGGTTCCTTTCCTGTTAAGAAAATTCTGAAGGAAGTTCAAACAATGTTCCTAAGACCTTTCCGTGTCTTGGAGTCTGGGTCCTTATCTATAGGATGAAGATCAGATTGTAGAACTGATCTTTAGGCCAACCCAATTTATCCAAAGGTGACAAGGTTGCAGTCATATTAATGACTTTTTTTGGCAATATAATGATCATTCTTTCTGGCATGTACCAGCTAAATGATGCTGCTGTATGTGTGAACTATTCATAAAGGAGCATATCATACTGGCCTTAACATAGTTATTAGGCTGAGAATACTACAAATGAGGATAAACTGATGGTTTTATTCTGAATGTTTCTCAGTCAGGAGAGAGAAGTGTCCTCTAGAGATTAGTGTAAGAGAGACACAAGACTGGTTCAAACTTGTCTTCAAAGAACAAGGAGGTCTCCTTTATTATTCCATATAGACCTTCAAAATACCATTGGAGTAATGAGGTACATCTTTGAATATTTGCTCAATCAGAAATGGTACATAATTAGGAAAGGGGCTTAAATTTAAAATATATCATTTGCAAGGAATTTCTCCTTGCCCTTATAGACAAGGTCCTCTGGACTGTCACATTCATGATGAAGAGGCTTTTGATTAGTTCCTTTCTCAAGGCTTCACAATAGTCTTGGGAAGGATTGATGCTTTTTATGTGTAAGCCAGATTCAGAGAGAATATTATTTGTTTCCTGAGTTACTGAAGTTGAAACACTACATATTGTTGGGACCATGTTGACTATTGTCAACTTTACCTTATAATAATGTAAGCCATGATTCCAGGGTACTCAAAAATCCTGGGATCTTAGTGACTGAGTTTAATTTTGGGAGCTGACTCCAAGAAGGTCAGTTTCTCTTTTCGGCTCATTGACTCCATCTAGAGTTGATCTGGGAAAAATCTCTTCCCATACTCAGAAAAGATTTTGTCTAGATCTGTGAAATGTAGGTAAAATGGCTCCCTAATTCTTGTATAAGCACTCTTGGCATATGGAACACCAGATGTGGAACAGCCTTTATTTCACTCCACAGAAAATGTATAAGATTTAAATGACTGGAGCTTATAAGTAGGTATAGAAAACAAACAAAGGAGCTGCATGGCACAATGGATAAAATGGGGGACCTGAAAGCAGAAAGATCTGAGTTTGGAGTTGGCCTCAGATACTTACCAGTTGTGACCCTGTTACTTAACTTCAATATACTTCAACTTCCTCATTTGTAAAATGGAGATAATAATAGTCCCTAACTCCCAGAATTGTTGTCAGGATAAAATATAATATTTGTGCTTTGCAAATCATAAAATGCTATATATAAATACTAGCTATCATCATCATCATCATCATCATCATCATCATCATCATCATCATCATTAATTATCAAGTGCCAAGAGTATTGAATTTGGGCCTGCTATCTCTTTGACTTTCTGGTAAAACTCCCTTTGTCACTGAAACCTACATAGTTCTTCTAAAAATTATACTGCTACCTTTATTTTATTATTTCCTTGGAAGGTCAATATACCTTGGGAGATGTTGAACAGGTAATTATTTTTCCATTTAGTGTAATAATACATAATAATATAATAATAATTTAGTATAATTTCCATTATAAAATTTGAATAATTCACTGGTTTTGCTCTTCAAGCAACATGTAGTATAGGAACCATGTAGATAATCCTTTTCTTTCTCCAAGAAAGAAACTGCATCAGGAAATTGTCATCCTTTCCTGGACTATTTGGTTCCAGAGCTCCTTTGTTAGTCTCCCCCTTTCCTTTCTCCTTTCCTCTCTTACTTGCGATAGGGTGAGACAAGTTTCTATATCAAACTAAATATGTATGATACTCCATCTGAGTCAAATCTGGTGAGATTAAGGTTCAAACAATGCTCATCCTCTCCCTTCTTTCCCTCAGCTGTATTAGGTCTTTTTCATCTCTTCATGCAATATAATTTACCAAATTCCTGAACTCCCAAACTTGAAAACTTGAAGCTGGTGTTATCTGAGACAATTTCAAAAGGTAGAAACTAGCTAAAGAGATTGATGTGAATGTACATCAGTGACTGCTCAGTCTTGATTGCAAGAATGTCATGCCTTCCCCAAGATAAGATAATTGTCCAAAATCTTATCACCATACAAATTGACTCAGCTTTTGATACTCAACAAATTCTCTGCTGTCTTCCTTGGCCTCTCTGCTTTGACTGGAGAGTTGAATAGTCAACTCCCTGCTATTCCATTATTAGAACTCAGAATTTTCTAGATAGCTCTTCATTTTCCATTTCCTCTTGTCCCTTCAGCTTCCTTTTGTTAATTGTCTTTCCTAAATAGACTACAAGCTCCTTAATGGCAGAGATTGTTTTCCTTTTTTTTTTTTTAATTTGCATTCTCCAGAGCTAGATGTCCTGCCTGGGACACAGTAGATGCTTAATAAATTTTTATTGAGTTAATTTGAATTGATAGAAGACAAAAACAGGAGGAGGTTGAATAGATGAGTAGAAGGAGTAGAATACTACTTTTAGAATCATCTGAGTTTCCAGAGTAGTTTTCTTGGAACTTGTTTCATGTTTTCTGATAATATGGGTTTTCTGGGACTGACCATCATTCTAAAGCTGTATTTGGAACTTCTAGATGTAATAATTCCATCACTTCTATGAATGGTACTTTTTTTTTTTTTTGTCTTTCCTAGAGCTTAGTTCAAGCTGCTCATAGCTTAAGGTTGTAGTGTGGGAGCTATGAGTCCAGGGAGTGACCCAGCCAGAGTGCTATAGTCATACCACTAGAGTTGGTCCTCTATTGCTTCCATATATGACAGCCCCTCTTCTGGCTGAATGTGCTAAAATATCCTTAGATATTATAGCAGAAGCAAATCACTGTGAGCCAGCAAATAAGAGAAACACCTGTAATTAAAAAAAAAAAGCACATCAGGTACTAGGGGTTTGTTTCATGATAAAAAAAATGGAGATACTGTCTAGTAATGTTCAGTTGCTCTGGTGGAGATGTGAGTTCATTTCTGGGGAGTTATTATTTGTTTGAAGTGGCCATTTTGAGGATTCTCAATACAGTGCATAGGGGGAGTAACAATAGTCATACTGATATACTGATAAGGAGGACACAGCCCATTATAAGGAGTTCTAACATTTGTAAGGCACATAGCTCGCCTTTTCCTGCTCTCTGGTGCTTTACCTGGGTCTAATCCTCACTTTGCAAATACCTGAATTATCCCAAAGGCAACAATGTTGAAATCATTCTAATAATCCACTGACAAGCCTAACAGCCCTTCCTTCTCCTTAAATGGCTCAGTTAAATGCTGCTTCTGCATGGTTATAATTGCTCACAGTGCAAATCACCAGCTCCCCACATCTCTGCTGGATTTTCCTAATTACAGTGCTAATGTCTATGTAGCTTTGGAGGGTGCTGGAAGGGGAGTTTGGTCTTGCTACCTTCAATGGAATGTACTTCATAATTAGTTATTTATATTACTTTTGGGGCCAGCAAGGTAAGTTGGTTTGAACAGGGTGCTAATGAGGTTAGGGTCATGGGCTTGGTTCTCATATGAGCTAATTTTTGTCACATGGAAGAAAAATTCTCTTCCAGACAGAAAATGTGCCCCATGATCTACATCATGTGAGCAGAAATGCAAATGTAAGAGCTTTCCAATTTCCTGGGGGATTATGAAATACCTCAACTCCTCCTCTCCCCACTCTCCATCAATATATTGGTTTATACTGTGTCATTCAGTGAAAATTCTATAAATGGACAATTTAAAATATCTACACAGAATAAATGTATTTTAAATATTTCCTCATAACTAATTAAGTCTGACAAGAAATTTTTTTTTATTAGTCTACAGCCAGAATCAAAATTCTGTCTCTTTGAACTTCTGATTATTCTACTGATTGTTCAAAGACCACAGAAGAATGAAATCAGAATGTTGGGTCTAGGATTAGGAAGACTGGAGTTCAAGTTCTACCTCAAACACTACTTAACATTGTAGCAAGATGCCTTACTTTCTTTGGCTGTAAAATAGGAATAATAACTCTTCCCTCACAGGATCTCATGGGACAGGTGTTATACCCTGAATAAAATTATTATGGCCACCCCGTTCCTTGCCATTAGGACTGGGAGAATTGAGTCAGGAAAAACCTTGACATACCATCGAATCATAAACTCCAGGTGCTTTATCTTAACCCTTGCTGGGATAATTTCCCTCCTTTTGAGTACTGCCCCTCACCTCTCTGTCTCCTGTCCTAGACCTTCTTATCTTGACCCCAATCCTGTCAGAATTCGGTTATGATTCTTTTCTGGAATTATGGCTTATCCATCCTCCCAGTGTCCTCGCTCCCCCTTATCTGCCTTTGTTAAATCCTAGTTAGCAAAAACCCTATATTAAGTTCCCTGACTCAGTTCCTCAGGGCCAAATGATTTTGAACATGAGTTCCATTCAGTCAGCTAGTCTAAACTCTCCACATTAAAAGATTAAAAACTAGTCTCTGTCTTGCCTCAGTTTCTCCAGCATTATACAGGGAGCAGCTGGAGAAGGTGCTGGGCCTGGAGTCAGGAAGACCTGAATTCAAATATGGCTTTGGTCACTTACTAGTTGCTAACTCTGGGAGCGTCACTTAACTCTGTTTGCCTCAATTTCCTCAGCTGTAAAATGAGTTGGGGAAAGAAATGGCAAACTGTTCCAATATCTTTGCCAAGAAAACTCCAAAAGGGGTCACAGAGTTGAAAATGACTGAAAAATGATTGAATAACAAAAACACAGGATTTCTGTGAGAGTTAAATGAAATAATAAATACATATATATATTATCTCAATGATACTATTTGCTTATTTATTTACATATATGTTTATATGTAAATAAATAACATCATTGAGAGACAATGTAGTATTGTATCTAGGACACTGGATTTAGAATCAGGAAGACCTCCCTTCAAATCCTGTTTCAGATATTTATTAGTTCTGTGATCCTTAACCTCAGTTTTCCCTTTTGTAAAATGATGGGGATGGACTCATTGGCTTCTAAAATACCTTCTAGTTCTAGAGCTACGATTCTATGACCTTCTATGTCAAGGTTCAAGAATTTAGTTCTCAGTTTCAGACCTATTTTACTACCAGCTAAATAGAATGCTCTGTTCCTTAATATAAACCAATAATGGAATTTAAGGAGTGTAGAGAACAGAGGGAGAATCTGTTGCTTATCATCACCACACGAATAAACCCCCAAATTCTGTGCCTTATAAATAGAGATGATGAACTTGAACACCTTTAACTATGACATATGCTTTTAGTAATGATCATTTCAATTTCAATTGTATCCGATTCCAGAGTATCCTAAATGCAAACTTGAAACAAACAACAAACACATTTTACTATGTAGTAGATAGAAGGTCATCCTGTAAAGCAGGAAGATCTTGTATATATCTGTTTTGCCTTTGATATACAAACCAATCAATTGATCAGTCAGCAAGCATTTATTAAATGTGTACCCTGTGCTAGGGTCTGGCAATATAAAGACAAAAATGAAACAATTCCTGTCCTTGATGAGTTTCAATGAATAAGAAAATCCAGTGATTTTTCTTATTCTTCCAAAAATTCAAAAAGAAAGACATTTTTATACCAAAGGCATTTGTTTGTACTTTTACTTCTCTTCACGTTCATAGTATGTACAAAATAAGACATTTTGCTAGATTTATCCATTTGAATACGATTAACAATATATCATTTATATAATGTTTTAAGGTTAAGTGCATTATGCATATTATTTAATGCCCATAGTTTTGTAGGGTCCATTATTATCTTTATTTTTACAAATAAAAACATGAAATATGAGAGAGGTTGTGTGACTTGCTTAGGATTAAACAACTAGAAAGTATCTAAGGTCATAACTGAACTCAAGTCTTCCTAAGTCCAAGAATGGCACTCTATATGCTGTCACTTAGTCGTTTTCTATTTACTAGTTTATTTAGACTCCATGTTTTTGTTATTCAGTCATTTCAGTTGTATTCAACTCTTTCTAACCTCATTTGGAGTTCTCTTAGGGTTTTCCATTTCTTTTTTCAGCTTATTTTATAGATGAGGAAACTGAGGCAAATAGGATTAAGTGATTTACTCCAGGTCACACAGCTAGTATGTATCTGAAGCTGGATTTGAACTTAACTCTTCCTGATTCCATGCCCAGTATTCTATGCACTGTACCATTTAGCCATCCACTGTGTCATCTTTTATTTACTTAACATAACTAAAATGGAAAATGACAGACTTTTAAAATGATGTATTCTTAGTGATTAAAAAAAGTCATTGTTACCTTTTATTTTCATACCACAGTCATTTTTATCTTAAAATCTCCACCCTCTTTGAATCCTGGCTTGTAACAAAACATTTAAGCTAAGCTAACTGTCAGGAAACCATATTCCATATTTCCTGTCTCTCTATGGAGAGCAAAGAGATATGCTTCATTGCATCCATAAAAATTCAAAGCAGTGGAATCCAGCATGTTAATTCCACTAAAGATCATTGTTAGCTTTCTAACTGATATCTGTCCTCTAATCCTCCAGTCTGTTCTGGGTACTCAAGATTAATCTTCCTATTTCTGAATTTCTGCTTTTATTGTTTTATTCCCCCATTAAAAAACTATCAGTGGCTCCCCATTGCCTCAAAGATAAGAGTTTAAACTCCTTAGTTTGCAACTCAAGGCTCTTCACAATCTGTCTTTAACTTATCATTCTAGTTTATTCATTATCATTCTCCCCTTCAAGGCCGTGAGCTAGGATGTACCTCATAGGGTTGTTGTGAGACTCAAATGAATTTAGGTACATAAATATACATATGTATATATGACAAGCTTTAAAGTTCTAATATTGATTATTATTAATAATTGCTAATTTTTCTTATATCAGAGGAAGTTATTCTTCTTACATGTCTGGGTCTGCAGAAGAAAGCAGCATGGTGAAAACAACCTAAAGAAGAGGTCAGTGAAGAGACAAGCTAAGTCAACAAGTATTTATTAAGCACTTACTATGTAACATCAACTGTGCTAAAAATTGCTTAGAAACATAGAAAAAAAAAAAAACAGTTCTTGCCCTCTATGGTTGAGGTCATGGTAGAGAAAGTCCAAATATTCAGGAGCACAACCTGCAGTGGAAGGAAGACATGGATAGCTGGGCTCTCACCTTAAAATGGAGGTTGTTGGAGAAACTGGCTAATCAGAGGAAGGGACTGTAGGAACAGAGGATACTTTCAGTGTGGGAAATCCAGTGGTGGACTGAACATCTGGGGTAAAAAGCCTTCTATGGTGTAGGAGAGAAAACTGGGAAAGTCAAAAATGGCCTGGAAAAGACAGGAGCTCCTAGACTCATTTTTAGGGTACACATCCCAAATTTCTGGTTGAATCTTTCTCTTGCTCTTGGAGACTGTATTCTCTGGAGGCTTTCACATCTATGTTCCCTACCTAGCTTTCCCTAGCTTTTCATTCATGGGACTTTTGATAGCCATAGGATTTTCATGAGCTCTGAAATTCCTGAGTGGAGGTATCAGGGGATCAAGGGGAGTGAATGAAGTCCAAGAATGAAGGGTCTTAAAAGTAGAGGTTGGTCTCCAAGTTGGCTGCCACTGTGACACATTCTCAGGGAGGAAAATGGAGTCAGAAATTAAACGCATCTTGTCAGTTGTCTCAGGTGATATCCTGTCAGAATGGGTCCCAATCCTTCGTAATCTTAAGATTTCAGAAAAGGGATAAATAATTTCTCTATTAAAAAAAAAAGGATTAGGGGCAGATTCTCTCCTCCCTCTTTTAAAAATTAGAGTTCACATTCTAATTTTTTCCAATAGCCCACTGCTAGAGTATTTTGATTACTCCTGCCTACAGAAAGTATCTGTCACCATGTGAGTGACAAAGTCAATGAATTAATAAGATCACAGATACCTTTCTCCATCCCTCTTAACAGTGGCCCACTTCTGTTAATCTCTTGCTGAGGTTTTTTTTGCCCTCAAGCCAGTCATCTGTTATATCTTGCTTCCTCCACTTCACTTATAAATCCCATTACTCTGGTCACATCATTGCATTAGTGTAATACTCTTCTAAAATTACAGAGGAAGTAAAAATGTTGGCAAGGCCAGGAACATTTATATTTTGGTTGTATGGATTTCCATGGAGGTCAGATATGTCTGAGTACATGGAGTATGGTGCCCTTCATGCATAACTGCTGGGAAAGCATACAGTTTTTGTTAAAACCTCTCCTTCCTGGCTCCTTCTGAACACATGAAATATCTTGGCAGCTGTACCTACACTTCAGTGCTTTCTTAATCCGAAATACTTTTAATTTTGAGAAAAATCTCCTTTTGTGGGGAGCTGCGTTGTACAGAAATGTCACTCAGAAGCATAATTAGCGCTTTTCCTGCCTCAGCATTTTCCTAACTACAAAGTAGTCTGATATTGCTTCTTCTAGCAAAACTTATAAGCTTTTTCAGGTATTGTATTTTTCAGCAATCTATATTTATATTATGTAGCAGCCTGTCACAAGATAGGCTTTTCTTGGGATCTTTTTCTGGTCCCAACATATCCAGTGTGAGGTTTACTTGATATGACCAGATTCCCACTTGATGGAGCCATAGCTATAGCTGGACCATAAGAACTTCCACCGAAGATCCCCAAATTTATAGTGTATTGAGAGCACTTATATGTAATTTATAGTGGAGAAAGACATGGACACAAACAAATTAGCAAAGATTTTTTTTTTTTGGACTAGACTTGTGATTTCTTTGGTTTAAGAAACTCCCCAAAAGAAAACATGCAATTTATCAACACAGATTTACACATTATTTTTTTCTTTCTTTTAAATTTTGTTATAAGCCACTGTGCTACTGTGCTTGAGGAACTCACGCTCTAATTGGGGTGAATCCATTCCCTATTATCTCCAGTTTCTATATTGAAAAGTTTATATAATCTAAATGGGAGAAAATCTCAGAGGAAAGGCACTAGAAGTCTTGCAAACTAGGACAGGCCTCTTGTAGAAATTGAAATTTGAGTTCTACATTGAAAAAACCCAGGTAAGTGGAAGGGTAGAGTTAAGAAGGAAGATCAGTCCAAAGGATGAGGGACAGTCAATCAAAAGGTATGAATGCAGAACAGGAAGTATTATGTTTAGAGAAGAGCAGCTCCATTGTCACTGGATTGAGAGTAATATATTTTTTACAGTTTATGGTTTTATTTCTTTTTTTTAAAATTTTTTTTATTGAAGCTTTTTATTTGTATAACATATGTATGGGTAGTTCCCCAACATTGATCTTTACAAAGCTTTCCATTACAAATTTTACCCCCAGTCCCCTCCCCTCCCCTAGATGGCAGGAAGTCCACTACATGCTAATAATGTTGAAATGCTTGAGAAGTTATGCAAGAAAAATCCTATCTACAAGAAAAAAAAA